>CM031239.1:392459492-393059492 GCA_018340775.1 Taxus wallichiana var. yunnanensis | reverse complement strand
ATGATGCCCCTGTAGATTTTTCTTTGTATAATAACCTTCATATATCCATTTCATGCATGATGCTTTTAGGTTTTAGTAGACTTCCATGTATTCGTAATAGGGTTTGGCCTAGATGATACTTTGTGGCTCTCTGAAAATGTTTCTTAAGTGCTTCAATTGTTTCTATAACCACGTAGACCCTGTGTTTTCTAAACGTACAATTTTCCTTTATTTTGTTGAGCTTATTTCAACATTGAAATTGGGCATGATTGTTGTTGTTTGTCATTTGCTTAATCCTAAATAGAACTAGATATACATGCCATTGAAGATCTGTCCCTCCATTTTTGACTATTATATCCACTATAGGATACAATTTAATCTTGAATAACATCCCTCCCTTCCATTTGAAAACTATAATGATTTCATTCCTTGACTGTATTCTTTAGACTTCAAAATTTGTTCTTTGTTGAGTCACTTGAATGATTGACTATGAGAATATGTCATAATGATTGTAGTTTTCTTAAACAACATAGCACTCTGCAATACTCTATGTAATTCTAACTAAAATTGAATGAGAGTATGTGCTTGGTCTTTGTGTAAAATTAGTCAGTTGAAAAGAACCATTACTATGCATAGATTTCTCTCTAGGATTCAAATTGGTAATGAAGTACTTACATTCAGGTAACTATAAAAGTATCCATTGATTTGTAGTTTTAGCTTGATCTTGTAATCTTATGTCAAAAAATGAGGCTCCATAGTTGTCATTGGTGGAATTTTGATCTGCTTCTAGTTCTTTTCCATCCTCATGAGAAATTTGTACTTTCAGAAACTGTTGCAACTCTTATTGTTCTTGATCTTGTACTATGAGATATTCTTTTATGTATCTTGTATGTGATTTCTGGAAATTACAAGTAGTTCATCTGTTTTAATACTATTTTAGGCATAAGCTTTGATTCAGATGCTTGTTAAGATCTATGTTACTTTGTTTCTTTCACATAGATGTTTTATTTCCTTTAAGTAACATTTCTGGCATGTTGGAAAATCTGAAATGTTGATTTTACATGGTGAAGCCCTGTCAAAAATTTCCCATAATCTTGTCTTCATTCCTTTTCAATTGTAACCTTCTCTTTTTAGCCAAACATCAACTTTCAAATTCTGCTTCTTCCTTCTGTAGCAAACTAAAACATGTATTTCTATCTCCTAGTCTCTCTTTTGTACTGTAACTTCTTCCACTTCAGAATGGTTACTGAAACCTTGAGTTACATTCTACCTTTTTTATGCATGAACTTATGACTTGTTTATTTTTCCTTGGCTACAACTTGTACTACATGTACTACACACTTAGGAAAATAGTTAGAAAATACTAGTATTTTTGGCCTCTCTTATGTCCATGTTTTCTTCTTTTATTTTCTCTTCTTCATTCTTTTGAGTGAATAAAGCATGTATGCAGTTTGATATTTAAGTAAATTACATCTCTTGTTATTAGAGATTCATATGCATGAATTAGGATAGTCTAGGAATATGAATTGATCCCTGAGCTCTTTATTCGATAGTTTATCCTTTTATTCTTTTAGGTACAGTGGCTTTCTACATGGAGATGAAGATGAAGAAGAAGCTGAAAATGGAGATGTTTTCAATCAAAGAAAAAACCCCAAGGCAATGATGGGTTCACTCATACTCCTTTGCTTTCTCTTTCATGCATGTGTACCTTTTATTTTAGTAGATGTACTTTACTTTTTAGTTACATCCCATGGCTTGTGTGGGAAACATTTGACCTTCCTTATGAATAAAACATTGAATTTTGAAAATGAGTTGTGTATTCCCTTCTGCATTCTAGCTTCTCTGTATGGATTGTATAATGAACTAAACAACTCAGTAACATAATTGAATGTCTTAAACATGAAGGAAAGAACATTAATGAGAACTTGTAACATTCAGTAATGAACTCTAATTTTCTGATATCTGTATTTTGTTTGCTGCTTCAAAACTCAACACTTCACCTACTCTATAATTTGTCATCTTCATCAAGAAAACATAGTTGTCCTTTGGGGCTTTGTGTTCTTTTTATAGAAGATGGCATGAAATTTTAACTATGTGATTTGTTATGTTTGTGACAACACACATAATTGCAGATTTCATTTAATCTTATAACTAATTCAGTAGTAACAAATGATATCCAACTCCCTTAGTTTAGGTATAATTCACCCATGACTTTCATCGTAATGATGAAGTTTTGAGTTGCCCATTTTGCACAAGTGCAAAAATTGTCAACATTTCTAGCGATCCTATGGGGAAAGCTAGCCTGCTAGCTTAAAGACTAGTGCCTTGCTCTTGTCCATTGGGCATGGAGTTCAAACATGTAACCAAAATTTTCCTTTTTTGAAAGGTCCAACCCTTCCAAAAAAACTAAAACTAGGAAAGGATCTGGTAAACCAGATCACGTGCACGAATGCACTTATTGAATTGAAAAATGATGCAATGTGTGAAACTACACTTATTGAAGGGAAATCCTACTCTAACAATCACTGTAAGATATTCAATAACAATGTTTGAGAAACATACCATTCATAGGAATGGGAAGTTCCTCTCCATTCAACTTCAAAATCTAAAAATCATTGTTCCTTGCTAGCTGAAATCATGTAAGGACCACTCCAGAGTGTATCAAACTTTGAGTGTCTTCTGGCTTTGCATGATCAACATCCCACTTTAACACAATATCTCCTTCATTGAAGACTCTGAATTTAGATTTCTTGTCAAAAGTCTTCTTCATTTTTTTTTGATTCTTTTCCATATTCAAATGAGCTTTATCTCTTAGCTCTTGTAATTCCATTAACTCTGCATAATGAACCTGTAATGGTTCATTCTCAAGAAGCTCCATTTGATGTAGACAAATCTAATGTTGGTAACTCAACTAAAATAGGCATTCTTGCTTCTTTTCCATACACAAGTTTATATGGTGAATTGCCAACTGATCTTTTAGGAGTCACTCTGTCAGCCCAAAGTGTTGAATTCAACATCAGATGCCAAGCTCTTTGATTATCCTTGAGTGTTCTTCTAATGATCCTTAACAGATTCTTGTTAGTACTCTCAGCTAAGCCATTACCTTGTGGGTAATAATTAGATGAAGAACTTAGATAAATTCCATGGTTGATAGCCCAATCTGTTATCTTTGCACCAAGGAATGCTAAAGCATTATCTGATATGATAGTTGTTGGAACACCAAATCTACAGACTATTCCTTCATAAAAGGATAGTATGAAGCTTCATTAGCATCCTTCAAGGATATTTCTTCAGTCCATCATGTAAAATAATCTTTAGTAGTTAAGATCCACTTATGTCCTTGTGAAGAAGGTGGGATTTATCATGCCAATAAAGTCAAGACCCCACTGCATAAAAGGTTGATCAACTGAAATAGGCTATAAGGGAAGCGAAGCTAAACATTCTTTCCAACAAAGAAAGCACATTTTTACACTTTCTTATCCAATCAAAACAGTCCTTGAATATGCTAGGCCAATAGTAACCAAGCTTTCATAATTTTTAAGGTTGTGGTATGTGTTGAGAAGTGACCTCCTGTAGGTCCTTCATGGAATTCTAACAATATTTTCTGAATTTTATCATAGTCAACACATCGCAGCAATATTCCATTTATATCTCTTTTGAACAACACATTATCAATGAAGATATAAGGTACAACTTGTAATCTGAAATACCTTTGTTTATTCTTGTCCATACCTTCCGGATAGGTCCCATGATTCAAGTAGTTAATCAGATCAGCCATCCATCTTGATTCCTGAATCTCGTGAGTGAGCTCAGGCTGTTGATTTCTTGGTTGAACCATGATTTCTGATTATTGATATGAAATTTCAGCATGTCTATTTTGAATCATCTGGTTTTGTAACTTGTTTGTTTTTCCATATCAGCAATTAGATGTTCACATAAACCTTTCCCTCGAACCATCTTAGCAACCCGAATATCAACATCATACTCCATGACCTTTGTTATCCAGTTTTCTCTTTTCTCATTCAACTCCTTATTTAGTAAGAATGCTTTCACACTTGGATGAGAAACAAGAACATGGATTTTATTGTTTGAAAGCATATACTTGAAATTCTTTAGTCCTCTGACTACTGAAAGTACCTATTTTTAAGGAATGTGTACCTTGTTTTGTAATCATGCAAGCTCTATCAAAGAAAGCAATAAGCTACTCAATATTTTCATCATTGACTTGAGTTAATATAGGTTGAGATTATTTCAGCTCCTACAAGTGCATACATTGTAAAATCTTTATCAAAATTTGGATTTGCAAGAGTAGGAGCTTGAGATATGGCTGCTTTGATTGATTCAAATCCTTCTCTCCCTTCACTGGTCCAAGAGAAATTTTTCTCTTTCTTTAGCATAGTTGTGAGTGGTTTAACCAATGCTACAAAATATGGAACAAATCTTCTAACAAAGTTGATTTTTCCAAGAAAACTTTGTAATGCCTTCTTATGATGGGGCAATGATAGTTGTGATATGGCTTTGATCCTGAAAGGATCAATTGCTAAACCTTGCTTAGAAACAATATGACCAAGTAGCTTGCCTTGATGTACTGAAAAGATAGACTTCAGTGGATTCAAAGATATTCCAAATTACCTACACAACTGAAAAGTTTACCTTAAATGCATTAGATGTTCTTAGAATCTTTTGAAAATATAGTAACATCATCTAAATAAACAAGGATGCATTTATTTAACAAGCTGTGAAAATCCATGTCCATTGCACATTGAAATGTTGCACCGGCATTTGAAAGACCAAAAGGCATCCTTTTGTAAGCATAAGTACCCCACTTAGTGGTAAAGGTTGTTTTATATCTATCTTCTTCCTAGACTAAAATCTGATTATATCCATTGTAACCATCTAGAAGAGATAGTCTATCTAAACTGAGACTATTCTCAAAATCTGATCCATATTTGGGAGTGGGTAATGATCTTTTAATGAAGCCTTATTAAGATCTCTGAAATCTACACATAGTCTGATTTCACCATTCTTCTTCCTAACAAGAACAAGATTGGCTACCCAACTTGAATGCTTAACTGGAAAGATAATACTTGATTCAATCAACTTAGATAATTCTTTCCTCATTAGAGGTTCTATTTTGGGATTTATGGCCTCTGTTTCTATCTAATAGGTTTAGAATTTGGTTGCAACTCAATTGTATGTTGTGCTAAACTGGGATCAAATCCTTTCAGATCTTGGTATTTCCAAGCAAAAACATCTTTAAACTCTTTGCAAAGATTAATAAATGATTCTTTTTAGTTAAGGAACATACCTTTCCAAGAAATAGTTTTTTCCCTTCATCAACCGAGATCTCTTTGTAATTATCAGTGTGGGTTGACATTTTAGTCTTGACCTTTCTTAACTGATCGTCAGTGTTGAAGATGTCTTCCAATGTGACCAGACCTCGAGGTAATTTATTTGTCTTCAACTGAACAATCTGGTCACCATATAAATGTTGTAATTTATCTTGATTAACTACAGAAAACTCAGCTTCTTGTAAAAACCTGCAGATTTGATCATCACTTTCAAAAACTTGCCAATTTGAATCATTATTAGGTATTGAGGGCTGACAATTAACTTTATATGAGGTTGATTTTTCTATTTTCAATCTGTTCCAGCACTTCAAAACTAGCCCCAACTACTACAAGTCTTTGCATGCTTGTTTTCAGCTCTAGGAATAGACTGAATGTTAATAGCATCGAAATCTTCCATTAAGTCTGAAACTCTATGTCTGTAAGACTTCATTAATGGATTCTTACAAACATTGAAATTTCTTACTTGATTAATAACCAACTCAGAGTCACCAAAAATCTATAGCATGTTGATACCTCTCTTTTTGGCCCAAAGTAAGCCATGAATTAATGCTTCATATTCAGCTACATTACAAGTACATGAAAATTAGAGACTCAAAGATGAGAAATACCTTTCATTCATTGGGAAGTGAGCATTAAGACCTGCTCCTGTCCTTTCTTGTTCTTAGCTCCATCAAAATGAAGCTTCCAAATCCCTTCTACTGAATCTTCTATTTTGGACAAGGGAAGTGGTGTATTTTCTTCATGCATACAATACACACCAAACAGGTGTTCTTCAACTTCCTTAAAAGGATCATGAGCATGTTCTTCCACTGTATTTTCATCCATAAACATGTTAGAAACACCATCTAATGCTGAAACATGAGCTACCTCATCAAAATTAGACTGATCTAGGGCTGAATAATTAGCCACTACATTTGAAGAGTGAGGCTCAATGTGAAATATGGCCAATGGCTCTGAATTGATAGTAACTTTGGTACCATAATGAGTAGTGAAAAAAAGAAGGACCAATCTGAAGAGAGATAACCTCCTATTTTTGTTGTGAAGTCTCTAGATAAGCATAAGGCAAAGTATGGAGGTAAATCCACAACAGTAACATCTTGCAGAATAGAAACATTTGGGCAAGCATGTAACGTCACTTCTAAATTTTTATTATACCAACTATATTAGTTGTAGTTCCATCAAGTTGTAAGACACTCCTTTCTGTAGGCTCATACTGCAAACCTAATTTTTCTACAATCACTTTTGGCATAACTGTGCTACTTGCACCATTGTCCACCATGCAATTATGAACTAGATGTTCTCCAATAATCAATGATAAATAAAATGGTGGTGGTTTCTTGATATCATGAGCATTCAAAACCTTCTAAACCATCCACTTAACTTCTTTAATGTGGTCTTGTTCAAACGTTCCAAGGACCATGTCTGCCTTATGAACTTCCTTTTTCTGTTGTTTTTGAAGAAATCTACAGACTTAGCTAGTTCATGAGAAAGTAAATCTTGTTGTCCTAGAATACTTAGAGCATCCCACATTGAGATGTTAACATTATGCTTTTTCATTACATCAACAATGTTAAAAGAAGCAACTGTTTTAGAGACGGATTCAATTGTCTTAGAGTAGGCCTTAGTGAAAATTGATTCTGCTTCAGTTGCCTTGGATATATGAGGTATAAACAATCTTCTTGGATCAGTTGTAGCTTTTTTTATGGCCTTTATCAACTGGAACACTTGTTTTTTAGGAACAAATAGATTTGTTGGTTGACTTTGGAACTGTAGATGTTGTCTTATCAGTGACAGTAGGTAGGATAGGCCTATTTTGTTGTTTTTGACTTTCAACAACTTTCCCTTGAGCCCTAGTAGTGACTGCAATGAAATCCTCCTCATTAAAAATGACTAAATTTTGTTCAGGTGCTTTCTGAACATGAGTTTCTTGCTACCCACCCTCCATTTGAGGCATGAACAATGTTTCAGATTGAGGTTGTGCAACAAGATTTAGATTCAGAAAAGCATTTGGGCAACTTGTAGCTGAATGAGGTTGATTGCAAGGTTGACACCAATCTTTGTATAGCCATATTAACTAGGACTAAAGCATTAGATGAACTAGGAGCCTTTGGATCAAACTACCTTTGCTGGTAAGGCTGCCTATAATTTTGATTTTTTGATAGGCTACCTATTTTGATTTATTTGATTTTTCTTTGATAAGGATCCTGATAGGGTCTGCTAGATAATGCAATTCTATTATCAATGAAGTCAATTTATTTCCCATAGTTTGTAAAGCTTTAAATACATCATCTGATGGAGCTACAATGTAGGTTCTATGATTGTAATAGGATGAGGAATAGGTGCTAAATCTACCGAAAAGGGAATTGAAGGCCTTGGTGCTAATTTTCCATCTTGAATAAGACGATCATCTCGATAGGTGTGTTGGGAGTGTCTCTCCCCATTGATTGAATCATAGTTGAGATATCATTGTTTAATGCCCTAAGATAATAAAGGAAAGCATGATCAGCTTGAGGCTTGACACTTGCTGGAATTCTTTCCCAAGTTCTGGCAAAACGGATATTGAAACTAGACATAAACTCATTGGGAGCTCTTTTAATAGTAGACAATTGTTCAATGAGAGACAAATGATCTGAATTATCCTAGAATTGTTTCACAATTTTTCACCTAAGTTATCCCAAGTTCTTATGCTTCAAATTTCTAGGTTTCTATACCATTGCAAGGCTTGCCCTTTAAAATATGCAGCTAAAAGTCTTAAAGCTATGTCTTCATGAGTGATATTATGGACTGCACATAGGGCTATAACATATTTGATATGTTTATTGGTGTAACCTGATTTTCACACATGAATGATGGAAAACTTTTCATGGCAGCATTAGGAATGTCATGGTAGATTGGGATTACTAATGGACTACCATTAGTAAAGGTCACAAAATTCCTTGGTGGTTGAATAGCCATTTGAAAAACTAGGATGTTAATAGAGAAATTTATATGTGGTGAAGGAATATCAATAGGAGGGTTATCAAAACTAGGTCTATTATAAGATAAAGTATTTTCAACTCTTCTATTCTATCATAATTAAAGGGTAAAGAAACAAACTCTAGAATAATTCCTCTTACCGATGATCTTGTAGTCACTTTAGCCATGGAACATGTTTCAATACTGGTCTAAAAACAGCTATGTCGAGTCACCAAAGATCTTCAAATATTTAAAATAAATTGTTGCAACTTGCTCCTTAAAGTGATTTTGTTATTCTGATGTAAATCTGCTTATAGATTTTCTATAGAAATTGTAAATTTATGCGAGATCTGATTCATTGTCCCACCAAGTGTGCCAAAAATTGTTATCTCTCAAAAGTGCACCATTTAGATAGATGGTTGCAGGTTTCCTAAGCTTACAGAACTTGATCTCTCTCTTTCGTAGTTACAATGGAAACACCTCAGGTCTATGGGTATACCTATTTTGAGGTGAGTCTCCAGTATCAAGGCCGGTTCCTTGTTGATGTATCCTAAATTAATTTTTGGGTTTAGGGGTAAAAGATGATTGTAAAATAATTATAACTAAGGTGATACACCAAATTTGTATGAGGACTTTGACTAAGTATATGCATAATCGATATGTGAAGGATTTTTTTGATGCGAGCCAACAATTTTCTACAGAATTTAAGGGAAAAAACTTTGTTGTATTGAGGGAAAAATATCAAAACAACACTGATAAGTTAACATGCACATTAAAATTATGTAGAAAATACTGAATTTGTAGTAGGGTAAGATGATTGATCAGGGAATTTTCATTCACAAGACTAATAGAAACATACACAAGACTGCAAATAATTGGAAAGGTAGAAATTCTTCACACTCAGAAGGCAAAACTGGAAAAAATTGCTTTAGTACTCCTATATCAAAAATCCTCGGAAGTTCTCTTTGTGCTTTGCAAAGGCACACAATATATAGAAAAAAATAAAATTCACCCTCTTCCTAAAAATAGCCTAAGGCTTGTACTCACCCATGCATTCTATTTTTATCCTTTATTTAATAATAGATAAAGGAATAAAAATAGAGCATGCAATTACAAATAGGCATTATTAGCCTTAATTACAATATAGTCAAACTGAAGTTGATTGTTCTATTTTTAAGAAGAGAAGGATGAATAATTTGCTAAAAATAAGATTGTTTGCTAGGCAAGTCTCTCTCCATGAGCATGCAACTCTTTCTTCTTCTCTATTCTTTCTGTTTTGAAGGCATGCAAAAATACTCCTGTGTATTGAGAAAAAATAAATTACATTAATTGTAATACTTTGCAAAATAATTCATCAAAATATCTATCCTGATTGGGACCACCTTTGTCTCTGATGTTGACACTTGTTTTGTCTTCTAGTGATCACATGCAAAACACTCCTCTGTAAGAAAATAAACACTTTTGATCTCCAATACTTTAGCAAAATTATTCACCTCTCAGTGGGGACCACCTCTGATTCATACAATTGTCTTCAACTAAGTTTGGTGACTCTTGTGGACTTAGAAAATATACATGCCATCATACTTTAGTCTCTACCACCTTTGATAAATACATACATGTATATATGTGTCAACCTTTGTATTTGAAAGAATATAGTTTAAAATTTTACCTTTTCGGTGATCATTGCACAATATGATTGGGTCATTTTTTGCACTATTTGGAGTTTGAACTATAGTTGGACCTTGGAAATCATCGCAATGATTTTATGATAGACACGTGGGCTAGCCCCTTATGCACGATGAGTCAACCCTTGGCTATTTTTCGGTGGCATTTTAATTCAACCCAAACTATAGTATCTTGTCCACTCGCCATGTATATGCGTTTTTAAAATCTGGTCGGGTTTGCTCTTTTATCGACACCATCGATATCTATCCTTGATGGACCTACACCTTGATATGTGACTCTTTTGGAAGACTTTCAGACCTTTTTGAAGTTTTAAGCCCATTTTTTGCGGACTGCAAGAAAAATTCAGCGTTTTAAACTCTTCCACTTTGGGCCTTAAAGGCAACAGTAACTCTGATCTCCCACAAGGGGAATTGTGGGCCTATGGGGTAACTTGAATCTTTAACTCTTTTTTGAATAAGTCATGTTATCCAAAATTCACCCTCAAGGTAATTTTGATAACATGCATCAAATTCTTTTGTCCCAAGCAATTAGATTGAGTCAGGGAAAAAATTTCATGTTTCTAGGGTCCCCTCATATTTTTCTAACTCCCCTGTCCAAGTAGAAGAGAGCAAGTTCTGAGAAAATGTGAAAAAAATTGCAAAAACAAGCTCGGGCCAGGAAAAATCACGAAAAATGGCTAAGTCCTAGTCCTCGCAGCATTTGGGACAGTTGGGACAAAAAGGCGCGGATCGGCCGAAATGAGCACAGGCGGCCCCGGAAGCAATTGGGACATCTGGGACAAAAGTACGCGGCGGGCGCGAAAAGCTGATCTGGCCAAAAGAGAGAAAAATTGGCTAATCTGCTAAGGGTCACCTTTGGGACAAGCGGGACAAAAAACGCATAGCCCAAAGCCGATCCGGGCGAAATGAGTCAAGGTAGCCGGAGCATCAAAATATGACGGGCCAAAAATTCTTGGTGTGTAGCCCAAATTGGATCGGCGTTAAATGAGAACTTTTGTCCCTGGCATTTTTGGGACAAAAAAGGGCGCGAATCGGCCGAATCAGTGAATTTGTCCCAGACGGTCCAAAGCAAATGGGACATATGAGGGATTATTCCACATATTGAATCCCGGCCGAACAGGCGAAATGGGAACAAGCAGTCCGAAACAACTGGGACATTTGGGACAAATGGGCGCGAATCGGCAGTTCACCCAAAATCAGCACAAGGAGATTTTGTGCTAAATGGGACAAAGGGACGCGCGGGACGCGAAAAGCCGAAATGGCCGAAGGCAGGGAAGAAAAGTCAATGTTTGGTTCGGAAACTTCAAACGGCCGTAACTTTTGACTCCGAGCTCCGATTTTCATAAAATTGGACTTTCTGGAATGAGCACGACGTCCTCTACGATTTCTTAATTTTAATGAGGGTAGATATATTTAAATAAAGGAAACATATTCGGCTCCAGTCAGTTAATGCTCATTCCCGTCAAATGACAGAAAATGCCTGCCAGGCCCAAAAGAGCTGCCCGCACTCAGAAGGCCATAACTTTTGCATTTCTCAACGAAATCGCACAAAATTGGTACCGTTGGAATCGTGGTTCCGAGCCCGATGCACAGAAATCAAGAAATTCCAGATTTGATCAGAAATTGATTGATTTTTAAGGAAACGTGGCCGGGTTCAGAACAGTGTTTTATTTGGTAGCTGGGAGTGCAATTAAGAGGCATGGTCATCATTCCTTCTCTGCTGCAGCACATGGGACAGTATGGGGAGCCTTTTGCAAGTAATGTATACCCATTCCACTCAATTTAATGCCTCTTACAGGTGGTTGAAGGACAGATTTCGGGATTTCCATTTTCCCTTCTCTTTTCCTTCTCTTTTTTCTATAAATTGGAGTGTTGGGCTCATTGTAAAGGGAGAGTTTTTGGGTAACAAAGCTCTGTCAAAATTGCTTTGTGAAGCCAGTGTGTTGCAGGCCCTTGTAGTGGACTCCTTGCATGGTGATCCAGGCCCTTATCTTGTAATAGATTGAACTGTGCATATCATGAAGCAATAAAATATCAGTTTGTGGATATATCTTCCCCTGTTGTGTTTCTTTGCATGCATTTCTTGCCCCTTTAATATTTCTATAAGTATATTGTGTCTATTTATTATGTTCTTGCAGGAATTCATTATCATTGTGTGTGCTTGGAATATTGCTGTGAATGCATTTTGTTGGATTATGGTGAACTGTCATCACCTCTTCTAGTGTGCACTTTGCCTCTGTATTTCACACATTTGGAGATTACTCTCACACCCTCTTTTTCTGGTGTATCACCGCTTTAGTGTAGGCTTTCATTTTATGCATTCTCTCTCTCTGGTACCTTGGAATTTTAGGTTAGAATAGTTAGTTTCTCCCGCATTAGAGTAGATTGTGGCGGGTAGTTTAGGAGCAAGAACCGACTTTCTCGGAGGTCTATCTCAAGTAGCAAGTCCCACAACTTGGAGATAGTACCCATGTTATCCAATCACACTGGATGCTTAGAGTGATCAAACTAGAAATATGATCAACATCCAGGAGTCTTTGTGATTCGGTGATAACAAGTCACAAATTTCAACAAAACTCGCCACTCCGAAAATGTTCTATAGGATTGATTTTTACTTTTCTCCGATATTGACTTTGTCCTTCCAGAGGCTCGGGCTTGCGGGAAACTTTACAACTTTTAACTTTTTACATTTTTTAAGTTTGAAAACCTAATGAACCCCGAACTCCATTTCTATGCTTCCATTTCTTAGGCCTGTAGATGAAAATTTACAATTTGAAAGTTTTGGTAAATTGGACTAAGTTCGACCGCCATTCCAACCTGATGAATTTTTCCTCGATTTTGGTGATCCATTTGTGAGCATCGATCTGTGTACTTGTTTCTCCTCCACCATGGATCTCTTAACTCTTATTTGGAATGGCGGTTGGATTTTTGACCCTTGGTTAGGGTTTATGACCTATAAATTAAATGTGGCATTGTCATCGTACCCATAGTGGTTCACATTGATTTTGGAGATCGATCCTTCACATTTGATCTTTGTCCTTTCGATTTGGAGCCATTTATTTCTAACCATGGTTGAGTTAGGTTGAAACTCACCTATTGATTTTGCATGATAATGAATAGCTTGAACCTTATGCACATTTCATTTGGTTTTCATTATGCGGGCAAAGCCCTGGAAAAATTTCCCTTCAATGCCTCCATTCGAGCATTTGAGTTTGGTCTCTTCTGTGAAAATGGATTTCTATCATTTTTACTTCTTCTAAGCTCTTTGTGTAATCTGTATATATGATTGTTTCAGCATTCATTTAATTCTTCAAGCTCTGTAGATTCGTGAGCGAAATATTCGATCTCTCTTCCATTTTCATTTTCTTGAAGCTCGGCTTTTAACCTAGAGGAGGTCTCTATCTCTTATCCTTTTTCTCTTCTCCTCCATGTTGGAGTCTGTGAGCTTGATTTATTTTTCCTAAGTAATATTTGAGCTTGGATTTATAGTTCTTTGGATTTTTGTGAAGCTATACGGGGTTTCTTTATAACAATGTCTCCTTTCTCTCGAGCTCTATAGATTTTGTTTTCGAAACTTTTGTTGGAATTCAAGGCAGACAGAGTTGCATGTTTCATGTCTTCATTCTATCAGAGATTTATAAGCAATATGGTTGTGAGTGTTCACCACCATAAGTGGTTATAGGTGAGCTAGTTTTCTCTTTTATAGGTACACACTACATTTTCTTTTCTTCTTTAAATATATCGGTGAAACTCTTGGAAATATTTGTGGGTTCTGTGATTTATTGCTCTGCTTGAATCCCGAGTTTGAAACTTCTCATGGGCATATGGATTTCTAGATATAGACTTCTCTATTGTGCAAGAATAACACTTATGATGTCCCTATAGATTTTTGTTTGTATAATAACCTTCATATATCCATTTCATACATGATGCTTTTAGGTTTTAGTAGACTTCCATGTATTCGTAATAGGGTTTGGCCTAGACGATACGTTGTGGATCTCTAAAAATGTTTTTAAGTGCTTCAATTGTTCTACAACCACATAGACCCTATGTTTTCTAAACGTACAATTTTCTTTTATTTTTCTGAGCTTATTTCAACATTGAAATTGGGCATGATTGTTGTTGTTTGTCATTTTCTTAATCTGAATAGAACTGGATATACATGCCACTGAAGATCTGTCCCTCCATTTTTGACTGTTATATCCACTATAGGATACAATTTAATCTTGACTAACAACCCTCCCTTCCATTTGAAAACTATAATGATTTCATTCCTTGACTATATTCTTGAGACTTCAAAATCTATTCTTTGTTGAGTCACTTGAATGACTTACTATGAGAATATGTCATAATGATTGTAGTTTTCTTAAACATGCAAAGCACTCTACAATACTCTGTGTAATTGACTGAAATTGAATGAGAGTATGTGCTTGGTTTTTTTGTAAAATTAGTCAGTTGAATAGAACCATTACTGTGCATAGATTTCTCTCTAGGATTCAAATTGGTAATGAATTACTTGCATTTAGGTAACTATAAAAGTATCCATTGATTTGTAGTTTTAGCTTGATTTTACAATCTTATGTCAAAACAATGAGGTTCCATAGTTGTCATTTGTGGAATTTTTATTCCGTTCTGGTTCTTTTCCATCCTCATGAGAAATTTATAATTTCAAAATCACTGAATGACTCTTATTATTCTTGATCTTGTACTATGAGTTATTCTTTTCGTATCTTGTATGTTCTTTATGGAAATTACAATCAGTTCATTTATTTTAATAATATTTTAGGCATAAGCTTTGACTCATATGCTTGTTAAGATCTCTTTTACTTTGTTTCTTTCACATAGATGCTTTATTTCCTTTAAGTAACATTTCGACATGTTGGAAAATCTGAAATGTTGATTTTACATGGTGAAGCCCTATCAAAATTTTTCCATAATCTTGTCTACATTCATTTTCAATCTGTAACCTTATGTTTTTAGCCAAACATCAGCTTAAAAATTCTTCTTATTCCTTCAGTAGTAAACTAAAACATGTATTTCTATCTCCTAGCTTCTTCTTACGTATCTTGTAACTTCTTCCATTTCGAATGGTTTTACTTCTTTTGAAACCTTGAGTTACATTCTTTCTTTTTATACATGCACTTATGACTTGTTTATTTTTCATTGGCTACAACCTATACCTACACACTTAGGCAAACGGTTAGAAAATACTTAGGCTTTTTGGCATCTCTTATGTCCATGTTTCTTCTTTTCTTCTCTATCTCTTCTTTCTAAGTGAGATATGCAGTTTGATCTTCAGGTAATCGAAATATCATGTTGCTTAGAGATCCATATGCATGAATTAGGACAATGTAGGAATATGGATTAACCCTGAGCTCTTTATTGATGGTTCTTATCTTTTAACTTTTCAGGTACCATGCTTTGGATTATAGAGATGAAGATGAAACATGCTGGGGAGGAGATGCTTTACACAACAAAGAATATCCCAAGACAATGATGAGTTCACTCATACTCCTTTACTTTATCTTTCATGCATGTGTACCTCTTACTTCAGTAGATGTAATTTAATTTTCAGTCACATCCCATGGCTTGTGTGGGAAACATTTGATCTTCCTTGTGAATAAAACATTGAATTTTGAAAACGAGATGTGTATTCCCTTCGCATTCTAGCTTCTCACGAAAGGATTATATAATGACCTAAACGACTCGGTGACATAATTGAATTCCTTAAACATGAAGGAAAGAACATTAATGAGAACTGTAACATTCGAGTAATGAACTCTAATTTTTGATGTCTCAGTATTTCTGTTTGATGCTTCAAAACTCAAGCACTTCACCTACTCTGTAATTTTTCATCTTCATCAAGACAACATAGTTTTCCTTTGGGGCTTTGTGTTCTTTTCTTTGAAAGATGGCATGAAATGCAAACTATGTGATTTGTTATTTTTGTGACAGTACAGATAACTATAGATTTCATTTAATCTTATAACTAATTAAAAAATAATAAATGATATCTAACTCCCTTAGTTTAGGTATAATTCACCCATGAATTTCATTGTAGCGATGAAGTTTCAAGTTTCCCATTTTTGCACAAGTGCAAAAATTGTCAATAGTGTCTTGAGATAAAAAAATGACTGATGTGAAAAAAAGATAGACATGGATCCCTATGACTGTACGCACCCAAATTTTCACATGCTACATTTTTCGAGAAAACATTTCAATGTCCTCAATAATGATTCATTTCATTTCAAAAGGTGTTTGAGCTCCTTACCCTCTTTGTAGCTAATATTTGTATCTTATTTTACCTTACTTAGCCATTTAATGCTTTTTTGTAAATTCTGCATTAATTTTTCCTTATTTTTGGCATTTAGTTAGAAAATCACCACCCTACCCGGGTGGTGGTCCTGAAACCACCGCTAAGGTAGGGTGGCGGTTTTGTAATCTGCCACCCCCTAGAAAAGGTAGATTGTGTAATGCCGCCGCCTGCACAGTAAGCGTCCTATGTGAATTTTCCAAATTCTTCCTACGTGAATTAGACACATGTTTCTTCACTCCAGCTTAACTTTTAGAGCACGATTGTAAGTCAATATAGATGATTTTGGTCTCTATTAATTCGTGTTTGCATCCTCTTACACTTCTAATTATTGATTGAGTGTTAAATTCACTCTTTTTTGTGATGTGGATTTCCATTGCTTCCAAATGGCTTGGACCATTTCCTAGTTTGTGATCTATAAAACCATTGCTTCTTCTAAATAAAAAGGCGGAGAAGTTTTTTTGTGTATTTTTATGTTATGCTTCAACAATCCTGCTAGAGATTACACAATGAAGCATTGTTCACTTGCATCATTCTTCCACTGCTTGCATTGCCAGTAGAATACCTAGTAAACCATTACTTACTCTAGCACCTTCTTTTAGTTTCCTCTGGATTCCTATCTCCTTGGACTCACATGGACACTTTGTTGATGCAAAATCACAAAGACCACTGAATGGCCTTAGATGTGATTGGGGCATCCGGAGTGACTACATAACATTGGACCATCTCTCACGTTGTTGGACTTGCAGACTTGAGATGGCCCTCTGAGAAAACCGACTCTTGTTCTGAACTACCTGCCATAATCTAGTCTAATGCATTAAAAACTAATGTATCCTAATCTAACCATTCGAAGGAGACAAGGAGAGAGATAATGTAAGAAAAATAGAGGCCACACTAAAGTGGCAATACACCGTAAAAGGAAAGAGGTGAGATACTCTACTAAGGAAGGATGAAACAGGATAAAAGGAGATGAGGGAGGTCAAACAGAAGTGACACAGACCAAAATCCTAATCCACCATCAAAACTCCATGAAACATGACATCTTACACCTGCAAACGTGAAATACATACAAAAAATAGATCGAGGGGAGATGCATACGAAACAATAAAACACGAGAAAGGGTTGAAGAACGCCACAAAATCATGAGTTTATTGCTCTAGAAGGTTCATAGACCGTTACATTTCTGCTTAGAGGCACAAATACGCTTTCCAGGTGTACGATAAGGCTTACAGTTCAAATGGAGATGGGAAACAAATTTTATAGAGTTTCCCCACACCCAGAATGTCTCTCCTCTCAAATGATAAGTGTTTACAATATATAGATGATGAAAACAAAAGAGAAAGAAGAAAACTCGACTATACTCTTACGAGCCGATAAATTTCATTAAATGGTCTAGGAAATTGATGGGAACCTCTGAAAATCCATTCCCTAATGCACTCAAGCTTGCTAGAGAAGAAACGAGACCATCTTGCATAGAATTTTGGTGGTTTGGATACGTTTAACTGCAGCTTTTCAATCCAGAGACATTTTCCAATATTTCACCCGCCAAACCCTCCCTGGAAATAATAATTTATGCTTCCATGGCATAGAGGAGGTAGAGATCTTTCCAATGGTACTAAAATTTGTTGAATTTCGAGCACTGGATTGAAAGATATGCCAATTTGAATATTTGAATTGAATCCAGTACAAAAATGGCAAAAACTAGTTTTGCAAAATGGATCCGTGGGCCCGATATTCACTTTAGTGCCTTTTACGAAAAAATGCAATATTATAAAAAACACCCCACAACTCCGCAGCTTGAAAATCACTTTAGGCAAAAACCCTCTGGGCCCAAAATTGAAATTGTGCTTTTGCACAAAAATTACAAAAGTACAAAAGTATTTCTCAAACCCACAAGCCTGCAACCTTCTCATTTTTCATTTGGTGAACAAACCTCCTCGGGCTCATGGGCCCACACTTACAAACTACACTTTTATGAAAGTTTCAAAAATGTAAAAACTCTTGCAACCCCACAATTTTACATTTTCCATTTTTCTTCCCTGGGCTCACTGGCCAGCATTTTCCACTTAGCAAAAGAAATCCTTCCCAGGCTCGTGTGCCTGCAATTATAACTTGTGCCTTTTGCAAAAATTGCAAATTGCAAAAATATCTCCTGCCACCTCACCGGTCTACAATCTTCCCATGTTGAAAAATTGGACATGTGGAGGCTTCCGCTGGCTCTTCTATACTTAGCCGATTCATTGGCCGGCTCTGCCCCCTTTTCACTTCAACTACATGGTGGGATGAAGCTTGTTTGGGGGAACCACCTTTCACTTCAACCCTTGAAGGTATGCCAATGAGGCACATGGAGAGTTGGCACACATTTGGGACCGCCTTTAGATTTTTCCTTTAAAGGTGTGCCAAGATGACACATGGAGGCTTCCGCTTGCTTGTCCCGAGTTTGGAATTTTCAACTGGTGGTGTCCCCTTTTTGGACCTGGGACATGTGGAAGGCTGCCACAAGTTTTGGGTCTTTCCTTGGGCCGTGCCTTTGAAGATGCACCGATGAGACACGTGGCACCTTTTGCGGCTCTACTCTACCTTCTTCATGTTTTTCCTAAAACCCTTTTGTTTGGAGAAGGTTTTATGTTTGACTCAGGACACGTAGAGGCTTCCCACTCATTTGGAGACCTTGTTTTGACCTGACCTTCAGAGGTGTGCCGATTAGAAACATGGAGGCTTCTAATTCCCTGAGACTTTTCAATTATCGATTATGTCTCCTTTTCCTACCTTGGACACGTGGAAGCTTCGTGCTCATTTACTGATTGTCCTTTTATTCTCACTTCTGAAATTACGCCGATGAGGCATGTGGAGGCTTCTGCTAACCCTTATACTTAGTTGATTAAACAGATGGATCTGCCCCCTTCTTACTCTAACCACATGGTGAGCTTGTGCTTATTTGAAGACTAGCCCTTGGGTCCTACCCCTGAAGTTCCATCGTTGATGCATGTGGCACCTTCCAAGGGTTTGTGACTTTTCAACTACCGATGAGACCCTTTCTAGACCCTAGACACATGGAGGGCTGGTGCACATTTGGAGACCGCCTTTTGGGCTTGACCTTTGGAGTTGTGTTGTTGAGGCACATGGCACCTTCCATGGATTTTCTCTATACTTATCTGATTCAGGGCCTCGAGTGAACACTGCCTCATCCGATTCGACTACGTGGAGGCTTCGCTAAACTTGTTGCTTGGCTCTGAGTCAACTCGTATGTGAAGTCCAAACCTTTGAGCCCTTTATTCAATCTTCTCTTATTGAGGTCTGATCTCCTTTAACATTCTTCAGCCCCATCTGTCGACCTTGCTCCTCCATTGTAGAGCCCTCCTACCCCTCATATTTGGGATCGATTGTGAGTTCGCAGGTCTAAACCACCCCTTCCAATTTTCTTATTTGTGGGGTCGTGTTTCATTAATTTTGCCGAGATGAAAAATTGGGATAATAGTTTGGCAACTCACAGGGACATCTACCTACTAGATGAAAAGATAAGTTTCCTTATTGTATCCATTGGGCATGGAGTCATGAATGAGAGCCTATTACTAATCTTGTCCCTGAAACTATGTACTGTTGCTTGTGCTTGGTGACCCTAAGCTTACCCTATCGTTTGCACTCTCAATTTCCAGGAAGAAAATCTTAAAGATGAGGTTTCGAGAGTAGAAAATTGTATTAACCTCGGGGTTTTCACATGTCCCCTGGAATGGACTACGCACGAGAAAAAAAAAAACCACAACACACACTATGTAAAAAACTGAAAATCATACACACCCCAAGTGGGATATGTAGAGTGTGCACAAGCACTTCTACTGAAAGAAAACCTACCTACTCTGTGCGAACTAGAGAGAAGGGGGACTCAAACAAATCCTACAACTAGCAGGGAGAAGTAGCTTCCCTTTCTCAAAAAGGGCAGCCATGCAAATGATTTGACACTAAATATGGCTGCTTGTATGAGTGAAAAACTAACAAGAGGTCAATCCTCCACCCATATCATCAATGTATCAACATTAACGAAAAGCACCTCCTTAAGTTGATTGGCATTGGACTCCTCGAGGTGTTGATGGTTACCCTTGGTGCTTTGATACTCATCCTCATGTCCTGAAGCGGACATGCCTAGTTTTAGCTTCTCCTTGGCTCCTATGAAGCCAAGTACACTGACCGGGCATGGTTTGATCCTTTGAATGTGCCCATGGTTTTGAATTTCAAATCCAAGAGTGGAGTCTTCTTGCAGACTTTCTTGGGTGGATGGTGTGGGAGAGATGGAATCCTCGATGTTCTTGTCCTTCCTCCTCTTGAGAATAACATGTAGAATATTAAGATCCTCCAACCTTGGTTCCAAAGGGCTGTCATGAAGTGTAAGCTATTTTCCTTGAATGCTCTCCTTCATGGCATCGAGTTCATATGCTTCGAATGTGGATGATGGAGGATAAAATGATGTGATCTCCTCGGGATCCTCTCCATCAAGAAAATACTCCAAATCTGACAGATAATCTACCTCCTTATTGTCCTGTTGGGTGTGCTTGACCTCCTCCATAGTGTCCTTCAAATCTGTAATTTTCTCACCATGGTTCCCCTCTTCCTCAAAGCAAGTAAGTTTGAAAGCTCAAACTCTTCTTCAACATTAGAGCTTTAAGGTGATGAAGTGGGAGGAAGAAGCTGAAGGTTCCTTTATGGCTTACCCTGCACTTATTGCCTCTATAATCGTATGGTTATCCTCCAAAACTATGCCCTCTGGAGCTAACTAATTTTCGTCTAGATCAAGCACCCGTATGATTTCCTCTTCCCGATTGCAGTTTTTTTGAGTCACGCCATTCTTCAACTATCTTGTAGTCATCAAACATGAAGATGTTCACTTTGGGAAGGATTGTTGGTAGGGGCTATTCATTTATGGTATAGCTAGGCAGAGGGGACTTGGGAGAAAATAGGAGGATGGAAGAGAAATGAAGGTGAGGTGAAAGTGAGGAGGGAGAAGGGATGGAATTCTCAGTGGGGTTAGAGCACAAGAAGGTAGGAACACACGCAGTGGGCTGAGATTATGTAAGTTGGCATGGTGGAGTGGGAGGACTGTAAGATGGTAGTGCAGGGTTGTCCCATTAATAGGATTACCACATGTTAGACTTTTTAGCCTCCATTTTTTCCACCCATTTTGTAATTTGGGGAAACATCTTAGTGATAAAGTGCATCTTCTATTGGGTGCTAAACCTTGAGAATGGTACAATGTTGACCCATGGACAAGGGACCTTATATCCAACTTCAACTACTATTATGCAGCACTTGAATCTAAGCTGCATGATGTCCATCTCCATATCTTGAACCTGCATCTCAAAATCAGATTCATCTAAGGAGTTTCCACCATCATCTGCATAAACCTGTTCTTCATAAACATTTTGGTTAGAAAAAGTGGGTTGTATGCACTTTCAAGATAAAGGGGCTTATAAAACTTATTTGGAGGGGGATTTTGAAATTGGGGGATAGAGGAAAATATTTCTATTGTTGCAAATGAGAATTCCATGGTGGGAAATAAGTCATGATTGCACAACTTATGGGATGGAAGAAGATGAAAGATGTGGAAAGAATAGTGGGTCAAAATGGATGGGGTGAAGGTATGCAACTCGAGAGAATGGGTTGTTGACTGATAGAGTCACCAGATGTGCTTTGCATGTGCCTCAAAATGTTGAATCTCACCAAGAACACATCAACTTGATGTAATGAAGTGGTAAGGTGCTATAGACCTATCCCACCGGGCATGCCAAAATTGTTGATGTAAAATCATAGCACCCCAAAATGGCCTTAGATGTGACTGGCATATCCGTGTGACTACAGAACATTGGACCATCTCTCAAGTTGTGGGACTTACGAACTTGAGATTGCCCTCTAGAGAAATCCGACTCTTGTTCCTAAACTACTTGCCATAATCTACTCTAATGCAAGCAAAACTAATCCATCCTAATCTAACCATTCCAAGGAGACATGGAGAGAGAGAATGCAAGAAAAGTAGAGTCTACACTAAAGTGGTGATACACCAGAAAAGGAAAGAGGCAAGATATTCTACTGAGGGAGGATGAAATAGGGAAAAAGGAGATGAGGGATGTCAGACATAAGTGAAACAGACCCAGAACCTAATCCACCATCAAAACTCCATGAAACATGACATCTTACACTTGCAAACGTGAAATACATACACATAAAATAGATCTAAAGGGGAGAGGCAAAGAGACATAATAAAACATGAGAAAGGGTTGAAGAATGCCACAAAATCATGAGTTTATTTCTCTAGAAGGTGCACAAACCATTAAGTTTATGCTAACGGGCACAAATATGCTTGCGAGGAGTAGGAGAAGGCTTACGGCTTAAAGGGAGTCGGGAAACAAAATTTGAGTTTCCCCACACCCAGAATGTCTCTCCTCTCAAATGAGAAGTGTTTACAATATATAGATGATGAAAACCAGAGAGAAAGAAGAAAACTCAGACTCTACTCTTACCAACTGAAAAATTTCATTAAATGGTCTGGAAAATTCATGGGCACCTCTGAAAATCCATTCCCCAATGCACTCAAGCTTGTTGGAGAAGAAACAGACCATCTTTACTGCATTAAATTTCAGTGGTTGGGATACAGGAACCTGTAATTTTTGAGTCGATATGTTTTCAAATATTTCACCCGCCAAACCCGCTAGAAATAATAATTTATGATTCCATGGTGTAGAGGAGGTAGAGATCTTTCCAACGGTACCAAAATTTGTCGAATTTTGAGCATTGGATTGAAAGATATGCCCATTTTAATATTTAAATCAAATTTGTACAAAAATGGCAAAAAACTAGTTTTGCAAAACGATTCCGCAGGATCGAAATTCATTTTAATGCCTTTTACGGAAAAACACAAAATTATAAAAAACCTCCCGCAACTCCACAGGCTCAAAAATCACTTTAGGTGAAAAGCCTCTATGGGCCCAAAATTGAAATTGTGCTTTTTGCACAAAAAATACAAAAGTACAAAAGTCTTCCTTAGCCCCGTAAGACCATAACCTTCTCATTTTCCATTTGGAAAACAAACCTCCTCGAGCTCACGGGCCCACACATACAAACTATGCTTTTATAAAAGTTTCAAAAAATGTAAAAAGTCCCGCGGCCCCACAACTATACATTTTCCATTTATCATCCATGGGCCCACTGGCCCACATTTTCCACTTAGAAAAAGAAATCCTTCCCGGGCTCGCGGGCCCACAATTATAACTTGTGCCTTTTGCAAAAGTTGTAAAATGCCAAAATATCTCCCGCCGGTCTACAATCTTCCCTCTCGAGAAAATTAGACATGTGGAGGCTTCCGGTGACTCTTCTATACTTAGATGATTTAATGGCAGGCTCGACCACTTTTGACTTCAACTACATGGCAGTGGTGCCTTTTCGGGAACCAACTTTGTATTCGACCCTTGAAGATTCATCGATGATGCATGTGGAGAGTGGTGCACATTTCGGACCTACCTCTTGATATTTCCTTTGAAGTTACACTCGAGATGACACGTGGAGGCTTCTACCGCCTATTCTCGAGCTTGGATTGTTCAATGGCTAGTGTCGCCTTTTTGGAGCTAGCACACGTGGAAGGCGGACACAAGTTTTGGGTCTTTCCTTGGGCCGCGCCTTTGAAGATGGGTCGATGAGACACATGGCACCTTCTATGGCTATGCTCTACCTTCCTCATGTTCCTCCTAAGTCCCTTCTATTTAACGAAGTCTTTACTTCGACCCTGTACATGTGGAGGCTTCTGCTCATTTGGAGACTCATTTTGGACCTAACCTTTGTAGGTGCGATGATTGAAAACATGGAGGCTTCCACTTCCCTGAGACTTTTCAACTACTAACTCTTTCTGCTTTTAAGACCTGACACATGTGGATGCTTTGCACTCATTTAGGAACTATCACTTGAGTCTCACATATAAAGTTTCACCGATGAGGCAAGTGGAGGCTTCCGCCGACCCTCCTATACTTAGTTGATTAAATGCTTGGCTCTTCCCCCTTTTGACTCTGAACACTTGGCCAGCCTCGCGGTTATTTAGAGACTACTCCTTGGGTCCTTCCCCTGAAGTTGTGCCATTGAGGCACGTGGCACCTTCTGAGGGTCTATAAATTTTCAACTGCCAATGAGACCCTTTCTAGACCTTGGACATGTGGAAGATTGGTGCACATTCGAGAGCACATTTTTGGCTTGACCTTTGGAGTTGCGTCATTGAAGCACATGGCACCTTCCGAGGCTTTACTCTATACTTAGATGATTTGGGGCCTAGAGTGAAGAAAGACTCATCGAGTTCGACTACGTGGAGGCTTCGCTAACCCTAGTACTTTGCTTTGATTCAACTCGTATGTGAAGTCTGAAACTTTGAGCCCTTTCTTCAATCTTCTCTGTCAAGCTCCAATCTCTTTTAAATTTTTTTGGACCCATCTGCTAACCTTGCTTCTCCATTGTAGAGCCCACCTATCCCTCAAATTTGGGATCAATTGCTTCTCCATTGTAGATCCCACCTATCCCTTAAATTTGGGATCAATTGCAAGTTCGCTGGTCTAAACCGCCCCTTCCAATTTTCTTTTGTGCGGAGTCATGTTTGATCAATTTTTCTAGGGGGAAAAATTTGGATAACAAACACCAAAGGAAAAAAAAGAATACCGAGGGAAAAAAATCACACCACAAATAGATTTCCATAGCACTAAAATTACCATGTTTCCATTATAATTTGGTTTTGGTTTCATCATTTATTCAATTCTTTATGTGAGAAATTTGTATGCACATTATGTACTATACTAGAAAAGAAATTTTTATTTTCATTATAGAAATCATTTAATAGTTTTAATAGATAATTTCTTTCAACAAAGCTTTCTTATGATAGATAACTTCCCTTTCCTATCTCTATAGATTTTCAAAGAGTTGATTCTAGAAGGAAGTTTCTATGTTAATTTAGAAATAACCGAAGAAATATTTCATTTAGGGGATCCTCCATAAAATACTTCTTTACTTTTTTCAGAAAAATTTTGAGGGAAGAAAATCTTCGAGAGGTTATAATTTCTTCCTATGCTTTTAAGGAAAAGTAGAGTTTTTTTCTTCGCATCCATAGTTTAGAGAATATTTAATTGTTTAGAATAGATTATATTTCTTCGGCATAGATAAGAAACTACATCCGATTGTTTTCTTGTTTTAGGATTTATTAATTAGATTAAAAGCATTAGTTTCTTTATTTCTTCTATTAATTCAGAAATTTCCAAAAAAAAAAACAAAAATAGATTTCTTCTATTAGATTATTGCTTTGATTTTCTTTATTTATTTTATATTGGAAAATACAAAAACATAGTGTAGCTTTCTTTTATTTAGATTAGATTGTTATTTTCTTTTGTGCAAATTAAAATGAAAAAATGCACACATCACCATAGAAGGACCACAATGACCCAAGAGCATACAGTAGCAATCCTAGGGTCCCCTAATTGAACGGGCCTGAACTACTTACAGAGATTGACACAAACTTGCATACATTGGTTTTCCAAACAAAACCACTACCACCTAACATTATATCACAATTAAATGCCTTGAACATAAAATATGACAAATCTTCCGAGTTCGGACCTCCTCACCAATCTAAATTAGATCTTGTGAAACCACGCCTCTCTCACTCGTTCCATGACCTTGTCTAGACATATTTACGAGGCCCCCATTGGTTTTCCACGAATCCCACAACTAGTAGAGAGTATTTCCATGGATATCAACATTTATTGGAGTCTTCATGTGGCTATTGTCTCCAACCCATCCATTAGATATATTTAGGTTAAAAGTGATTTCCTTTCCCTTGATGATAATATCCCAATATTACACATCGAGGACATTGTTTTACCTTGATAGTTTGATTATCCATTCACACACATTTTCACTCATATATCACATTTCACTACCAACACCATCCACACATTTCCACATCAGCTATCCCGGCATGACCTCAGGAGGTCAAGTGTGATTGAATGTCATGTTTCGATTTTCTTTAGTACAAATTGGTGAACCCGATGTGAAGAGATAGTCCCTTTTCGTTTCCATTTTATTTCATCCATCTTCCTCTTTCCCATTATTTTTGGGTATTCATATACCCCCAAATATGTTAGGAAAAGATGCATACAACCGGTCCATTTTGGGTATTGAGGCATATTGCAATCAAATGGGTAGGAAGTAGTCACCCTCACTATCTATATGGGCGAGACAACTACTCAATCAATCTCCCCGGGTCTCAAGCTCCCCATCCTTAAGAGACTAATAATGAATCCTCAGTCAAGATTGAGGAGATTAATCAAATTACACGTACACCATAGCATGAAATCTCAAATTCTAATAATAAGACATTCACCGAGCATGAGGCTCCTCTCCTAGTGTTTTGTTCATACCAAAAATTAATATGTCGTCTGATCAAATCCAATTATTACATGAGGATTACTTATAAATTTATGCTCAAGACAAAAACACTTGAATAACACCTCTACCCTTCCCATAACAGAAAATGTTCCTAACAAAGGGTTGCTAAACAATGAATAGTTCATAACAAGATATTACACTCCTTTGCAACCTAAAAAGTTTCAACCGCGCATGATAAAATAGAACACCATACCCTCATTGGGTGAGGTCATCTCGACATTGGTGGATATGGTTAGATAATTAGAACTTTCCTAGGATACTCATGCCTCATCTTCTACTAGGAAAGGAAATATTCTCCATCATCCGTAGAAATTTGGCCAAGTGCCTACTATGCCAAATCATCATCTAGTTTATATGGGAATTCCAAGGCCCATAGATATCCTCACAGTGGTCACACACCTTTTTATGCCCTCTACACATTGTACAGTTACCCCTATTAGGCACTAGCTAGAAGTGCATTCTCAAATGCCATCCCAACTCATAATGCAACCTTCCCTAGTTATGTGCCTCCAACTCGTACTGCAGATCAATGTTCCCCTGTATATACACATGTATTCAAAGTCACCATAGGGGAAATGTAATATTCTTTTGGTTCATATGCTCACCATATGGGATGCCTTATGCCTCTTCAAAATTTTACACTTTGCGCCATAGTAGAGGTTACGCACTAGACACATATGTTGAACATTTGAAGGATTCCTAGGACTTTACCATATGAAGTGTAATGCTTCGTAACCTCTACCCGATCTTCCTAAATTTAAAGGGAAGGGATATCTAAATGCGCATATCAAATTATATGCAACTTTCATTCGAGATTTTCTCCCATGTGATGGAGTTGTCATAAAAATATTCCCTAAGAATCTGAAGGAATAACTCTCAATCGGTATTAAAGGATACTTGAATCCTCAAAAAATCCTTTAAACAACTCATGTCCGAGTTAATCAAATCCTTCAACATGAAAAAATTGCTAAGAAGAGGAATCAAACAATTCTTATATATAAAGCAAGAGCATAACGAGTCTATTACACATCTCATCCAGAGATGGCAATAGGTCCTCTAATCTTCAAAAATCACTCCCAAAGTATTGATCAAATGGGGTTTTTAGATAAATTACTTCACTATCTTAACCGGGAAATGAAGGAATAAGTCCATAATTTCCCCCTAAGGAGTTCTAAAGAGGTTTTGAGGTTCTCTCTGCATTGATTATGCAACAATAGACAAGTGGTTGAAAGACCTCTGTTCAAAAGGGAGATTGATCACCCTAATCGAGTAATTCAAGTTATCCCAACAATGTAAACAATAATCAAGGACCTAAGGCCCTTAAAGAAAACCGTAGTGTTACAACCGATGGTGTCATAGACCAATCAAAGAAACCAGATGTTGTTAACACCTCAAGCACAAACAATGTCAACAACAATATGAACGGTAACAATCAGAGCAGTAAACATTTTGCTCCTATGGTCAATGTGGTGGATTTTAATCATCCTCCACCCAAAAACAATAACAATTTTATGCTTAAGGCCCTAATCAAGTACCCAACTAGGTACCCAAACCAATATAAAAATAAAGGGCAATGGTCTCTGAACTTCAATTATAATAACCAGCTGTTGAATAACAATAGGAACTTTAGACTGCAGAAAAACACAAACCAAAGACCTCGAGATTATGATCATGACCTATATTGCAGCTTCCATAGGGTCCGAGGGAATGATTCTAGAACATGTCATGATTGTAACAAGTTCGTACAATGCCTACCAAAGGACCAAAGGCTACTCTTTTTCGAGATGTTTTTGGAAAATCCTATAGTGCCCACACAAAATACTTACACGAGACCCATATCCCCTCAAAAAAAACCTCTCAAGATCTTTAATGATCCCCTTCCAATGTTTCCTAACAATGGTAAGATGAACCCCAACAGCAAAAATAAGGGTAAATTGGTGGGAAAAAATGATGATAAAGCTTCGACTTCATCAAACCCATTGGTCGTGCCTTCGTTGACGGTTGACAACAAACTAAAATCATGGGTCTAGTTGAATTAGACACTGAACCTGAAATTAACACAACCAAAAGAACTCATTATTACTTGACACATCCTATTCCCATTTACCCATATATCTTGGAGGATACTCCAATACTTCGAGGCCAAAAGGGGTATTTTATTTAATTATGTACTTAACCAAACCTTTGCTCACATCTCCTTCTTGGACTTGTTGAAGAACTCCCTTGTTCATCGAGTCACTTTGTTAGAAGCATTGGGTATTTTTCATTTGCTTAATGTTACCCCTCAACCCGAGGTAAAATTTAACCACATAGAATTTGACTTTTATTATCCTAGGCATCCTGAGAGAGATGTTAGGTTTATTTTTAACATCGTAACATGCCCACTTATGTGAAATTGGCACATAGAGGAGACCCATTATTCTATTTATAAGTTTGGATTTATAATAATTTTTTCAATCATACAATGATTATGATGGGGTAGATATGAATATTTTACCCTTTTCATTCCTCTAAAAGTTAGGCTACGAGGAAACCAACAATTTTTCAACTAGAAATACATTGAGAGGATATGATAGTCTCAAAGGAACATCCATAGGATCCATAGTTCTACCTATTACCCTAGGTCCCAAGATGGTTTTTACAAATTTTAATATTATAGACTAGGTTCAACCAACTATAATATTATTCTCACTATCCATGGATACATCATATGAAGGTGATCCATTCCACACTATTTCAATAAGTTAGATTCCTACATTTGAGGAAAGTCTTCATTGCACTAGGTGACCCAAATCCCTTTGAGATTAACATAGGTAACCTAAAGAATAATCATAGGGTGCATACTGAGTTTGAGCTCCCCACAAACCAATTAAACAAATCTAAAAGTTAAAATCTAGAGAGAAAATGATCCCCACAATGGAATTATAAATTACCAGTTTAATCGAGGGGATTCGTACAGTCAAAGATGAAACTCATGTCATATAGATAAGTGTCAACGGAAACCATGGCTAATATTATTTAGTTATTGGAGAATGATTTGCGTATTCTCCTTCTTTTCAACTCCTTAGGAATAGGACATGATCTAGAAATCATTTCTCTTCCAGCCAATGAGATTTTTATGGTCAAGGTCTCAAAAGTGGAGGAAGAAGAAACTAAAATGATCAAACATCAATATTCCCTAGTAATTTTCGGATGCCCAACTATGATGTATAAAAATGTCTCTTTTGTGTTGGGGCATGCGTGATCCTCACTTCTCTAGAAGGGAAGGTTGTACCTTTTCCTTTAAATGTCATTTTCGAATGCACTAATAATAGTGTCAAATGCGAGGCACATCTTCTTGGACTCATTATAGCCAAGAGGATGGGATCTTGCAATTTTAGATTTTTCAGTTATTCCCAACTAGTCGCCAACCAAGTTAAGAAGTTTACAGGACCATAGTATAACACTTGAAACTTTATAAGATTGTCATGCTTAAATTGAGAAAGGATTTTGATTCCATATCCATTAAAGACATCCCATGTAAACATAACATTTTAGGAAATTCCATGGTTACTTCCAGTTCTCACTTTTTCCAAGAAAAGATTTAGAAGATATTGATTTCAGTGATTCAATCCGAACCAAACCGTTGATTCAAAAAAATTCCTACTAATCCAATCTTGGCATACGTTGAAACTTAAAATGATCATGTGACTTTGGATTATGTGGAGAATCATGGAAATATACTAAGTTACCTTCATGCATATGGTAAATTTCATCCCGCACATCATAAGAGAGGTCTTGCTCTCATACCTCATTCTTCCTCCTGTTTTGGAGATCACACGATGGATACTTCCTCATTAGAGGGATTTGATATCTATGAAGTAGAGGAGGAAGGAAATCTAGAGCTACCTCTTTCCATGCCAAAGTTTGAAGAAGGAAATGCCTCTTTAATCGAGGGAACCATTGATATAAATATCGGGACTGAGGAAGACCCTAAGATATTGAAACTTGGTTCTTCATTAACTCTAGAAGAAGTAGAAATTCACACGAAGGTTATCAAGGAACATTCCAAAGCCTTCACATTTAGATACAAAGAGATGAATTGAACCGCTCCTCATGTCACGGTCCTCAATCTCGTAACCAATCTCGACGTCAAGCCCATCAACCAAAAATAAATGCCTATGAAGCCAAAAGTGGATTTGATGGTCAAGGAAGAGATTATTAAGATCCTACATGTAGGATTCATCAAACCTATAGATTAATCAATTTGGGTATCAAACATAGTCCCTGTCTTCAAGAATAATGGAAAAATTAGGATATGCGTTGATTTTCGGGACATAAAAAAATTGTGTCCCAAGGATGACTTTCTGTTACCTTCCATCAATGTCATTTTGGATGAAACATCTAGATATAAGTTGTTTTCAGTCATGGATGGTTTCTCAAGTTACAATTAAATTAGGATATTTGAGGAGGATTAGACAAAGACTACTTTCACTACTCCCTATGCGGTCATATTGTTCGATCTTAAGAATGTTGGTTCTACCTACCAACAGAAATTACCAATATATTCCATGATCTTATTCACAATATTTTGGAATCATATGTTGACAACCTTCTCGGCTAAGGCCATAAAATGTTGCGATCACCCTCAAGTGCTTTTCATCAATCTATCTCATCTCATTAAATAAAGTGTTACATTGAATCTAGAAACAATGTGTGTTTGGTGTGATGGGAGGGAAGTTACTGGGATACATCATCTCTTTAGGAAGGATCAATGTGGATCCAAAAAATATCGAAGTAGTTCTAGAAATGACCCTACCATCAGATGAATTAGGCATTCAATCCTTTGTTGGAAAGCATGGTACAATCTGCAGGTTCATACCTAATTTATCTTACAATATTCATCCGATAAATTATTTTTTAAAGAAGGATTGTTGAAGCGTTTGGATGGATGAGTGTTATGAGGAATATAAATCAATTAAATGATTCCTTATGCCACCTCCCACACTCATACCTCCCAATTCAGATCGCCCCCTCATTTTATATTCTTATGCAACAAATGTCTTGTTAGCTTTGCATTTTATCACAAGAAGACGATGACAAACGTGAACATGCATATAGTATTCATCAGTCATATGTTGCTAGAATAGGAGATGCATTATACGTAAGTAAAAAGGAATGTCTCACTATAGTATTCATGAAAAAATGGTTAAGGCATTACATGCTTAATATCGAAATGTGGGTTATCATCAAAGGATATTGTTTTTAGACATTCATAACACAAGGATCTTTGTCTAATAAATATGGATGTTTAATAATGGGATAATTTGAGTTAACTCATGTCAACAAAAAGTCTATCAAGAGACAAATCATTGCTGATTGGTTGGTAGAAAACCCATTAGATGATGGACATTTAGTAGACCTGATTTTCCCCAATGAGTGTGTATACTACTTAGAAATCATACCTCTTATTGTTGTGTGTCCATGGTATTCAAATATTGTGAATTTTATCATGGATCGCACATATCTGAAAGCAAGTACCATCACAAAAGAGAATATGGATATGCGTCATAGCTCCAAAATACGTAATTATAGAACAAGTGATCTATCACAGATATTGTGATGAATGTTGCTAAGGTGTGTCGATGAGGAAGATTCTGAAAAGATCCTCTATGTAGCCCACATCGGGGTCTATAGAGGTGGTTTTGGAAGACATTCAACCACTAGAAATATACACCGAATAGTCTATTTCTTTCCCACCCTTAAACATGACACAATAGAGTACATACGTAAGTGATATAAGTGGCGGGATTCTCTCTTAAGATTCACATTCCTGCCCAATCTCTATAACCGATTGCAACACCTTGGCCCTTTTTCACATGGGGTCTAGATTTGATAGGGAAAGGGAAATTATCTCCCTCATCTATGAACGTCCACAATTTTACGAAGTGGGTTGAGGCCATGCCTCATACCACCATTTCAGGGTCTATAATTGCAAAGTTCATCTTGAACAATATCATCGTAGGTATAGGATCTCACGGGTCATTATCTCGATAACGATAGCAGTACGCCATTTAAAAATGAGGAGGTGTGTGAGTTTTTACAAACTTAAAGATAAATCATCACATTTCCTCTTTATACTATCATTGGGCCAATGGACATGATGAGGCAAATAATAAGATGTTAAATCCATCCTTCTGAAAATTGTTAAGGATAACAAACGCGATTGAAACCTAAAGCTATTTTCAGCATTTGGCACTATAAAACATCAATAATAACACTAACGAGGGTAACCCCATATTCCTTAGTGTTCGGTTCGAAGTGATCTTACCACTTAAAGTTGAGATACCTATTCTTTGGATATCATTGTAAGGAATCTTAGGAGGAGAAGGATATCGTGAGGCACGACTTGTTGAGCTAGAGACTCTCAATGAAGCTCGGCTTAGAGATGAGGTGCACCATAGATCTTATGATGGCCGAATGTGCCAGCAATATAATAAGAAGGTATACAAATTCATAATATATGTTTGGAGATCTAGTATTGAGACTCAATAGCTTGAGATAGACAAGAAAATTAATGAAGGAAATTGGGACCAAGTGGTTGGGCCCATATCGAGTCATGGAGGACTAAACAAATGGGGCATATCACATGTGTACATTAGAGGGTGAATATTTTGGTGAATCTACCAACACGCATAACTTGAAATGTTACTGTGCATGATGCATTTTCATCTCCATATGTACACTATTGCATACGCACCGCATTTTCACTTTCTTATTCATTTTGTAAATTTGTAATCAATGAGCTTGATTTTAAAAAAACTTTTAAAAACTTCTAAAAGTGTTCGCAAACATTTGATCATAATTCTTTAAAGAATTCACAATATTATCATCAAGCATTTCTGAATCATTTCATCAATTCAAACAAATTAAGAGAGAGTTTTGATATTAATCTAACTAATACCTACATACTTAGTTCTCGCTCATGGTTTTCTTCTAGCTTAGGTTTCTTTTCCTATAGTCTATTCTAGAAGCTTCTTAGTGTTGCATCTATCCCATACAAACCTTTTTGGAAATTAAAAACTTGAAATATTTTACTTGGGTCATTTGTTCACCTATCTCAACCTTTGGTGTTAAGCCCTCATATTATTCTAGATGTATGGGGTTGAGGCTTGGGGAAAATTCTCCATCTCAAAATCACAACTCAAAGAAAAGGATAAAAAATTATATATGTCAAGTGAAAATCAATACAAATTTTCATTTATGAACTTCTCTGCCCCACCAACCCTTAGTTTTTATCCCACGCCTTGTATTAGATGCGTGAGGTTGGGAAAGGAGGAAGTAACCTTACTCACCTATGCCTTGTCCTTGGTAATGAGACCATGCTTCCTACTAGTAGTATAGGGCAGGGGGTGTAGGGGTCCTTGTAAATAATTTATTAAGTTAAAATCAATTCATTCAATAAAATTTTCTTTGAAATCATAAATCCCAACAAAGTGAGTTAGATGTTTAAATTCTTAAGGAGTTAAATCCCTATACCCATATTTTTCAATCACATCGCCATATATATCTAATTCTAGATAAACTAACAAGCTATTCACATCTTAAAGTATGTAGCAAACTTTTGTAGAAATAGGTTGTACATTCTGAAATTGGTTTTCTATCAAGACCTTGTCTTTCTAGCATCATCTCCATTCAATAAAATTATATAACTCGTATCCCTTCTAGATTTTGGTGTTGATCCCTCACATCTTACTCCTTGCGAGGGGTTAGAAGTAGAGTGATTTAATTTTATTATCAAGTAATTCATCAAATTTTTCCAACAAAACAAGAAGTACTAAATATTTCTTGAAAAACCAAAGTTTCAACATTACATTGTGTTTACATTAGCATCATATAAAATAAAACAACAAAAAGAAGATCATTCTATTAGCATCTCATCATCCACTACATGCATTCTGAAAAGCATATAAAATTGGAGATTTTGAAAATGTAAGCGTACACATGCGAATTAAATGATAAATGAAGTCAACTCTGGTGCAAAGGATAGCTAAATCAAAAAGAGATATCTATATATATCATAGTGAATAAATTTTGTGTACAAATCCGTCACATATTAGGTGTGGTAAAAACACTCTCAATGAGCACGAAAATCCAAAAAACATCACATATATTCTTCACAAAATGGCATCGAAGCAGTAAAGGATCATGGCCTATCCCTCTCTAAAAGAACCACGAGAAGGTGCTCAATTGTGGCTCAATCTCTTACTACAGGTCCTTTGACGTGAGTGTGAGCCTCCATGAACTGAACAATGAGAGTGACCATGTGATATACCACTAGTCATGGCCTCACTATCGAGTTACTATTCCTCATCATCCTCTTAGCAAGCTCTTGAGAATTAAGCACAGTCTTCTATGAAGACAAGAACTTCATGACCTTCCAAAGAGGCATGGACACATCCGTATGTCATCCAAAGCATGCATTGATTGTCCCACATCCTTCAATAGCTCCATATGGGTCTTCATCGTGCAGATCGGTAAGGTATTAACACAGATCCTATGAATAAGATCTTGCCAAATATCAGTAGCTTGAGATGAAAAACAAAGATAAAAACAACGGGTTATAAAACCATCAAAAACCAATAAGAAGCACAATGAGTAGATCACTAAAAATTTTAAGTAATAGAGTTGAGAGAAGAGTTTCTACATACTATGATCTCCGACATCCACCAAGGATCGAGTTAGTGTAGCTGGTGGTGGTGGTGGTACTATAGGAACCTCCTAAACCTCCCTCTCTTATGGGAAAACATGTTGTCCCATCATGGACTCTTCATCCCCACCCTCTTGGGAGAAATTAGCTCCTCATAAACAAGGGTCACCTTCTCTCGCCTTGGCCTCCTCTCTCTTGGCCATGGATATCTCCCGAGTTCCCCATGAATCGTGTCACTATCCTGCACTCCATTATGTTTCTCACCTCTACCCTCCTCACCAGTCTCACCCTTGGTCTCTGTCTCTTTATGGGACTCCTCCTCATCCTTCCCACTTTGTGAGTGGGTGCCTCCTTGATCTGGAGAAGTTTTATTAGCGCTATAGGGGCGAGACCCTATCAAAAGAGATAGGTACTCTGGTATCACCATTGTCCACCCATGTCAGCCCTTAGGGAGGCCCTTAGGTTCGTCTCTTTCCTCCCTAACGATTTGATCGACAATAGGCATGAAAATAATATCATCATCATAAGGTAACCCATATTTCTAAGGTACTTCTTACAGTAGGGTGGGCCTCCACCCTCATAGATTTTTCTACTAACTGTGAAGTGGTAGCACATGCAATCATGGTAGTCCCCTCCTGACCCCATAAACTAATCATACCTTAATACTATCTAGTAAATAAATCATATGTGGTCAATAAAGCAAAAATCTGATGTGGCCCTCTAAGAACTGAAAGGAATGTCCATCTCATGGCCTTGATGACCCCTAGATCTTGTATACTAACTCCCCTCTAGTAAAGGATGATCCGCTCATACACATAGCTCATAAATAAAGTAGGATAGCTCAAGGATTTCCTATAGAGCCTCACCACTCGGTAAAAGCCATGGTATATTGTCCCCAAGATATCCACACCCCAAGAAAATATCCTCCAGTGCTGCTCGATCTACAAGATGATTATAGCCCAACAAGTATAAGAGCTTTTCCCTTCCCTTGTTCCCCACCAAACGCAAATCTAGAATACCAATAATGGCCTTCCATAGGGTAGGGATAGGTGCAAAGGAAAGAAATAAAAGTTACATACCCTTTTTGGCACCCTTTGACGCCCCATCATCCTTTATATAGGAAGCCCACTATCTAGATCTAGTTGCACTCCCTGCACTCTCGAAGGTCAATCATCTGCCTATCACAAGTACACAAAGAATCATGTAGACATCCTCGAAAGTAATGCTCCACTTTCCCCAAAAACCAAGAAATCATAAAGTATTATGGTCTCGCATCTAAATAAGACAATAGGTTACACAATATATGGTTGGTTGGTGTAATGTGTGGCACCAGTGTAACCTATTGTCTTATTTATGCACATTACACCTTGATTCCGTTGATCAAGAATGCCTAGAATCCAGTCACACACTCCCTCTCTCTCTAAGATCCAAAATATTTATAACTCCTTTTGCATTCACCAAAATAAGAAAAAGAGAAAGTTAGCAACATATTTATATAGTAAAGCTCATAAAAAACAACATAAAACAACTTAAAAACCAAAAACATAATCTAACTTAGTCCAAATAGATCTATGTCTCGAAATTAAAAATTGTTTCCCTATGTAATGCGATAGTTTTACAAGCTGCTACCTAGTCGGAGCGGCGGTCTTGTAACCACCTCTTTTCGTAGAGTGGAGGTCATGTCCATAATGATAACCTGCCCCCTTTGACACAAAAACTCAAAAAAAGATAAAAATTAACCATTTTGAATAAAAGAAAAGCTAGACTCACCTAAGTGACCCCCTAAGGAACATTTCAACCCAAGAAATTTTAAAAATAAATTCCCAAGGTATAGATTTTTAAAATTTTACATTTTTAGGTTTCAAATAAACAAATTTAAAATACTAGCCTTTGTCTTCATTTTTGGGTCTCTTACTTGGGGGGGCCATGATCATGCCATCTCGCTCATCATTTTGACTATACTCTCACTCAAAACAGTGATTGTTGATCTAGAGCTCCAAAATCACAATGAGGATATGTGCAAATGAATTTGAAAATGTGTTCTTTGGTTATGTGTGTGTGTGTGTGTGTGTGTGTGTGTGTGTGTGTGTGTGTGTGTGTGTGTGTGTGTGTGTTTACCTTGTTTTACATGTACATGCTTTACAGGTGGAGCAACGGCACAGTATAGTTCTATCCTTGCATAGATGGTAAGTCCTCTTTTCATTTTATTTTAGCATTTATTTGTTTATATCATATCTATTAGCACTTGAGTCTTGCTTTCATCTTGCGAGCAATGGGAGCTTAGATGGAAATATTTCGCACACACAGTGTGTCGGGTATAGCTTCTAACTCCCATTTCAGAACTCCATACTCGTAATCTACAATTTATGCCTCTTCATGGCTAAAATGCTTCTCAGGGGGAAATATGTGCAAACTGAATTACCACGTGATAATTTTTTGAAAAATGGTTCAAAGTCCCTAATTTTGATTCATGTATTTTCATAAGGTGTTCGAGCTCCTTAACCTCATACAACTTATACTTGTAGCTTAATTTACCTTACTTAGTCTTTTCCTTCTTTTCTACAACTTCATGCATTATTTTTACCTTAGTTTTGGCCTTTAGTTACAAAACCGCTGCCCTGTCTTGGCTATAGTCTTGTAACCAACACCCAAGAAGGGTAGCGGGTTTGTAACCTTCGCCCTAGAGGATGGTGGTCTTATAACTACGCCCTACATAGGGCGACCGTCCTATGTGAATTTTCTATAATTCTTCCCTATGCAACAATTGGATGCATGTTACTTCACTCCAATGTACTTTTAGCACATGTTTGTGAGTCAATTTAGCTGATTTTGGGCTTGATTTATTCATGTTTGCATCCTCTTCCACTTCTAATTTTTATTGAGTCTTAAAATCCCTCTTCGTATTGTGATGTGGCTTTCCATTACTACCAAATGGCCTGGACCATTTCCCAATTTGTGATCTATAAAACCATCACTTCCTCTAAAGCAAAAGGTGAGGAAAGTTGTCATGGATTGCTATGTTATGATGTTACAATTATACTAGATATTACACAATCAAATTTTTTTACTTGCAATGTTCTTCCTCTGCTTACATTGCCACTAGATTTCCCAGAAGCTATTACTTGCTCTAGTACCTTATTGTAGCTTCTTCTGCATTCCCAACTCCCTAGACTCACGTGGACACCAAAGGAAGGAAAATAATACTAAGGGGACACAAAAATAAAACCAAAACTGGATTGCTACATCACTGCAATTACCAGGTTGGGGTTGTAATTGGGTTTCATCATTTCTTTAATTATTTGTTTGAGAAATTTGTATGCACATTATTTACTACAATAGAAAAGGCATTTCCATTTTCATTATTGCAATCATTGAATAGTTATAGTAGATCATTTCCTTAAAAAAATGTCTTAAGATAGATATCTTCCTTTTCCTATCTCACTAGATTTGCAAAGACGTGATTCTGGAAGGAAGCTTGTGTTAATTTAGAAATCAACCGAAGCATTATTTCGTTAACATGATAGTCCATAAAATCCTAATTTACTTTGGTAACGGAATTTTTAGGGAAGAAAACCTTACGGGAAGCTCTTATTTCTTTTCATGCTTCGAGGCAAAGTAGAGGTTTATGGTTTACATCCATAGTTTAGAGAAGATTTAATTTATTAGAATAGATTATATTTCTTCTACACGAGATAAGAAACTACATCTACTTGTTTGTTTTTTTAGGATTTATTAATTAGATTGAAAGCCTTCATATATTTATTTCTTCCGTTAATTCATAAAGTTCTACAAAAGTACAAAAATATTTCTTTTATTAGATTAATTATGTTTCTTTGTTTTATTTATTTTATATTTGAAAATATAAAAACATAGTGTAAGTTTCTTTAATTTCGATTAGATTTTTATTTTCTTTCATAGATTAAAATCACAAAAATGCTGAGATGACCATACAAGGACCACAACATCCAAGAATATACAGTAGTGACCCTAGGGTCCCCCAACAAAATGGGTTCATACTACATACGAGACATGGACATATACTTGCACATGATGGTTTTATGAACATCACCACTACCACCTAACATTATATCATAATTAAACTCCTAAACGTTGAATTTGACAAAGATTATGAGTTCTAGACGGCCCCAACCAATCGAATTTACATCGATGAAACCACGCCTCTCTCGCTCATTCCATGACCTCATTTAAACATCTTTACGATGCCCCCATTGGTTTTCCAAAATCCCACATCCAAGAGAGATTATTTCATGCAGATCTTGACATCGATTAGAATCTTCATGTGGGTTTTCTCTCTAACTCATCCATTAGACCTACTCGAGTTAGAAGGGCCTTCCTTTCCCTTGTTAAAGCAGATCCTAATATTACATGTTAAGGACATTGTTTTACCTTGATAGTTTTTTTATCCATTCACACACATTTTCTCTCACATATCACATTTCACTACCAAAGCACCATCCACACATTTCCACATCATTTTTCCCATCACAACCTTGGGAGGTTAACTGCGATTGAAGGTCGAATGTCTATTTTCATTTGTACAGTGACCTTACCAAAAAGTGCATACAAAAATTAGAGGTGTAAAAGATATTCATAATAGAAATCACTCAAAGAATGTAGGACAATGGAAAGTGTCACCAATGTGTACTTTTCTTACTTAGGATTCATACATATAACAACATACCGATGGCATAATAAAGTGATGATATGTGCATAGTTTTTATCTACACATACATTGACATGCACATAAGGATACAAAAAAATTCATAATACTCTCTCTCTCTCTCTCTCTATCTCTCTCTCTCTCTCTCTCTCTCTCACACACACACACACACACACACACACACACACACACACATCCAATTCATCAAAATCATGCCTCTCTTTTCCCTTCTTGAAGAAGGATCTTGCTTAGAAATATATGGAGATCTATGAGAGGAATTGGGATCCTCCACGGTTTGAATACAAGTCCTATTACTCTCAAAACTCTCCGAATTTGAACTCTGTGAATGCAAACAATATTTTTTCAAAACTTTATGAATAAGTTTTCAGCATGTATAATACCATGTTAATGAGACTATTTACATATACACTCACTTACCACAATCTATTAGTCATATTGAATCTACATCTCACACTTAATAGAGTCAACGAAAGCTCTTTGGATAATGACATCAATGAGTCCATGCCCTCAAAGTGAAAATGGAAAGGTTTCAACACTACATATATATATAATTACAAAATCAAATATTAAAATTATCTTGTATAATTATATCAATAAAAAATTTGAATGCAGATCTAAACATTTACGCTAATTGAGTACATAATGATAATATTTTAACTAAGTTTATCAATAAAAATATTTTTACCACTCCATTCCTATGAATCATATGTACAGAGGCTACTACCAATGCATGAAACTCATACATAGACACAATGCATTCATGTTGACTATCTACATGATGCTACAATGAGGGAAATTATTAAAATAATTGGACATAATATGAATTACACTCTAGTTACGAAAAATACATAATTTGTATACCTCAGTGAGTTGTTGCGTAGATGAAATCACAATGGCAACACCTTTGTCTACTCCTCAAAGTGATGGTGGAGTTATATGTTTGGTGATCAACTTAATAAATAAACATATATATGTGTGTACATTATACTCAAATATTTTTGTAACATGTAATAAAAATAAAATAATTGTGAAGGTTTTGTTGATGCTTGCAATCAAAATTCATCACTCAAAAAAAATTCAGACATAACTACATCATCATGTGTACCACAAAAAACTCCAACAATACTAGTCTATATAAAACTATAATCTCCATCGGGTCTAATACATATGCTAGCACAAGATGTGTAAATATGTGGCATCATATTACTACTATCTAAAGGAATCATCTATATACCTCCACCAACCACCATTTCGAAACCTCCCTCATATGTTAGAAAATGGTATTAGAGAGCGCCTAAAGCATGTGTAGTGTATCAATATCTATTATCTCCTTCACCGTTAAAGGGACCGTCTTAGGATTATGGGGCCTTTGGATGGGGAATCTAGGATGATGAATACCGGCACGATGTGTACCTAGTATATCCCATTCATAGCCTTTTCCTTAGCCTTTAAACTCGTGTTAGTCAAAATAATTGGGGATATCATTGAGGATAAACTCGCAATATAGTTTCCTCAAAAATAGAATGGAATCTCATTTTTATTGCAAGGTGATTTATCAAATACCATCTACCATTAGTCGGGAAAAACTGATTTTTTATCAAATTGTTGGTGCACCAATGGATTGAAAAGCTTTTTCATAACAACGAAAGCTGGAAAAGTGGTTCTATGGTCAATGAATAAATCACATGTGAGGTATTTTGTAATTTTTTGTTTTACATCTGCATATGATAATTTATTAGCATAATATTCCCTACAATACTCTCTATAGGATGTCCACCGATCAATTTGACTCATTTCCGTGTCAACCTAAGCCAATAATGCCTCCAATGTGTTTGTAAGTGAGGCATGGTGGGGGTTTGGAATGGGGATCCCTCATTAATTTAATCAATTCCTCAATTTCAAGATTATTCTCCACTATATGGGAAACTAAATTCTTCGGACTACTTGAAGGATTTACAACTTTTGTAACAAGGATAGGAGGGTTATGAGGATTTGTAGAGTTTTTTCTAGTTGTGGAGGAACTGTAAGAATAATAAAAAACATGTGTTTTATTGCAATTGAGAGACAATAATTTTTTGTACCTCTTCTCCATCATGGCATCATTGAATCCAGCTCAATGCAACCTTTTATGCAATGTACATATTTTTTCGGATAAAAAGGGTTGAAGAGGAAACACGAGTGCAATGTTTGCAATGAAATTTACGTTTGGGGTATATAAAAATGGATATTTGGTTTGGTTTTTTATTATTTAAATTTTAAGGAAACACATATACATTCTCTAAAATGAGTACAAGTTATGGTTTGGTAATTAACAAACCAAAATTTTCCTCATCCTTACTATTTTTCTCATTTCTCTGGTATTTAATCCAATTTTTGGCACCCCAATTCCATGCACTTACCCAAGATGAAGGAATCATCAAAAACACATATATAAGAGAAAATTCGTGTACTATAAAAACTTTGGCACTCTAAAGAGATGATGAAGGTCCAGAAGATTCTCATCAAAAAAAAGGTTTTCTTAAAAATAGAAGAGAAATTTTTGACAGGTATGAATCATCAACACAAGATGGAGAAGGAGTGCAAGAGGCCTCACAAACTAAAATTAAGACAAAGGAAAATGTAATGAGAGTATGAGGCTAGGAGCAAGACTTCTTGATGTCTAATGGGAAGGGAGGAGGTTGAAAATTCTCTAAAAGGTTTCGGGAGAAGGAGGAGATGAATCCTCATAATTACTCTCGTCATCAAAAATGGAAGAACAAACCTCATCATTGGTAATAGGAACAGGAAAATTTGTGTCAGAAAATAAAATCACATGAAGAAGGAGAGGAAACAAATGTATTAGAATAAGAAGCAATAAGGCTAATATCGAAGGACCTCCAAATAAGGAATGAAGAATGATCCAAACAATGAGAGGAAACTTAGTGTATGAAAAATCATGGTGGATAGGCACTGGAAACATGTATCGACAAGCAACCATGAACCCGATCACAAGTTTTGAGAAATTCTTCAAGATGATAATGATCAGTGGGTGTAGGAAATAGCCCATACATAAAGGAATAAAAGCATTTGTGAGTAAGGTAATATTCCATGCAATCACACCATGATGTATGATTATCTCTACAAATAAGCAGAGGAAGAGGTGAGAATCAATCCTACAAAGCTTGAGTCTAAAAAAATCCTTCACAATGCATCCACAAAAAGAGAAAGAAGTGCAGAAGAGTCACAAGGACAAACATGCTCAAATGGGTATCAAACTCATCCAAAAATGCATCTAGAATGCAAGAAAAGAAGGGTGTAAGAATACACACAAGGTTGCAATATTTTTAAGTCATCCGAGAATGTGTTTGTATGCAATTACAACACCCAAGAACAATGATAATCCCCATTTGTGGCACTTTATAAATAGTGCATTAGTTATAGTAAGGTGTGTTCATGTGATGTGAAATATTTGACCACTCACCTTGTAGTAGGTGAAAAATCCTGCAAGACTAGAGACCATAGTAAGTTTTAGTCGGAAGAAGAGGAACGACACCGTAATCAAACACAAAGGATGAAAGAAAAGAACCAGTGACAAAATAAAATTCGGTGTGTTAAAAAACATCTCACATCACGTAAGGGGCTCCTATTTCGCAAGGTTGTGGTAGACATGCTCACTATTTTGCAAGCAAATAAGAGCACCAAAATGAAGAAAATGACTCCAAAACAAGTCAAAAATCCCCAAAAACACCAAAATGTCTCCCAAAACATACAACAAACCACTGAAAAATGTCGAGAAAGGCTCCAAATGACACCTACAAGCCATAGAAAACACTACTCACTCACACAAAACATCAATGGTAAAAAACAACAAGTAACCCTCGTTTCAAAATAATATTTACACAATTTGTATAAATTTTCAAACAACAAAAAATAAAAAATAGGTTTAAATTAAAAAATAGGGTTGTCGATTAAATTAACCTCCTAATAAACACTAATGACCTGAACTTAATTTAAATTCCTTCAATTAATCAATTTAAACTAAGCCCTAATAGATTCTTGATAAAACTATGCTAAAAAGGGACCTAAGTTAATTACAACTATGTTAAAATAAATTAGGTTAAAAAACATAGAATAAAAATTAGGATTGGTTTTAAAGGAAGAGAGGTAAGCATTTTATAATTGGTCAAAGGGGTCAATGGTATAATGGGAAAAGTAGGAGTAATCTACACATAGATCTCGGAAAGATGGCGGTGGGCTCGAGGTGGCCCAGAGAGTGAGGGAATATAGGTGGGAGTGAAGATGTAACGCCCATCTAAAACTCCCCACATGAGACCCAAGAACAACCTAGGTTTAGTAAAAAAAGATTATGAATTTTTTTAAGTGTTAACAACCAAAGTCTCAAGGACAATTGAATTCAACTAATAACTTTTCTTGTTATTAAAATTACTAAATCCACACCTAGCTCAAATCTCCTTAGGGATTAATTTAATTGCTAATTACATTGACATTATAGCTAAAAATTTCTTGATTAAAACTTTAGGGTTAAGGGACAAAAACAATTAAATACCCAAGGTATTTAATTCCACAAGATCCAAGACAAGAGCAAGGTTTAATTATAGGGGGAAAATACATAATTAAAATTATCAGGGTAAATTCTTACTTAACTCAATTAAGGATTCAATTTGATTTTTCCCATAATTAACACAATTAAAAATTCCTGAAAACATTCCCATTAGATAGGAAATTTCCTCACCTTTCCGGTGATATAAAGAAGTCCTTCTAACTCCCTATAAAACTCCAGTTATGGGCCGGCGGGCCTTGGGAGAAAAATTTTCCCCAAGGGCAGGCTCGGGCCTAGGGAGGAAAATTTTCCCCTATCTCAGGTCTATGGATTTCAGAGAGAAACTTTCACCTAGAAAAGGAATGTGGACCAAGTGGAGCGGGAGGAAATTTTTCCCATAAGCGGGTTGGCAAAGTGGGGAAGAACTTTAGTGCTTTTCCCCTTTTGGGACAAAAGCGCAATCTACCTTCGTGTGCCCATGAGCCTGTAAGGGACACATGTCAGCATTTCCCAGCTTCGGTTGAAAGTTGGGTTGTTGTAGAAACTTAAGAAATTTATTATTTTTTCTCAATAGCATTAAGGCATCAAAATAACCCACGCCTCCGCCGACACTCAAGGCGCCACATGTCAAGCCCGGATTTGCATGGGGAAAACAAACTTGCGGGGAAACTTGGAAAGTCTAGAATTTTGTGCCAAAAAGTGCAAGGGTTAAAATTAACCTGCGCCTCGACTACTTCGATCGATGCCGCGTGTCAAGCTCACATTGGTTATGGGTCGTCCGAATCACGGAGCAACACGGAAATTTTTCCAAATTTTAATTTTGAAAGTGCTAAGGTTTTAAGAGATTTCGTTCCTTCGTCATTGCCTCACAAAGCCACGTTGCGGTCCTTGATTGGTTGTGGGCTGTGGGGTGGTAGGGAAAGTTAGGAAATTTTATCTAAAAAATTTTAAAAGCTAAGTTAAGGATTGCGGGCCCGCGCACCCGCGAAAATACATTTCAAAAGGCAATGGAGGGGTGGTGGAGCCGCGAGGAATTTTTTTCCAAATTTTCTTTTACGAACTTAGATTATTTTAAGGCAAAATGAAATATTTTCAGGTCAGCAGAGTGGCGGGGGACATAATTCCTTTAGCGATTTTAAGAAAAAGTGCAAAAGGGAAATATTTTTCCATAAGTTTGTCCAAGAATAATTTATTAATTAATTTTGGTAGTTAGATTTTTTTTTTGAAGCCAAAATGAAGTAAAACTTCAGAAGGCCATAAATTTTGATAGGGAACTCAGTTTTTTTAAAATTTGGACTTTCTTAAATGCTCTCGATGTCCTCTTTGCAAAAAAACTTTAAATATTTAATTTTTACAAAGTTAATAGGGTCAATTTTGAGAAAACATCTTTTTGTCACTTAGAAGTGAACTAGTATTTTTAACTTATCAATTTTGTTCAAATTTTTCATTAATTATTTTCTCCTTGCCAAATAGGCATGAAGGATTTTACTTGGAAAATTTTAGGATAGATTGCAAGGTTAAAATTTTCTTGATTGGTTTGCATTCGAAAATTACCAATGTTTACACAGCAGAAAACCTGCAATTTCACCTTTACTTGATTTGAAGGGTTCTTTAAAAATTTCTTGAGTGTTTTAGTTTAGTTTGGGGATCATTTTGATCTCATTAAGTCCAATTGAATATTTCATTTGTCTCTTATAGATTTGCAGGGTTGTTTTGGACATTTGATAAAAAGGAATTTGTAAAGTATACGGTGAAGTAGAAATGAAGTTTGTACATTTCAAGAATAGAGATTAAACTATCTCTTTTTCCATGCAATGAAAACATTGAATTTATTCCATGCTAGTTTTAAATATTTTTCTTTCCTTCAATCAAAATATAGAGACAAGAATGCAACTTCTATTATTCTTTTTTTTTACAAAAAAAAAAATTAAACATGTCAAACGAGACAAAGCAAAGGCAATATTTCTTCATATGTGCTTCCTTTTCACTTTTATAAATAGAGATTTCCTACTATATATTAAACACATGATTTCCAATGGAAATAATATCATATGAACAAGGAAAACACTTCTATTATTTCAAAGGAATATCTTACAACTTCTTTCCCATTTATTTTCGAATTACAACATACCAAATGCATATCTTTCTTTTCTGTTCATAGAACTAAATACTAGATATATTCTCCCATGATCAATTACAACTTTCATAGCTAAAATAGAGTAGTCTTTCCAACACACTAATATACAAGATCATCCACTTCAAGGTGGGAAAGGTTACAAAAGAAGTTTCACAAGGGACTGTCAAACTTGTCTTTCTCCTCTACTCCGAACAACAACATGAATATCCTCCATTTTCTTTATTTCAATTTGATCACAACAGAATAGGGGAAAGGAAATGCTCTCCACCCAACCAAGACATCCAATGAAAGGATAATTCATCCTTCTTCATTGGCCCCCAAGCCCCAACCACAATGTAATAAGAGATGTTTTCCAACACATGAAAACAACATGCTTCCACAACACAAAGATAGATTTCTCATTCAAAAATAGTCCAAAACAAAACTACATTTTGCAACCACAAAATAAAGACAACAAACAACACTTAGGCTTCATCATGCAAGCCAAAGGAGCAAGAAACTATGGGGGATGCTACTTATGCCTCCCAAAGGGGAAATGGGTATCACCACCTGAGAACAAACTACCAATATATATATATATATATATATATATATATATATATATATATATATATATATATATATATATATATATATATATATATTTCAAATCCCTGACATGCCCTTATGCCTCCCCAACCTCTTATGGCACCCCATAATGAGTAAAGAAATGCAAGCTATTTATTTTTAAGATGGAACCCAAATCCCAACTCCCTCCACACTTATGCCTCCCATAGAAATACCCCATAGTCTTCTCCTACACCATCCCTAGGCCATCTACCCAAACAGCCCACACACATGCCAAAACATTCACAAAAATAACATTTGCACAAATAAAAGTAGAGAATTTCAAGAGCCAAGCTCTTACCTCTCCATAATGGAGTTTGTTCCAAGTTCCAAACGGCAAGCTTTCCAATGAAAAACAACTCAAGATCAATGAAACATGGGCTGTAAAAAGTCTGCAAACTTTCTCCAAAAGCAAGAGCTCAAAACAACAAAAGAATTTTCCCCAAAAGAAGTATGAAAAAGTGAAGCAACCAAAAGAGTGTAACCCCAAAACAATAAAATGAATTTGAATATATAGAAGGGGGAAGAGAGGAGGATGAGGTGGATCTATGTAGGATGCCACATCACACATCCTCAACTCCAACTCACAAGTCAACTTCAATCTCCAAGACACAATAAATAAGTAGGTGAATAATATGACAGTTTTACTTACACACTCAAATCAAGCCCATACCCCAAAGGATTGAAATTAATTTCAAGCAAGAAGTGCAATTAAAACATTCAGCTTGACTAAAAAAATGCATAATGAAATTATAAATTCAACTCTCCAACCATAGGTATGGTTGGTAAACAAATTTAAGAGGTATGGGACAAGTTTAACTTGTCTCACAAGCCTCCAAAATCAGCCTCTAAGGAAAATTTCAAATTTCCAAGAAAGATGGAGTGTTTCTTACTCCAAAATCAACTTACATACCCCTTACACATTTCTTACAACACTTTTAATTCAAGGCCAACAACTCTATTAATTACTTTCTTATGACATATTTTAATTAATTAACTTAACAACAAGATTACTCACAATATTACACACCATATAATAAATAATGAAAGGGGGTCAAAGCACCACAAAATAAACACATGCAAACATTAACAAAGGGACCAAATAAAAGAAAATACATACAACCCCTTGGTCACATTTAAAGGTGACCCCCGGGAATCCCTAGCACAAGCAAACACACAAACAATACAGTTACCATGATGACCTTGTTAAATTCATCTAGAATTCCAAAGTGGTTGGTGTCAATGCACCGATGTTTTTGTGATATTTTATACCTGCAAAATACAAATACATCATTCATTCTTGTCGCCATATTAGAACATCCCAATAAGTATAAATATAATTTTAAGATCATCGACATATATGTGAATCACAACAATCATCAAGACAATCAGCAGTATCTCTTACAATTTCATCCACAACTATATCATCATCAATTTTAATTCAATTCTCATTTTCTAGGTCTACTCAAAATATCCAAATATCACAAGTCCAAACTACATCTATAATATAACCATGTCAAACAATATATCAACATCAATATCTAAAATGTCTCTAATAATCATCATGCACCATATATGAATCAAAGTCCATAATAAACCATGATCTAACATCTAACATCATGTTGAATTAAACTATAACAATGTCCATAATATAGTTAGTAGTATCAGGATCAATATCACAAGGTGTCGAAGGAAAGTGGGCACTACTGAGTAAGACCGGTAAGTGACTTGGTAGGGTTGACGGAGGATAGCTCCGAGGGTTGAACACTTTACAATGTAATAGATTAAATTTAGGGCTCATGGGTTAAGAAACATGAAAATATAACGCTCGGGATGGTACGAAGTGACAAGGATGGTGAGTAATTCAAACTTAAGTGGCGAGGAAGTTAGAGAGGCAAAATCGAGACTAATATGTTGAGCTAAGGATGGAAAAGTGGGAAATGAAGCGATCCTAAGCCAACCCAAACATAAGGACATAGAAAGCCACATGGTCGATCTAGGTGAATGGTCATCATGGCCACACATATCTCGGGAGGAAAGGAAATCCTCGACTCGCCTAGGCACAAATGCGATTCGGTTGATGTATGGCTCAACAAACACAAAGTAGTAAGGGAATGGCAAGGGGATTTGTAACCAAATCATGGTGAGTGAGTTGAAAACCATGATTTAGGTTTAATCCACAAACACCCATGATGAGCACAACAATCAAGCCAAAACACATCACAAATAACACGAGACAACATGAAACGAAAGTCAAGGATATTAGAAAGAACCAATCACTGGGAAGGAAAGCACGAGCCAAATAAACTAATAGGGCCAACTCAAAACCAAAACATAAACAAGAGATTGAGCGGGATGGAGAGCAACTTGCTCAAGTGAGTTAAAGAAGAGGAAGCTCGGTGAGCTCTGCAAGTAGTAGCTCAACGAGTTAAGGCAAAGCTCAAGAGAGATGAGAGGGAGATCAGGTGGAGAAGAATTTGGGGTTAGGATAGGTGTAGGGTGGAGTAGGGAAGAGAAAGGAGGGAAGGAAGAGGGAAGAAACTAGAATTTTAAAAAAAAATTAATGAAAAATCCAATAACCAGAAAAAGCATAAATACCTCCAAAGATGCTTTTTTTGGAGATAGCTCTTGAGATCTAGCGGGAAAACACCTAGAATTGCAAACTTCAAAAAAACACATACACATGCACTAAAAACAACACATAAACGAGAAAAATTCCACAAAAACCAAGATGAACCCAATAATGCAAATAAAGCACAGATAAAAAAATAAAAAATAAGGCTTGCACAAGAAACTACTTAGACCACAAAACCAAAAGTAGTAGGAAATGGATAATGGTGAGTGTGATTCCTAACAATGTGCTATGATACCATGTGATATAATGTGAGAACGAGGGTAAAACGAGATGGCATGCACATCAACCGAGTTACTGATTGAGCGAAACGTGATGAGTTCCATGTAGTAAGTAAGAATTTAACCACCATGAAATGTGCATGAAAAATAAAAGGGTCTACTCATTCTCATAGATCATAAAATAAGGTACAAATAGGAGTTTTTTGTAACCCCAATGCAATACCAATCATACGTCTAAAATGGAGAAGAGGAGTTACATTTGAAGTAGATATTAACTCTGTATGATGCATTGACTCACACTTATGCATGTGACGGAATTTTTCATACCCCTTAAGACACATAAGACCTATGATCTCACCTAAGTGAGATGACTCACCAAGTGATGTCAACAATCCCTTGAGATGATAAAGAAAGTACCCAACGCCAACACATGGTAGTATTTAAATTGCAAGGAACTAAACTATAAGGTTAATCAAGAATACAAAAATAATATTTAAACTCAAAAAATAAATAAAATGTAAGGAATTTATTAGAGTTTGATATTTTTAGTTACGATGCTTTCCTAAATGATATTGTGTTTCTCTTTATAAGATTCTCTAAAAAAATTAAATGTAAAATTATACACAACACCATGATTCTAGAGGTAGATTATATGAGACTTATTTGAATATATTCAAAACAAATCATATTAAAATATTGTTATGTTAATCCTCTTGCAGTTAACACTTAAGAAACATTTAACTTTGTAAAAACTCGAGAAGTATGATTCTTGAAAACCCATATAATAGAAAAGTGGAAAGCGTGCACTTGATGAATTATTATAAAAATATACTCTTTATCCAAATCTAAATGAAATGAAACAAAATAAAAATATAACCTCAATTCTATTCATATTGTATGTAATGAAAATATTATGATTTTAACTTATGTTCAATGACTTTGTGCCTTCCACAACGAGGTACAAATATTTTACAAACCCAGTACATCCCATTTACTCACCGTGTGAGAAAGAAAATAAATGTCTTTCAAAGGGACAACAACAAAATTTAATCATACATTTTTCTTTTATTAAGATCACCATTGCATACTAATTTGATTTTATCATGTCAAACTACATAGTTTCATGACACGTTAATATTGGGGAGAAGCACAAATACATCCTTTGAAGACTTCTCCAAGTAGTGAACATAGTTTGTTTGAGTTAGCTCTCCCAAATCCTTGAAGAATTTTTGTTGCATTCAAATCTTCTATACAACTAATACTAGTTTTTGTAAATTGCACATGTCAAACAAAAATTTCAAATATTCCAAAAACTACTTCATAAAATTACCATATATTTTGCTATTAGTACCAAGTAGGCCTAACATTGTGGGTGTAGAATGATCGCCTTTTGGTCATTAGTCACAATCTCAAATCATAAACACCCAATTCTTGATGTTGTGTTCATTTTTTCTTTCAATGACAATAAATATTAAATCCATAAAAATTACACATTATATACTTAAAATACAATACTAGTTATAACACATCTTGTAGTACACCAAATTTTTGTGAATTTCTCAAACACCCAAATTTCAACCTCTCGAGCACAAGAACACATTTCCTTATGTTATCATAATAAGAAATATTTAATTGGATTCCCTCTACCACATTTCGGTGACATTAATTATTAGGGAATATTATAAAAATAAAATAACATATTACTATCGACCAATCCATGAACTAACATAAGTTAGTGCTTAAATGTAAAAATTCTATAACTATTAAACAAGCTAACTTACATATCGTATAGGCTTTGGCCACCTTTTCCAACAATCTAATTTTTTTGCAAGCCGGTAGGGGTCACAAAAAAACCATGACTGATGATAACAAGAAGGATGCACATTAAGACTTAGCTCTTTTATCACCTCCTCAAGGCACCTCTTATTCACCACAACTTATGCTCCATGTTCATTACTCTTTTTTCCATATTACATCTTTATCATCTTCTTACTCAACATTTTGTTTAATTCACTAAGTAGATGGCTCTATTTCTTATAACCCACATCAAAATGGTAATATTGGTATATGACCACAATAAAAAAGTCATTGTACAAATATAACGAAATGTTGTTCTAACTAAAGGATATAATCCATTTATGTTCATACACTTCCCAAAAATATAATGCCAACGGGTACAAGTTTAATTGCCATAGAAATATAACATAATCACAACGGAAAAACTAAAACTACACACACATACTTTTCAATATTCTTATTTAAATTTCATAGAAGACTCGTTCATCCACCGAATGTTCTTGTAATGAATTATATCACTAACTTTATCTTCTTTCCCTAACTTTTTAATTGTTTGAATAATGAAAAATAGACTTAAAATTGAACCATCCACAAAAACATAATAATAAAGCAGATGCAATTTAAAACTCCTACTTAACATCACGGCTCAACTTACACTTCAATTAAAAATTTGATAAAATGTATTATAATCTTGAGAGGCATTCCTACAATGTCATCCAAGGTGGTAACAAAGTGAGTAGTTCATTTTTTTGGCTGACCTAAACAAAAAGAATAAAAATTATGAACCAAAACAATGTTTAAAACAAATTAAAAAGTTATTAACCAACATAAAATTTAATTTTTTTGGAAAATCTATAAATAACAGAGATCGATATTAGGAAAATAAAAATTCAAAATAACAAAATCAATACTCGGAATAACAACTATTATTCAATAAATTAATCTTGAGAGGAAATAATATAGAAAGAGTAGAAATAAAAGTAAGAACTTTCTAAAATGTTATCACCCTTCCTGGATTTCCTGGATTTTATATGTAGAAAAATCAAATCAATTAATGTTTTTGTATTTTTATTTTCAACAGTAGTTTAAACATTTTCATGCTCTAATTTGTGCAAAACATGAAGGTCGTGTTGGGTGTATGTGTGTAATTCAGACACACTGTGACAAAAATGCAGATCTTAACAGTCCGCATAAATGCCTTTCTATCTCTCCACAAACTTCTCTTCCACCTACGCGACCTCCCCACCTGCACAACCATCTCCCATAGCCGCCTCTTCTCAATAACCTTTCACGGTAGAAGCAAACAAAGGTGGTTTCATAATTTTAGGTTTAGGGTTTTCTCTCGAAAAAAAAAAAAAAAAGAAAGAGGGAAAAATTATAGGTAGTTGTGCTCTCTTTATGTTTCAGTAGTGAAAAATAAATTTAAAAATGATTTACAATTTGTATTTATAATTTCCTAAACCTCTTCATCGGCGAAATCGGAAACCCCATGAACATTCAAAAACATGTTTTATTTTTCAACCTCATTAACCCCGATATGAAATTATGGAACAGTTTCGTGATCTCCATTTGGGGGTGACAAGGCCAAATAAATTAAAAATACCAACAAATATTTTAGTAGGATTTAATAATAACTCATATAACATTACCTTATTTTTAATCATTTTCTCTGTGTTGTTATTATTTAATTATGGCTTAAATGTTATTTGTTATTATGTTCTTAATTTTTTAATTTTTATAAATTATAAATATTTTTCATATTTAAGAATGTGAAAATTAGAGATATAAATTTGTTATTATGTTCTTTTATTTTTTTATTATTTAATTATGGCTTAAATGTTATATGGTATAGTATGGTTTTATTTTTTAATTTTTATAAATTTCAAATAATTTATTTTCACATCTCAAGAATGTGAAAATTAGAGATATAATTTTTTTATCATGATTAATAAATATTTTCTTTTAATCTACATGTTTGTAAAATTAGGTATGGTTCGCCCACATTTTCCTTTTGAAACTGAAGAACAATGAAGAGAATATCGAAGAGAATATGCTCAACGATATCAAAGACAACAACGTGAAAAAATGAAAGAGGAACAAAGACAACAATGAAATCAAAGTGAAAGAGAAAGACGTGTTAAACACAGGGCTGAAATACCAGTTGAAGAACTACAAGCACAAATGAGGGAACACACAGATGAAATGGTAGTACACCATGCTCTAACATCACAAGATGATCAACATAGATTAAGAAGAAGGTTGCAAAGACAAATACATTTAAATACGTTCACAGATGAAGAATGACAAAGACTACAAGAGAAAAATCATCTAGCATTCCAAAGGCATCATCAAACTAATTCTAACGTTGAGGTTAACTCAGAAGGAATGAATTCATTTACCATAGATCATGTGTTACAGACACAAAAAATATAGACTTGGAAGTAGATGTTGTAAATAATATACAACATAACAATGATCAACAAGAAGACGTGACATCTCAACGTAGGAGAATAAGACAATAAAATAATCATGAGATAGATTTCAAGACTATACATTTGTTGTTTCGACATGAATTAGATAAAATTACATCTCCACACATGTGTTACATTTTTAAGAGAGTTATGGTAGAATGATTATACGAAGATCTCCTGAAGCACCTATTTGTATTAGATGCAAACAAAACAATGCATCCATCAATTTTTGAATCTAATAACATGGATCCCGGTCTGCAACCACCTGAGTGATGAACTTGATTCAAGTGGAGGAGACGTTGAGTTTGCATGTCAATCTAATTCTTCAAGTTACCCATGCAACAAGCAAGTCAATTATAAATACAAAGTAAAAGAATTTGCAAAAAAATTACCACATCATATTTTAGATCTTCTAATTGTCATTGTGCAGAGAAAGCAACAACGTGGAATGACACACAACTTCTCTATGAATACGAGACCAGATTTATAATGCACTTAAATATAAAATGGATCATGACAAGTTCTATAGAGACGCGAAGATTGATGAAATGGATTTACAGAATCTTCCACACAATATAGTATCTAATGTCTTTGAAAAATAAACTTCCATCCACATGGAGTTCGATAGAAATTTAAATGAATTTTTTTCTTGGTCCAACACTAGAGACAAATGAAGAAAATGTTATAAATCACACCTCGTTTATGGCCACCAAACCACCCAATTCCCCAAGAGAGATGGAATTCATTCGTGTTTGGGTAAATAATTCAAACATAAAACCTGGTGAAATAATAGCTTGGCCACAAATTGGAACATCTCCATTGAATGAATATGTGACAGAAGGTTTACTAGACATGGCATTTCCAACCCTATTCCCTAATGGAAGGTGTGATTGGATACAACCACGATTAAAACATGTACATTTACATGAATATGTGAAACATTTAATATGATACAGAGATAATTGTTTTGGAAAACATCCAAGCTTTAGATATCTTTCACTGAATAGGATAATGCGAAATAGAGCACAAAATTCATCGGCAGTTTTTGTAAAGAAAATTCTTCAAGAATTACCAATTATAATTGATGAATTACGTGAACACAAGGAGAATATGCCAAAATCTCATCTTGTTGATCATTCAATTTGATACAGAACTACATTACGAGGAACATGTTCATATTGAACAAAGTGTCGTGTAGAATTAATGGGTTTGTTACATCAAATTGGAACACCAACCATATTATTTACTTTAAGTGTAGAAGATATGTATTGGCCAGACCTTCATTCATTAATGTCAGGAAATCCACCAACAGATCCATGTCAAGTACAAATATGGAGACAAGAAAACATAATTAGTAATCTTCATATTATTTCTCATTATATGCAAATTCGAAATACTATATTCCAAAAAGAAATATTACAAAAGTTTATGAAAATACATTATTTTTGGTATAGATATGAATGGAAACATAAAGGATCTCCACATGTCCATGGATTCTTATGGTTGGATGGAGCACCATGAAACTTTAGATTGGAAAGATAATAATGTAGTTAAATACACCTAAAACTATTTTGATGGAATTATACATGCATGGAATCCTCGGGGTGATCCACATCAGAGGAATATACAGAGTAAGAAATGTTTACACATTTAATTTTCTTTTTTTAAAATTAAGTATGAAAAAAATTTAAACAAGATTATATGAATATGTGGTTCAGGAATTCATGATTTGAGATCATATGCATGTTTGAGTTACACGATTAATACTAATCAAATAGATTCAAAAAAAGAGTGTGAATAATTTTCTAATTGCATGGAGCATCATACCATGTGTAAAGATGGGGCTTGCTTACGAAAAAGGAGAGGGAAGAAGGTTTGCAAGTAATAAGATGGGTTTTAGAATTTTCTTTCTATGTTTTCTACATGATTTATAACGGAAAATTATATTTCATGCAGGTATGATGCCCCATGTGGCCTTTACATTTGAATGGTTTGAAATTTTACATAAATGCATAAATAGGAGATAAAAAAATATGAACCAAAAAGAAATGATGATAGGTCAACACTCACAATCGTTATGTATTGCAATCATGGTACACAAATGTGGATTGGAAACCTGTACTTTCCAAACATGTCATTGTAAACTACATTGCAAAGTATGCTACAAAAACAGAGAAAAGTTTAGAAACATATCGGCAAATGTTAATGCGACTTGCAAATATTGAAAATCTGAAAAACACCGTTACATGAGTGTATAGAAGGTTACTAAAATAATAGGTGAAATATATATGTTTGTAATGGAGACAATCCACATGTTGCTATAACTTCCTTTGATGGAGTGTAGTAGGGTATTTGTATCATTGAATGTTGGGCATAAAGTTTTTAAACCAATATTAAAGGAAAATGATGAAAACAAAAATTAAATAAAATCAATAATAGATGGGTACATTGATATACCTCACTCAATGGAACATGTACCACTCATTGAAGCTGCTAGATCATGGATCTATAATCCAAAAATTTGTAAAGGAGAAAAGTGGAATCCTAGAAAAACACATGCTATTATTGTCGAGTATGGCCAAGATTTTTTAGGGTCCCAGAGCAAGATAGTAATTTTTGTGGACTTTTGTTGGTCTAAGTTAGTACTATACAAACCATTTCATGATATTCAGATAGATATTGGCCTTGAAGATGATATTATAAAATCAAATTGGGTATAATTTCAATATAATCCTTGGCATATACAATGGGTTATTGAAACACATAATGATGATCAAAGAGAAATGGATGATGAAAATTATGATATCATCCAACCAAACACAATTGAACATGAGTGGGAGATCATATCGGGCCTACACAAAAAACAAATTCTACATGTTTGAGATTGATATGTTGGGTTGAAGGGATATTGATAGGAAAGCACTTTGGAATGCAGATTATCTTGGTGAAGAACAAATGAAAAAGGCTATTAAATTCATAAGCATGGCTAAAAATAATTTCTTACTCATAATAGATGAAGAACCATACTCACATTTTAGCTATCATAGCCTTAGTGTAAAACAAAAAATTATGTTTGATATAATAATCAACCATTATAATCAAGGAGAAATTGTACTTCCATTACATATGATAATCCAAGGAACAATAGGTATAGGGAAATCATATCTTATTGGAGGAATCAAACTATCTCTTTTAGAGTTGTCACAACCACAACATTTCCCCCTTTTATTACTTTCCCCAATTGGAGTTGCATCATTCGACATTGGTGAATAAACAATACATACAACATTACGAATTCTGTTTTGATTTTGAAAAATTAGAGGGAATGAGGTTAACAAGATTTCAAGAAGAAATGCAACATGTTAAGTATATTTTAATTGATGAGATGAGCTTCATAGGTCAAAATATGCTTCAGCATATAGATTCTCGACTACGCCAAGAATTTCCAAAAATGCGGATATGTGTTCTCATGGAAGTTTTGTTAATTTAGTTGGATATTTAGGGCATTTACTTCTTGTGTGTGATATTCCTCCATATGCAAGTACAACACAAGAAAAATTACTATGGAAAAATTTTAAAATGTTGTTACACTAGATATGGTATTCAAACAACAAGGCCAAACTAAAGAACAACAACGGTTTCATCAACTTCTAACAAATCTAAGAGATGTCAATCCGACAATTGAAGATTGGAGGTTGTTAATGACTAGAACAAATGCTTCACTAAAAACTGTTGAAAAGGAGGATTTTGATGAACATATGCATTTATTTTCCATAAATGATGTTGTGGATGAACATAATAAGAGGAAATTATATGCATTAAATCAACCTATTGCTCGATGCATTTCCACTAAAGGACAAAACAATATTTCTACTAGATTAGATGATGAAAAATTGCAAGTTGAGTTATTTATTTCTATTGGTGCAAGAGTGATGCTCACTAAAAATTTATGGACTGAAGCAGGTCTTGTCAATGGTGCACTTGGATTTATTCGAAGCATTGTCTACAAACTAGGATTGGGACCCCTAAACCACCAACATATGTAATGGTTGAATTTGATAACTACACAGAATTCCTTTTACTGATGAAAATCCAACTATAATTCCAATAACACCTATAGAAAGGGGTCGTGTGTGTCAACTACCTTTGAAATTGGCATGGGGATTGACTATCCACAAATCACAAGGCTTAACTCTTAACAAAGCCACAATTTATATAGGACATAAAGAAAGACAAGGTTTGACCTTTGTTGCTATTTCACATGTCAAATCATTGGATGGATTGAGAATCTTACCTCCATTCACATATGACTGGTTTCAAAATTTGAAGAATGCAAAAGGAGTTGATAAGAGAAAAGATGAAGAAAAAATACTATATTTTTGGAGTAGCAAATGTATAATATTTGAGAATCACAAACCTAATGTTGTTCTTCATATGTGTGTTGTGTGTGTGTGTGTGTGTGTGTGTGTGTGTGTGTGTGTGTGTGTGTGTGTGTGTGTGTGTGTAACATATGTGTATTTATTTCTTTTATTAATTATTAATATGGTATTTGTAGTTCCCAACATTAAATAAAAACATAAATAATAATTAAAAAAAATGAAAAAGTACGTTTGGTGGAAAAGTGGGTGTGTGGATGAAGTTATGGAGTTGTTTGAGGGAGTTCATGGAGGAGTGTGGCGGGTGTTCTAGCAAGGAGTGGCCACCCAAAAGGCTTCAGACCTGTAATTTCCCTGTAAAATAATACATGGACTTTATTTGGGATCCAAAGCCATTAACCACTCTAAAACCCATCCAGTGTTGTAATGTTGGCAATATTTTGATAGTTGCACAAGGTAGGTGATCTGCTTGAGAAAATTCAATTAATAGGCTTAAAGTCAAACTCCACATTTGCCAAACAAACTCATGCCTATTACAATCTTCTCCCATCCTATGCCAAAAGGAGGAAGCTGCGGAACTAGATAAGGATGTCCATTAAAGCATAATGGAAATGTGATTTTTATTTTATTTTTCTAGCTTCTTCCTAGTCTATGTCAAGATGGGAGTTTTGTCAGATTTTATAATTGCAGTGCCCTGTTATAAATGTATGCAAATGTAGAATCATGCACTTGGCATGTGAACTTTTAGACTGAACTTTTTGACTAAAGGCCTAAAATGTGGCTTAATGCACTACAATGATGGAAAAATATAGAATCATGCACTTTGCATGTGAACTTTTTGACTAAAGGCCTAAAATGTGGCTTGATGCACTACAATGATGGAAAAATATATATATAATGGGTTTATTAAAAATCTGTGTAATATTTCAAGCAATGCAAAGCCAAGCTTAACAAGATTTACTAGCATCCTCCATCTTATGCCAAAATGGAGGATTTAAAATAGGGTATGGGCATTCATCTAAAAAAAAAAGAGAGGAATTTTGTTAGATTTTGTAGTTGCAAATCCTTTGGTAGATGCGTATGTAAAATGTGGAACCTTGCACAAGACAGACAAAATTTTTGAGAGAATGTATTGAAAAAAGGGGGTACGGGTTTTATAGATAGATTAGACTGTAGGATATGCACAAAATGGATTTTTTGATTAGACGTTGGAAACTTTCAAATAAATGAATTGGTAGGTGTAAGATAGGCCTCCACATCGTGCACCAGCTCCATGCAAATTTTTTCCATGGATAATGCTGGGAGAATGAGATTATAAATGAATGGAATGGGCATTGTTTCATTTCTTTTTGCTAGAGCAATGGAATTGTGGGGAGCCTAGACTGACATGTGAATTGTTTAACAAAATGTCTGGAAAGAATACTAAAATTGTTGTTCTCTTTTAGAAAAAATAATCAAGAGCAAGTCGTGGAGTCTATTATGAAAGGGGGAGAGATTTCATGTGAATCATTTGACAAAATGCCTACATATCAAACAACAAAGATAGAAGTAATTATAGTTCCACTTTCAAACTTATTGCTTTGATTGGTGTCAGAAACACCAAGGATTATTCTCTTCATGCTCACAATTTGACATTTTGGGGAAGGAGTTACATTGAATCACCCAAAACAATATTCATGGTTCGTCTTTTGAGTTAAGACTTGGAGATATTGTAGCGGTGTAGTCAAAAATGAGATTGGGATCCTCCTTTCCTCAGCTTCAATACCCTTATATTCTCCTTTTCTAAGATGATTCAGCCCTTGAAAAGCTCATAAACCGTTCCAAACCCTGGTAGCTTGTGCATGTTGTAATGTTTGGAGCTAATAAGGCCGATGCATTTGTCCCTCAAGAATGGTCTCCCTTACCTTAATATTTCTTAAACTTTGTATAATTTGGTTATTCATTTGCAATAAAATAAAAATATTAAACTATTAGTTTTTCAAACAATTGAATATTTTTACTTGAAGGCTAGCATACAATCAATAAAAAACACCTCATGATTTTTCTACCAACTTACGATTTGATCAACAACCATGTCACGACCACAACCGTATACATTGATAAACCCGGGTGCCTTAATTTTAGTACTTGTGCCCATTAGTATTAGTGAGAGCTAGATGAGTTAACTAAGATAACAATTTTGTCTACCTTGCAAAGTTTGATAAATGCAATTTCTAGAGACATGTAAAACAACCTTCTAAGCCCCTAAAAGTGACATTATGTGTCCTATGTGTTCCTTGTTATGAGGAGAGTCACACCAAGCTTTAGATTAACCCTAAGGAGTGTTTGTACCTTCTTCGAAACTCCTTGAGGATCCTTGTTACACCGTTGTGCTCTTTTAGGAAGCCGCTAAAATTGAAAAGTTGGGTTTCTTATCAGCTCACCATTTGACCCTGTACAAAAAAATGCTTATCACCCTAAACAAACCACCAATATTTTTACTTGAAAATTTCCTAGAACCTTTAGTTTGGGGAAAAACACTCTTCTTGATTGTTTAGAAAAGGCATTTTTGTAGGCCTTCGGTCGCAGTTTGACTAGGTCAAATTGGAGCAATTACGATTGTTGGCTCTAGAAAACCTATCGCCATTTTTAAAATTGTTTTCAGTTCTCAGCCCGTCGACTCTAGTTAATTCTTCATAAATAGGGAACTTGTAGTAAGTTTCTCTTTGCACCTTATTCCATTGTACATCATTTTTGGATTTGGTTTTCTAAACCCTTGAGCTAACATTTGATCATTTACAACTAGGTCAATTACGATCGATGGCATCAGAAAACTAGCCACCAATCGTAAATCATTCGCCAGTTCTAAATTCTGTCAGTTCCTAGGAATTCTTGGTGTATAAGAGGACATGTAAAAACTATCTTGTGGTGTTTTTCTCACCAGAAGAAAATGTTTGAAAGTGGTTTCTTAGCCTCTAAGTCTAAATTGAAAATTTTTACACCTAGCAGAAAACGTAAAGAAAAATGTTGTAGGACCTCGTCAAAGTTACCAAACCCCTGTGGAAACTTATTGACACTCATAGCTAACTATTTTAAAATCTATCAAGTGACTTGTTGTGTAAGACAAAATATTGGTTCTCTCGCTCCTATCTTTTTTTCTCTCCTTGGTTAAGAAATGAAGTGAAATGAATATGTTTCTCTAACCCTCTCCCTTAGAATGTAAATTATTATTATGTAAATGGGAAATTAAGATGGCAAAACGGTGTGGGTGTGATTCATTGTATATTATTAGCGTTTATGTATGGTAATGGAAAGAAATTTTTATGTATTTTTATGTTATAGTAAATTTATTTATTGAAATTCAGCTATATGAATGATATGTTGGTTTTATGGGTGCTTTGGGAAACATGCATTTAACTATAGGTGTACTTTTGGTTCAAATTTACATATGGTAAAAAGGGGATTGGATATATATGTTAAGTGATATTATACATGAACTTTTATCATATGTGAATTATTGAAAGGTTTATTAATGAAGTTTTGTAATATTTTTAAGATGCTAGTGTTTAAGGGGAACATTCATCTAAACATGGGTGTTATTTGATTCCAAAATTTGTACTGTAAAAAGTTGGATAAATGTGTTAAATGAAATTGAAATTAATAGCTTATAGTGTAATTCCAATGTGCAATTGATGATTATATAACTAGTGTGCTTTGTTTCTTACCTTAAAATGTAATAAATAGATCTAAACAAAATAGTCCACTGTAGTTTAAACTTTGTATACAACTACCCTTCCTGTGTGATTCTTTGTAGCATAGAAAACTAAAACCTTAGGAAAACTAAAATCCTTACGCTTGATAACACCTTCTAGATCAAATAAATAAGATCACAAGTTTGATTTTAACGTCATCATATCTTGTATGCTTAGCAACATCATTGTGAACCTAGTGGTTAGGAATGACATAGTCAAACATTATCTAGAGTATTTGGTTCCCTTCCAGGATAAGTAATTGGGTGTGTAGTAAGGAGAGTGTGTTCTCTTAAGGTAGTACTCTTGGGAACCAACATTAAACATAGTTTAAAATCTTCTTGGACCGACATACTTATTGAGTGGAGAATATCGTCAACTAACCTTGGAAGTCACCTTTAAGAGTTGGGATCATAAATGAACTCGATACCCAACCCCATTTATCATTTGGGTTTTATGGTGCAATACTAAGAGTTAATTCTGAAACTTGGCAATTTGTTTTTAAATTTATGATTTGTTGGTAAAAATGTAACCATAAGGTGATGTGCTTGGAGAAAGGTGAAATTTAGGTCATTCTCATATCATGTTTAAACCATCTTGTGGTGAGAAACGAGACCCACATTGTGTAAACTCTAATGTGAACCTTAACCCTTAAAATGATGAACTATTCCATCTTACTCTCCCACTTGTCATGTATGTAATGGATGTATGATGTGAAACTATGGGATCAAATTTTTAGAGATAAATTCCCTAAGACAGGGACTAGTAGTCTCATGAGGATACAAATTCCCTATTTACAAATAGTCTACACAATTCATTAAAAAAGTATATGAACCTAGTTAGGGAGAAATAAAACCCTTAAGTTAGATGTAAAAAGATACTCATGAAACCTAATCTAGAAACAAGAAAATAAGGAAGTTTGTTGCCATGTTAGAGCCTTCAAATCCTTAACTAATTGTTGGAGCATAACTATAGTAAACTTATAATTGATGCTTGGCCTTGGGAAGTGTAATCGTGGGATGTTATTCCACATGAAAGTGAAACATGATCTTCCTTGTAATGTGATTAAACCCTCTCGCTATGGATAAAGAACCTATTTCCTATAATACTTATTGTGTACTAACTCAATTATCAATTTATAAATGAATGAAAGAAACTTGACCCTAAATCCTTGAGAAAATATGTGAACCTTCCCTCCTTTGGACTCACACTTGTTCTGTTGTGTAATAGAGGTATGATATAAGATCAAGATGCATGCCCTTAGGAGTGAATCCTAGGGATATCACCTAGTAGCCTTGTGTGTAGGTAAGTAGTATTGTGTGTAAATAAAGTGTTGTTAACAAATGAGTGAATTAAACAAGTACTTGAAATAATGTCAATGATTCTTATTAAATGAGATACATTGTAAGTTAAATGTTAAACAATATAGAGTCTAAATCTAACAAAAAGGAAAAAAATGTATGATTCACATATTATGAGCCTTTCTAGAACTTAAATTAAGATTGAAACATGATTGTAATAAATGTGGAAGGACCATATCTAAAGTTCATTTTGGGAAGACCCTTATAAGTTTATATTGTATTGAATCATTATGTTGTGCCTTGTAAGTCAAAAAGAAAAAAAAAAAGGGAAGCGGCCTTGATGTGCATCACATGTATTCATGTTGTCCTATATGGGTTAATGTTTGTGCAAACATATCATGTGTTGTATGTTTTCCTAAGTTATCTCTTGTAGTGTCTTGTGTACTACAATGTAAGTCAAAAAAAAAAAATATTCTTTTATTTTTAGTTTATTTTGTGTGTAAAATGTGGGTGTTACATTTGGTATTAGAGTGAGGTTCATGCTCTTGAACCTCTATGATGGAATTAAGTTGTGATGATTTGCATGGTGGTGGTGGAGATGGAAGAGTAATGTGATATATTTTGTGATGTGACCAAGCATTGTAATTGTGATATTATGAACGCACATGTTGTGCATGTCACTTAGTGTGTATTTGTTATCATGTTCATGTGCTTATGATGAGAGTATTCACTCTCCTTTTCATGGATTCAATGAGGAGTTCACGTGTGATATGCAGCCTTTTTGTGTGTGAAAATAATGTTATTTTGGATTATGGAGTGTTGGAGAGTCTTGTTATTTTGTGATATGTTGGTGTGATTATGTGTTGCATGACAAGATTGGTGTATAGTAAATTAGATTATATCGTGATGTTCCACCGTATTGTGATGAATTGTGTGTGTCACCATGTTTATTGATGATTGTCTATATGTTGTAATGTTAGTCATTATGTTCATCATATGTATAAATCATGTAATATGTGATGTTCATGTCATGAATTAGGGACATATGGTGATCGTATGACCCCTATTGTAGTAAGTACTTACACTTTGGGTGCATTATGTGGAAACGTGATGTATTGTAACCCGTGAAAGTAATGATTTTTTTATACCTTATATATATACCATGTGTAAGATGCTATGGTTAATGTGTGAATCACCATTGTGTTAGTGATGTAGTTATGTGTTATGTTGTGAACCTTACACTAGACATGACCCTAAGGGGAGAAATCGTTAAGAGTGTATGTGTGGAGAGAGGAGGCATGGACCAGTTTTCATAATCTTGAGCCGAGTATGAGTGAGGAAGTGGAGTCTTATATAGACTGAAAACCCACTTCTATCTATTTAGTATAATTTGATCTTGCTCATTATATTGTGGATGTGCACCACCTTAGGCTCAACTTATGCAAACTATTTTCCTGCTCTCTCTGCATTGGGTTGTCCATTGAATAATCCTATGTGATTTTGACTATGTTGAGCCTTGTGGGAGTATGGAGGGATGATTTAGAAGATATTATGATAGTTGTATTATTTGATATGTTATTTTATGAGCCTGAGGCTTGATGTCGAGTTCCAATAACTCGATGAGTACCCCTTTGGTGGTTTATGAGGCCACATAGTGATTGTAATGTGTTATTTCTCTATATGTATTTTATTCATAAATTGATCATTATCTCTTTTCTTTGTCAGAACTAGTGGTTTTCTTGATTGATGTGTTCTTATATTTTGGGAATTTTATTTGGTTGTTGCACTAACATGTGGATTTTTTGCACTAACTATGGCTATTTGGCCATTTTTTTACTTAGTTTTAAATTTTCTTTTCATGTTTAAATTTTTTTATAGCCTAGCCCAAGGCTTTGGATTTTCTCACTTGGCATTTGAAATGGATTGTTATGTTGGTTCTAATGTTGTAATGTGTGGAATAGGGTCATGGGATCACCATGGAGTGGTTGAACCTATGGACCCACTTCATTGTATGGGGTATGCCCAAGGAGTTATAGATAACTAGCGGGTTGTTGAACCATGAGTTATTATGTCACTTGGGTTAGGGGTGTCTGGACTCTATGTGCCTAGGGCCATAGGGTGACCGAACCTCTTTGAGGGAGACATAAGAGGAAAATTTATCTTTATTTGAGTTTTTGAGACTTGGGAGCATAATAGACTTTAGGAAGATGATAAGAGATATGATGGCATGATTTTTAGTGAACTTGGAGTTTTTTTTTTGTGATGCTTTGGAGGTATATGGAGAGTTTTGTGATGCTTTGGGAGGTATATGAGTGATCTTTGGGAGGTATATGGAGTTTTTTGTGATGATTTTGGGAGGTATATGGAGTTTTTTGTGATGTTTTGGGAGGTGTATGGTGTTGGTGTTATGATTTATGTGTACTCTTGTGAGTCGGTTGTGTTTTGTGATGTTGAGGATTGATGCTCCTCATTGTTGGTATGATGTTGTTTCCATCTTGACACTATATAGCTACAATTATGGTTTTGAGTTGTGTGAAACCTTTATATGTGTACATGTTGGGAATTCCATGTTGTAGTAGTTTGCTTATGTTATGAGTACTATTGTGTCAGGGACATGTGTGACAAGTATTATGTTGTGAGGGCTATGTATGTTCTTTCCATGGTTTGGTTGAGTTCTTGTGATGTGATATAGTTGTGAAGGTACATATCATGATGTCTTGTGAACCATTAGTGTTGTGTTTGGCCCTGTGTGGTATTGTGATGTTAGTTTTTCATTTGGGCACCCACAAAAATAAATAAACTAAAATCTTAAAACAATGAAATATTAAGAGCTTGAGATTAATAAATATTGTTAAGTAAAATTATTAATTAAGTAATAAATGTAAAATATAACTAACCACCAATCTTCATTAGAACATTAATAAATTGATCAAAAATTTCGAAAACTTCTTGAGATCATGTTTTAGCGAAAATATTTTCTCCTATATGGAACTTTTCATTGTTATTTCTCATTTTCATCCCCAATCCCCTCTCTAACCTTGGTGTTTGTGTCACATCATCGAGGATGATGCTATTATAAGGAGGAGGGAAATGTAGCTGAATTAAAAAAAAAATTAAACACAAAAAAAAATAAATAATTAATAAAAAATGGAGAAGTGTGTTGGTGGGAAAGAATTGAATTTGCGAGGAGGAATTTATGGAGTTATTTGAGGGATTTAATGAAGGGTGGTGGTTAAGAAGCAAAGTGTGTGGTAGTTGGTATAGCAAGGAAATCCAAAAAATGGCCACCCAATAGGCTTTAGACATGTCATTTCCCTGTAAAATAATACATACACTTTATTTTGGGATCCAAATCCATTAACCATGCTTGAAACCTAGCGAATGTTGTAATTTTGGTAGTATTTGGATATTTGAATTGAGGCGAGGCAAAAGTTGTTTGAGAAAATGCAATCGATGTGAGGCTTAAATTGAAACTCCTCCATATTTGTCAGCATACTCATGCATGCAAATTGACATTATGCACAACTATGCAAATTAAAAGGAGGAAGCTCTCAAACACACTGTAAGGACATCCATCAAAGCATAATGGAAATATGTTTTTTTTTATTTTACAACTTTTCCCATTTTTATGCAAAATGGGATTTTTGTCATATTTTATAGTTGCAGTGCTATGCCAGTAGAAATGTATGCAAATGTGAATCATGCACTTTGCATGTGAATGTGAATTGACTAAAGGCCTAAAATGTGGCCCGATGGATTTTTGATGATTTTGATGGAAAAATATATATAAATGGGTTTTTTTAAAAAAATTCATACTTGGAATCTTTCAAAAAAAAAAATGCAAAGAATTACCTTCACACAAAATTTTCCATGGCTATCCTCAACCCTATACTAAAATGGATGATTTAGAAAAAAAATCAAAATCCTTAATCGTAGAGCATAGAAGAGATTTTACCATTTTAGATGTTGTAGTTGCAAATTCTGGTAAATGCAAATGCAAAATGTGGAATTTTGAAAAAAATGTTAAAATACAGAATTTTGAGAGAATGTATTAAAAAAATGGGGGCATGGCTTTTGTAGACAATTGGACTGGACTAAATAATATGCATAAAATGGGTTTATTGAATAGATGATTGAAACTTTCAAATAAATAATTGATGTTTCAGGTGTAAGAAAAGCCTCCACATCATGCATGAATCATTTATTGTCAATTTAGTTGTTATTCTATATGTAAAATGTAGTGAGAATGAGATTAGAAAGCGAATGGAATGGCCATTTTCATTTTTTTTTAATGAGATCTTTATGAATTCTTTAAGAAAAGCCTAGAGTGACATGTGAATTGTTAAAAAAATACCCCAAGAGAATACTAATATTATTGTCCACTTTTAGAAAAAAAAATCACGAAGCTAAGTGTGGAGTCTATTATGAAAAAGGGGAGATATTTCATCTGAATCATTTGAGAAATGCCTACATATCAAATGACAAAGAGCATAATATAATTATTTCAATGGTTTTTCGACATTATTTGCTTTATTATGAAAAATCATAAACACAAGGTTATTCTTTCATGCTTTGAATTTGAATGGAGTTTGGGGAAGGAAAATTGCATTGAAGTGGAAAAAAAATATTCATGTTTCACCCTTTTGATGAATTAAAACTTGGAGAGATGGAAGCGATTAGAAATCGAAATGAGAGTGGGATCCTCTTGGCCTCGGCTTGAGATCTTTATCTTCTTATTTGGAGAGATTATTTGGCCTTTGCAAATCTTGAAAAGCATTCCGGACCTTGGTAGCTTTGTGTGTTGAAAAATTGTTAAGCCAATTTTGGCCGATGCATTTGTCCCTCAGGAATGGTCTCCTTACCTTTATCTTTTATAATTTTTATATAATTTGGTTATTCATTTGCAATAAAATAAAAATATTAAATTATTAGATACTCAAACAATTAATATTTTAAACAAATGGACTAGTGTGTAATCAATAAAAACACCTAATGATTTTGCTTTACCAACTTTAATTTGACCCAATCAACACCGTGTCATGACCACAACCCATTTGCATTGCATTAAACCCAGGGTGTCTAAATTTTGGTGCTCATTCCCATTATTATTAGTGAGAGCTAGATGAGTTAACTAAGACAACCATTTTTGTCTACCTTGTAAAGTTTGATAAATGTAATTTCTAGAGACATGAAAAACAACACTTAAGCCCCTAAAAGAGATGTCAAGTGTTGTATATGTTCCTTGTTATGAGAGAGTCACATCAAGCTTTAGATTGACCCTAATTTGAGCATTTGTACTCTTCTTTGCCACTCTCTCGAGACCCTGTTACCCGTTTTTGCACTTTTAGGAAGCCATTAAAGTTGAAAATTTGGGTTTCATTTCAGCTCACCATTTGAACCCTGAACAAAAAATGCTTATCCGCCTTCGTAAACCTCTAGTATTTTTACTAGAAAATTTCCTTAACCTTTAGTTTGGGAAAAAACTCTTCTTGATAGTTTGGAAAAGGAATTTTGTAGGCAAGGGTCAGTTTGACTAGGTCAAACTAGACCAATTATGATCAGTGGCTCTAGAAAACATGTTCGTCTTTTTTAAAATTGTTTGTTATTTCATAGTTCCGGTCGACTTTGGTGAATTCTCCATATATAGGGGAACATCATAGGAATTTTTCGTTACTGTTCATCCATTGAATGTTAGTTTTGGATGTTGTTTTTGAGCCCTCGAGCTAACTTTTGATCATTTACAACTAGGTCAATTACGATTGATGGCCTCGAAAAAATGGCCGCCAATCTTAAACCATTCATCATTTCTCAATTCCGTCAGTTCTATGAATTTGGTATATAGAGGACATGTAAAAATTTACTATTGTGTTTTTTCTCACCGAAAGACAACGTTTGACAATGATTTCTTAGCCTCCAAGCCTAAATTGAACGTTTTTGCAACTAGTAGGAAAAATGTAAAAAAAGAAATTTGTAGGACCCCATCGAGTTACCAAACCCCCATGGAAACTTGTTGACACTTGTAAATAACTATTTGAAACTCTATCTTGTGACTTGTTGTGTGAAATTGACTTTTGAAAAATAGTGTTTCTCTCTCTCTCCTATCTCTTTCTCTCTCCTTGGTTAAGAAATGAAATGAAATGAAATGAATATATATGTCTCTAACCCTCTCCTTTCAAATGAAAATTATTATTATTATGTAAATGGGAAACTAAAAACATTAATTATGCTAGATTTAGGTGGATGCCATGCCAGTGATTTATCATTGATTTCATGCTCACATGGTTTTTGCAGGATGCAAGTAAGATGGGAAAAATGACGTGGTTATGATTCATTGTATATTATTGTAATTTATGTATGTTAATGGAAATAAATTTTTATGTATTGTTATGTTATAGTAAATTTATTTATTGAAATTTGGCAATATGAATGAGATGCTAGTTTTAGGGGTGCTTTGGGAAATGTGCATTTAACTATAGGTGTCTTTTGATTCAAATTTACATATGGTAAAAAAAGGGGATTGGATATATATGTTAAGTGATATTGTAGAGGATAGTTTATCATTTTTGAAGTATTGAAAGGTTTATTAATGAAGTTTTGTAATATTTTTAAGATGCTAGTGTTTAAGGGAAATGTTCATCTAAACATGGGTGTTATTTGATTCCAAAATTTTGTATTGTAAAAATTTGGATAAATGTGTTAAATGAAATTGAAATTAATAGCTTATAGTGTAATTCCAGTGTGCAATTGATGATTAAATAATTGGTGTGTTGTGTTTCTTACCTTAAAATGTAATAAAGAGATCTAAACAAAACAGTCCACCCTAGTTTAAACTTCGTGTATAACTACCCTTCTTGTGTGATTCTTTGTAGCATAGAAAACTAAAACCTTAGGATGAACTAAAATCCTTACACTTGATAACACCTTCTAGATTAAATAAATAAGATCACAATTTTGATTTTATCATCATAGCATGTATGCTTAGAAACATCGTTGTGAACCCGATGGTTAGGAATGACATGGTAAAACATTATCTAGAGTATGTGGTCCCCTCTAGGATTGGTAATCATGTGTGTAGTAAGGGGAATGTGTTCTCTTAAGGTAGTACTCTTGGGAACCAACATTAAACATAGTGTAAAATCCTCTTTTAACCGACATACTTGTTGAGTGGCAAATATCTCCAACTAACATTGAAGTCACCTTTAAGAGTTGGGATCATAAATGAAATCGATACCCAACCCCATTTATAATTTGGGTTTTATGGTGCAATACTAAGAGTTAATTGTGACTTTAAAAATTTTTTAATTTATGATTTGATGGTAAAAATGAATCCATAAGGTGATGTGCTTAGAGAAAGGTGAAATTTAGGTCATTCTCATATCATGTTTAAACCATATTATGTTGAGAAACTATACCTATGTTATGTAAACTCTAATGTGAACCTTAACCCTTAAAACGATGAACTATTCCATCTTGCTCTCCCACTTGTCTTGTTATATAATGGATGTATGATGTGAAACTATGTGATCAAATATTTAGAGATAAATCCTTAAGACAGGGACTAGTAGTCTCATGAGGATACAAATTCCCTATTTAAAAATAGTCTACAAAATTCATTACAAAAAGTATATGAACCTAGTTATGGAGAAATAAAACCCTCTTAAGTTGGACATAAAATGATACTCAAGAAACCTAATCTAGAAACAAGAAAATAAGGAAGTATGTTGTCATGTTAGAGCCTTGAATCCTTAACTAATTGTTGGAGCATAACTATAGTAAACTTATAATTGATACTTGGCCTTGGGAAGTGTAATCATGGGATGTTATTCATAGGAAAGTGAAACATGATCTTCCTTGTAATGTGATTAAATCCTCTCGTTATGGATAAAGAACCTATTTCCTATAATACTTATTGTGTACTAACTCAATTATCAATTTATAAATGAATGAAAGAAACTTGACCCTAAACCCTTAAGAAAAGATGCAAACCTTCCCTCCTTTGGAATCACACTTATTCTGTTGCATAACAAAGGTATGATATAAGATCAAGATTCATGCCTTTAGGAGTGAATCCTAGGGATATCACCTAGTAGCCTTGCGTGTAGGGAAGTAGTCTTGTGTGCAAATAAGTTCCCTTAATGTTCACGAACGAATTAAACAAGTACTTGAAATAATGTCAATGATTCTTATTAAATAAGATACATCATAAGTTAAATGTTAAACAATATAGAGTCTAAATCTAGAAAAAGGAAAAAAAAATGTATGATTCACATATCATGAGCCTTTCTAGAACTTAAATTAAGATTGAAACATGTTTGTAATAAATGTGGAAGGACCATATCTACAAGTTTGTTTTGTAGTTGATTCATTATGTTTGTGAATCATTATGTTGTGTATTGTCGGTTAAAAAAAAAAAGAAAAAATGGAAGTGACCTTGATGTACATCACGTGTATTCATGTTGTCTATGTGGGTTAATGCTTGTGCAAACATATCATGTGTTGTATTTTGTCCTAAGTGATCTCCTATAGTGTCTTGTGTACTACAATGTAAGTAAAAAAATCGGTATTTTTAGTGTTATTTTGTGTGTGTAAATTGTGGTCATTACAACATTTCTTTCTATTTGTAATTTAATATTAGATTACATATAATTAACATGAATGTTAAAATTAGATGGGCATACATTTGATTTAATGAATAAATAGTTACTTTTACTCTACATTGTCGTGGATGCTACTAGCATACCTATCTTATAAAATCTATGTAAAAATGCCGAGAGATATCATTCTCGAGTTTGTGGAATCAAATATAGGTGCCTCAAGAATGATACCTCTTGGTGTCTTTTATATAGATTTTCTAAGATAGGTATGTTAGTAGATCTATATTCAAATACTCATAATAAATAAGTATCTCACATAAATTCATATTTAATGGAACTACACAAGTGAAATATAACTAACATTAAAATCTATAAATTATGCATTTTATGTTAATTGAAACTCTATTCCAAGAGATAAATTTGACGCCCATTTAGATGTTTTTTGTGGTTTTAGTCGTAAAATACTTGCAAATATTTGTATTAATTGTCGCATGTGATTTGCATATTTAAAATTTAACCCACATTTTTATATACATTTATATATAAATTATAAAAATACATATAAATATATATTTACAATAATTAAATAAATATAGAATAATTACTATAAATAACATTGTTTTGTATTTTTAAAAAAATAATATTAAAAAATACCACCATCCTATAAATATGAGATAAAGAGATGTGAAATTTAACCCCTACTCTACTCCTCCTATTATTGACACTATAATAAATATACTATATGACCTTAATTATTGGAAGGTGAATTATTTAAAAAAGTGTTACCAATACTAATGATTTCTTTTCAATAATGATATCGTCAAAATTTACAAAACCCCATATTATTGAGACACTATACAATCTTAATTATAACCAAGTGAATATTAAAAACAAGTGTTATCGATGCATATGATTTCTTTTCAATAATTATACCGTTTTATTGAGACTACACTAAAAACACTATACAATCTTAATTATAGCAAAGTGAATATTAAAAAAATTGTTACCCATGCTTATGATTTCTTTTCAATAATTATACCGTTTAAATTTATGTTGTGTAACTACGTCAGCGCAACGCAATAACTATGAATTATTGAAAAACAATTATTTGAGAACTTAGGTCGACGTGTGACATCATCATTAGCAAGTTAAAAGTGTCATCTCGCGAGCACTAGATATCATGACATTGCGTTTTTACCTGAGTTTTATCTTTCATATTATTTCATGTACCTGAGTTTTTTTTTTTTTTGTTTATTTAAAACAAATAAACGTTCACATATTTAAAATACTTTGTATATATTCACAAATATTTTAATTTGTCATTCCACTTTTAGCTATTATAATTTTAGTTTTTACAATTAATATTTATGTTTTATTTAAATATATTTTGATATTATTTTTAAAATGTTTATTAAATTTATGTTTTAAATTTTATAGTTCAATATTTTTACATAAATTTATTTTAATTCGGTATATAAACTTGTATAAATATCATCAATATATTTATTTCAAAAATATTGTTATATATTAATCTTATGTTCTTCGTATCTCCCTTATTAAGGATAAAAAATTATTGTCTTAAAAAGGGCCCCATTTTTTCCATATAATCAAGATATTACTATTTTTAATTTAATTTTTAAAGTTTAAAAACAATATTTTAAATGATGATCAATTTTTTGTCAAATTTAACACAAAAATTAATAAATTAACAATAAGTATACACCCTTTTATTATTACTAGTATATATATATATATATATATATATATATATATATATATATATATATATATATATATATATATATATATATATATATATATATATATATATATATATATAGAAAATACGTGGAGAGATATCAATCAAGACACACCTTATTCAAGTGTAGTATAAGTATACCAAAAAAGTAACTCTTAAAAATAAATATAATATAATTAGTATATTACTAGCAATCGCACGAGAGGTGTGCGATGTTAACGCCGAAAGTGAAATATTGGGGAGGTCTGCGCAGAAAACCCCTAATTGATGAAATCAGGAAAAATATTTTGTAGCAGGTACATGTGAAAAAATGATTTATTTCTTATTTCGGAAAAGAATTAACTGTCGAACCACTGGTCTGCTCCAAAACCGCCAACCAATGAAATTAGGAAAAATATTCTTTAGTAGGTACATGCGAAAAAATAATTTATTTCTTATTTTGGAAAATATTTAACTCTCGAACCATTGGCAACCATGTGAAGGGCATATGTGAGTTCGATGCTTCGTCGACCAAATCATCTCTCGCATCCATGCCTTGGCAGTTGTCAGAAGTGGTGGAGCATTCCGCATGTGCAAATGCCTCTCGACATAATGAAATTTTACGATTTCCAAGTTATATAAATATTTTAGATTTATCCTCAATTGGTTATTTTTCGTCTTTGCATCTATTTGTTGGTTTTTCTCCTTTTTCTCGACCTCTTTTTTATCTACCTCGCTACTCCACCTCGAACATCTTCTTCTTCGTTTCTCTTCGGCCATATGTGCATGCTCAGCTCCAGGGTGGATTTGGGATGTTTAGAAATTAAATGCCTGGAGCTCGCCATTAAATAGGCCTTGGATGCGACACTGCTCAGGTAATTTTCTTTGTTGCTCACTCTTCATTCTCTTTCCCTAAATTAATCTTTATTTTGAGGGTTCATCACCCCTTCTATCATTTGGAAAAGAATGAGATTTATGGGCATGGGGTCCGATGGGAAACTCAAAGCATCCATGTAAACCATCAATGCATTTACAACGCAATCAGGTGATGTAATTGTTGCCCTTGAGGAAATCCATGGAGAAATTTTCTTATAAAACCCTAAATGAGGAAGATGATGCTCTGTTGAAAAGCTTCAAAAAATTAAATCTTAACCCAACAAAGGCATCATCGGTGTCGGTTGCTCTTGAAAAGAACACGACATTCAACAAGTTTAATGCACAAGTTCTTGAGTTCATTCCCAGTGCGAGTCTCCCCTTCTCCATATCCACGAAATATGTCTTGGCGAGGTCGTAGTGAGAAAAGGTGGTGTGGATGAGCACCATCTCTTGTTTGTCCAGCACGAAACTCAATAGCCCGCTAAGAAAGATGGCCCACGAAATTTTAAGGTTGTTTATACATTTCAAAATTGTTATAAATTCGTACATGAATGTAATGCCCCGCTGGGCATTGGAGTCCTTGTCAAAGAGGGGCCCTGAGCAGTAAGCAAAGTGTTCGCCGAATGTTATGGATTGCAAATATTTCAAATCTATTATGCACATAGATTTCATGTTTCCCTTCGAGTGTAGGTAATCATAATTGTTTGTTTTCTAAGCTTTCAGGTCAACTCTGCGCAGGAGATACTGTAATGCCCCGCTGGGCATTGGAGTCCTTTTCTACCCGCCACCATGGCCAACCTGGCAAGTCTTATGGCACGTGGGTGCTTTGGGTCACCTCCCAACCACCCTACCTGTCGTCGGCATGGCTGTCTTGTCTGTCGTTGCGTGAGGAAAGGGGTGGAGTCCTGTTTTTCCTTGCCGTGATCTCTTTTGATCCTCTTTCAATGCGTTTAGGTGGAATTCAGGTGCATTCTCCTTGGGCTGCGTGTGGAGTGGGTGAGAGGCCAGAAAAAAGCTGCTCTGTCCAGGCGCCTTCCCTGCTGGCCGCGTGAGTTTGTATGGCCGTATGCAGCTGCTACAGAGAAGAGAAGTAAACTTATCTCAGAAGATCAGCGGCCTCCAGAGAGAGTGAAGTGCAACAGCTGTAGGGCGATCCCAAGGCACCGCTAGTGTTGATCCTGGTGTTCTGGTTGCACGCGACCAGTCGTGACCAGTTGTGCAAAATCTTGCAGTTGTAGTTGAAGAACGAGATAAAGGTTTGTTGAGCTGTCTTGCCCTTTCATTGTGGAAAGTCGCTCTGTCCAGGTGATGAATCTAACATGGAAGAAGCTCGATCAAACCTTGAGGCAAGTTTTGCAATGAGGCTGAGAGTGCTATTTCACTGTTATTCTAGTGTTGTTTCACTGCTGTTTCACTGGGTCCACTGTGGTTTTTGGTGAAGCTACAAGCTAGGGAAGTTGGTGTGTACCTCCACTTTCCTTGGGAGCTGTAAGGTGTGTTCTTGTGGTATCCACAGCAACTGATTTCAGCAGTAAATGGCCAGGCAACGGGCTTGTTGCAGTTGGAGAAGCCATTTTGAACGCTTCCATCGAGCAGGCTGTCCAACTACCTTGTTATCCGTTCAGTTAGAATGCATCCTCAAATTCGGGACTCTCCTTTAAGATATTTTCTTCAAAATCGATTAAGTGACAGTGAGAGTGTTACCAGGAGACCCGATGAAATCTATTACAGAGATCCTCTGTTGAGACTTTGCTTGTTTTTACGTTGTAACGCATGGAAGAGAATCTCTCCAGTGTGGATCTGTGTCTTGTCTGAATATTCCTGAAGCACGTTTACTTTGCCATAGTAATGGCGCATGCTTTTTGTGTTGGTGACAGATCACACCCGTGGGCACAGGAGATCTATGCAATGTTGGAGAAAATGTCTTGGGAGAGGAAGGTAGCAGGATATTTTCTCAGACCCAGAGCAAACGAACTTTGAAGTGCTTCCTGGGAGTTTGAATAAATTTGTTGGTAACCATAATGTAAGTTATCTCCATGTCAGTAGCTGTAACAGTTGTTTTTATGCAAAAAGGAAACTCGAAGACAGTTTTAGGGTTTTGAGTAATCTTTCAAGCTGCACCGGATTTTTGAAATCACAAAAGGAACTAAACTTTCAAAGTTCAGTGGAAAGGATGTTAAATACGTTTCTCAGTGGTTGAGCAAGCAGTATGAGTTGTCTGTTTTTTTTTGTGCAGAGTTATGTTTTGAGGTTTTCAACAAATTGGTTAATCAAACCAGAATGGGACTGTTGAGTAAGGCCACTCTTCCATCTTTATGCATAATCAAGCATGAAGGGGGTCCTCGTTGTGCTCAAAGCCTTTCAAAACACAAAAAAAAGAACCAGTAGCAGAAGTCTGTATCAGCTTTTCAAGAAAATAGGTAAAAGTTGAGTCTATAACAGCTTAAGGAAGACGTTAAAGCTCTGGAATCTTGCAGAATGGCAACATTATCTTCTTGAAGTTCGAATCACAGTTGAGTAGACGCTAAAGACGGGTCTATCTCAATAATGGGAAGAAAATGTTGTTCACGCTTCTAATTTCAAACGTGGGTCAGTGTTAGAGAAGCTGATGAGTCTCTATTGAGCTCTAATTCCTCAAGCATGCTCCTAGCTCGATGAAGAAGTGCAAAAGACAGTTCTTGTCTTTTTACATTCCTGTCTCTTGAACTTGCTAGGAAAGGTGAACTGTGACAGTGAGGGTGTTGCTAGCAGACCTGATGAAATTTATTTATGAAGAGTCTTTATCGAGATCTTACTTGTTGTACGATGTAACTCATGGAAGAGAATCTCATAGGGGCGGATCTGTTTCATATCAGAGTATTTATGAAGCACTTTTTGCCTTGCAATAATATGAGCTTCTTCAACGAGTCCTGACTTGGCAGGAAAAGAAGGTTTCTGTTGGATTAATCACGCCTTCAGGCTGCAGCTGAAACGTTTGCACCGAGTGTTTGATGCTGTCCTCAATCTAATGAAGGAAAAGGTTTATTGATCATCACGTTAGATGCCTACCCGAGCCAAGAGCGTGGTGTAATCAGTCTGTCTCGTGTCCGAGCTTCAAATCATGGGGTTGGTTGTAGCTGTTTTTCTCTGCGTGAATGTGGCGCTAGCTCGAGCTCGCAAAGCACTATGGATTAAAGGCAAGCAACGTCATTGAAAACAATCATATGCATGGAGATGGCGTTTTAAACCAGGCATGTTAAATCTACTCCTTGTAATAGTTTTCTACCTTCTTTCAGTATCTTGAAATGAATTTCCTTTCCTCTTGAATGGCGCCTAGACTAGATGTTTTCGTGGTTGTTTATATCACTGCCTGATTGTGTGGTTGTTCCTTTAAATCTTATTCCTATTTCGCTGATTTTGCTTGGAATGTTCCTTCCTCTCTTATAGCTTACTCTATTTCACATTTTTCTAAATGGGTTACTGCAATATTGAGTGATGCAGACTAGTTCGTAGGGAAGGAAACATTATCGAGTTTTGTTTGCTTATATGACTTTCTTTTAAAAAGAATTCTGTGATGGTAATTATAATTGAAGGTTACTAAATAGAAGGTTAAGCCTACATACCTCTTTTGGTTAATTAAATACGCATTTCCTGTTTAGGGCTCTCTTGTTTTGCTAAAAGGTACATTAATAGTGACGTTGTGTCTGAAACTTGTTTAAGCCTATGGGCATTCCTTACTTTATGTTTGTTTAGAAAATGGCATTTGGGGTTTGTTTTAGAACTGTATATGGTTGACTGTTGTACCTAGTCTAGATGAGGGATAACCTGGCATCTATTTTTGACCTCCACGTGTTGAGAGAATTACTATACCTATTGCTTGATGTAAACTCTTGTTTGATTAAAGCAAGGGGAAACATTGTAAGTCTAACTGAATGAAATCTCTACTTTTATTTTATTAAGGGTCGCAAGCAAGTTATCACTAGCTGGACAGAAACAAAAGTTGTAGGTGAATCCATGGTACTGGACTCATGAACTCGTTTCCTGTTAGATGACAGTTGATTTCAGTGATAATATCATAGGTGGTTGTTATATTTATCTGTTGATATTTGCTAAGACTTTTCCTCGATAAGCCCACATGGATCGGGTAAAACTTTCCATCTTCTATACCTTTGGCAAGGAGTTCATAGAACTTCTAGGCCTGACTGCACTGCGTAACCTTCCTGATAGTTATGTGCATTGGTTCTTGGTTGTGCTTGTACTCGTGGTAAGGTCTTTTGAGTCTGGGGCATCGTTGGTGTTTTGCCCTCTGCGTATCGAATCCCCTTGTTTTCGAACTCGAATACCTTATACTTCAAACTTGGTTACTAAAAGGTCCCTTTTTGTGGCCTTGTTAGGGAAATCAATTTTTATTTTAATGTTTATTGACATTGTCTGAATTATATAAAAAAATTATTAACGACTTTTGGGTTTAGTCTTCCCTTATATTATATAGAGAAGTTGACGATTAGGATAGGGTTTGTTGGTAGAATAATGGCCCTTTCTGTGTCTCTTTCGTACGCTTTTGGAAAAGTGGTTTTGTTTTGGTTAACTAGTACTACGTTTTAAGAAATCCGATAAGGAGGTAGTGGTAAACTCCTTGGTTAAAACCAAAACTATAGTTGTGTTCTTTTAAGGGCATCGAACCCATATTACTTTGAAGCCCCCCCTGGAAGAATTGGATAATGTCATCTTTGCTTCGCGCCTAGAATCATAATTAGTACGCTTTGTCTTCTCTTGGACCCCTTTAGTTGGATGGAGTAAATTTTGGATTCCTATCACGTAACCCATAGCATTACATGAAGGAGATATCAACACGCTTGACTTTCTTGTTCCCAACCCATAAGGTCTTGCCTTGATTTATGTCATTTTGTTCTTACTAGTATTTGGACTTTCTCCTTGTTGGATGATTTAGTTTTCTCTCTCATGAGATTAATATTGGAGTTGTGAGTTGTGTTTTAATCCATTTCTGAATTTAGAATATTCCTTTCTTGATATTGTTAATTGTTAGCTTACTATTGTATTGTGTAGCCTTAACATGCTCAGTTCTTGCGAACTGACTTTAGTTAATATTTGTGCAGATGGATTATGCGAGTAGACTAGAAGAAAAGAGTGTAAAAGTTTCATCTGTACCATTATGAAGTTCCTTGTAAAAATGTCCAATGTGTTGAAAATTGTGTAATATTGCTTGTAAAGAGAGTTGATATGACCTCTTGCTTTGTATTGTTTGGTAATGGTGAAATAAAGTGTCTTGCTCTGGTGTAGTTAAGCTTGAAATTATCCTTGTGAGAAATGGCATTCAATCTTTACATTGATATGAGTATTGTAAAACTTTGATCTTGAGAATAGATTGTTAAGTTAAATCTTTCTAAGACTTAGCGACAATATTTTATAAGTAAAGTAAAATGAGTCGGTTAACCCTTAAAGAAGCTAAACAAAAATAATAATTTTATATTCAACAAATAAATGTAAAGGTGATCTATTTGAAATCAAATACTTCCATGAGTGATCAAAATGAAAACATCCTTTGTGAAGTAAACATTTATAAATTGATACCCCTAGCTAAACTAGCGAACACTATCCGTTTGGGGTGAACTCTTAAACAAGCTTAAAGGAAAACAATGGTTAGTTTCTGGAAGATATTAAGATTTAGTAAGTAGGAGAAGACTTTAAGTGAACTACTCTTCAGTGTATAAGAAATTAACTCAGTTGGTGAGATGAATTTGTGCAAACCATATATTGATTTCCTTCTGAAAACTTAAGTCATGAGCTAAAGGGTGTCTTACCAAAATAAATAAACCCTAACCATTTCTTATTGTGGCTTGCCCTAGCCGTGAGTGTGTCATGTGGATTGGACTTTCATGTTGTCTTGTCAAAAGAAAAATAAATTGTCTTTGATAAGTGTGAACGTTTCCGTGCTGACCTTGTGGTCTTCCCCGTAACAAATGATTCCAAGTGTTGATTGTAACCTTGTGACGACATGTTGTGTCGTGTTGAGTCAAAGCAAGTCAAAAAAAAAGTTATCCTGTATTTCACTGTGTTGTTCTTGTGTTGGTAATTTTGGTGCGTTACAATGAATACATTTGATACACCTTGAATAACAATGCCACTTTAGATAGAAGAAGTGTTGAGTATAGTAGTAGTGGAGGTGCTATAAAAGGCGCATGGGCCCTCCTATACTAGTTGGACACTAGTGTCTAGAGCCATAAATGATAAATAAGTAAAATATTGACTGTGTTGCAGGGTGTGTAAGACCGAATATAAAACAAGAAACAAAGACAAGAGGCCAAAGGTAGTCGTCAATTACTCCTTACTATTTACAACATTAAAATCTTCACCTCCCAAATGGGTGTCCCCTCCAACTACTTTCACCTCAATTTTAGGTCTCTGAACCCTAACAACTGAAACGTCAAAGGTGCCTCCACCGAGATCGAAAATCCTTATGTCCTTTTTCTTCTTCTCTCTCATGGATCCATAACTTATCGCTGCGGTAGTGGGTTCATTGATAATCTGCAACTTCGACAACAGGACCCTGTGCATCCACACTTTATGTTGGTTGATCTGTTGTTGCTTTGGGTATGAATAAAATCAATTGTCCCTTGAACATTATTTATAATTTCATGGGCTTTATCCTCATTGAAATTCCCAACAAAAGCTGGGAAAATACCTCCATAATAAATTGTGACCACCAAACACAATTTTCTTTTACAAGCTCCTTCAAAGAAGTGCACACTAAAGAATGAACCTTTTACTTCCCACAAAACAAAGGAAGCATATCAACCTTACAGATTTACCTTCAGACCATTCCTTGGATGGGTAACCTGTGTAAACAAGATTGCATGGTACTCCACAAAAAGCTATGGATGAACTACCAGATTTGAACTTCCTGAAAGCAATCATGAATGATTATGTTCTCCTTCATATGTCACAATTAGCATATAAGGATCTTCTAGAGAGCGCTCAACATGCTTCCTAGCAGAATAACTTGTCATGCTAGTGCACTTGTAATACCCTCTGCAAACAAAACAAAGATATGCCTTTCAACATAATTAACGAAAGAATTATAAGCTTACTTATCCGCTGCAAAAAAAACTTTTCAACCTACACAAATCGTTGACTTAACAAAACAAATCAAATATCTGCCCGAATATTCTTTACTTTACTCACTCTTCTTTTCTTTTCAAACCTGAACTGCACTAACCTTACAATTTCAAAAAGAATGAATTAAAATAACTGGAGAGATAAATTAATCGGTTCTCAGATGTTCTGAATCACAAAGCTATACAGAATAAAATTATGCCCCTTAAATTATTTAACATATTTAGCATAGGAGAAAAATTTGATGAATTTAGCAGAAAATTTGGCCGTAAGAAGTCAAAGTTATATGAGAGCCTATACGGAAGGGATTTATTTTGACACGGTAAATGCACTTCTAAAGAAAGGCTTCCTCAAAAATAACCCTAACCATGTTGTATACTCCGAAAGCAATCTTTAGTCTTTGTGTTGCGCAGGTTTTTTTAAATCCATTCTTCTAACCCAATAGTTAAGCCTCTGCATGGCTTTATTTGCTTTATTTTATTCTCCTAGGATAAGTTTATTCTTTGTTCTAATTCAACAATATCGTATGCGTTCTCCTAGTGAAACTAGTGGGCTCATCACACAGAGTATGCTGCCATCAACAACTACGTCAATGCCACCCAAGATTATAATTCTTAAAAGAAATCCACAAGAAACTATTAAGAGTTACGAAATAAAGTATTGCGTTCTTCTTCCACATAAGATTTGACTATTCCTTTGGGAATTAACAAGATTAAAACGCGATCGGGCCCCTTAAAAGAAGAGATTTAAACGGATTTAATTCCCTTCGATGTCAGTCTTACGAGTCAGCACATTTCTGTTAATCCTCTAGGGTTTCAGGAAATAGATCAGCAAATCATTCCGCCTCCTCAAACGTCTCGTAGCACTCGCAGAGCCGGTAATCGTGAAACCACGGTGAAGACTATACGAGCTTCCATCGTTCCGGTGAAAAATCCTCCACCTGCTGATATACCAACGGAAGGGTAAGGCAAAAAAAGGAAAAACAACTATTAAAAATAGTGAGACACACAAAAACGTCCAAACGGACGCCAAAATTAATTACGTTGTAAAAACGTCTAAATGAACTTCAAATTTAACATAGTTGCAGAAACGTCCGGAGGTCCTTTACCATAGGAGGAATGCCTTCAACGTAATAATAAATGTATCTATATGAAATACATCTATAGATATCAATTGTAAGGTTCTTATGTTTGATTTTTACATACCTCTTTAATCGACAACTTCATTAAATTTTCTATCAATTTCCCGAATAAAATCATTTAGCTACGTGATTGTGTCATATTTAAAAAAATCGATTCAAGAAAATAAAGACCCAAATATTACACATGGCCAAGAAAGCAACAAAATTATTTAAGTGACGGTCCAATAAAAGTCAATTACAGTCAAATGATCATCAAATTTACTATAATCATACCTGAAAGTGTAGAGCGCGCCTAGACATAATAAAATATGTTTACCAATGTTAAATTTTCTTGCAATAAATAATATAAAACCCTTTATATACATTAATATATGTATGGTAACATTTTTAAAACATTAAAATGTGTAATATAAAAGTTATATCGTGAACATAAAAATTGAGTACAACGAAAATTTCGAATTAAAAATATTAGTTAAGGAAAGATGGCAATATCACAGTGAAAAGGAAAACAAAACTGACAATTAAAGGAAAATAAATAAATAAATTGGAAAGAAATTCAGCCAATTCTCCTTCCAAGTATCTTTGAATCAACCAAATTTCAAATCTTAGACAACACGATATTAGCATTGTATGAAGAATTCGGTGGAAAGAAATTATAGAGAAAATATTGGTAGGATGATCCAGATTTAAATGAAATGAATCAAAATAAATCGACAACCCCATTTTATATTGGGTTTAATCAATAGATCAGGACCTTCCCCAACCAGGAACAATTAATAGTTTTCTGACTGTTATATAACCCCGTACATAGCTTAGCTATTTAAGACGGACAACCAGAAAAGCGAATCGTCCATTTTTCTTTCACTAATATTGAATTCGAAGTCCAAGTCGATTTGTTCAACCCAAACTCCATCATTTCCATACTGAATCAGGTTGGGAGGAAGACCCAGTTCATCATCTGAAGCTTCTTCCAGATACTGCAAATATTTTTCCCCAATCAATGGCTCTCCGAATTCCATGAAATAAAATTCTAATTCGCTCCAATCTTCTGTACAACTGGTTGTAGATTGCGCGTCGTCTGCTATAAACAAATCATCCAATTCATTAAATATATCTGGAAAAGAACAGGTTAATCCACCCGAATCCAAAACAGACTCAGAATCGCAAGTTTCCTCCATCAACTGTTCGCCATTTTTCTGTATACACCAAATTCCACAGTCCGATTTGGTACGAAAATGAGGAAATCTGCCACATTCCCGCATTTTTGTGCGGTGAATTTTGTTTGAATCCACGCAATCCTTCACAGAATTCGAATGCATTAAAAGGGTGTCCGGAGTTAATATTTATTGAATGTATTTTATTCCGTGTGAAATCCGTCTAAAAATACAGGTCAAAAATAGACATTCAGGTGACCACGCGGAAGGTGAAAGTCCTAATACAACGCGCAAATACATATTTATTGACAGTGAACGGTCAATTATTTCCTTCTAGAAAGTAAGACATCACATATAATTTTCCTACCAATAACTTTGGAATAGTTTTACGACTATTAGACGTCATGCTTCCAATTGCAAGTGGGATACAATTGCACCACCCAAACTTTCCGCTTTCATATAATATAATTCCATGATAAGCATTGGGTTATTAATCAATGTGTTTGAAGTTCTTATTACTAGTGATTTTGCTTAATTGAGGGATAAATTCATCCTCCGAGGGATACAATTAGGTTCGTTTTTGTTGTTATTCTTTCTTCGTGTTGGGGTCTTTAAACATGATAAGAATTGAATTTATTTTTCAATTTGACATTTGACATTCATTTAGACAAACTTACATTTTTACTTTTTGTTCGGATATATCATTCGCAAAATTATATTTTTTTGGAAATTCGAACTTTCAATTCATGAAAAATAAAATTAATTCTCAGTTAATATAACAATATTCAAATATATATATTAAAGATATTTATAGTAATAATACATAAAAAATCGCATACTATTAAGATCTTTTTCAATATATATATGGAAAATTATAATAATTACCCTATTCTCTTTTGAATTTACTCAAAGATATGTATTATCGTATGGATTTCTATAAATAGGACATGTTCATTAAACTACACGTGGTACTTATAATTATAAAATTTTGATCCCTACCATCAAAGTTTAGCAAATTATGTGAAGTATTTAGGTGAAGAAAGGGAAATGAAACCCACCAACTCCACTAAAGCCGTAGTCATTTTCCTTTTAATTAATGCACTTTTAATCCATAAAAAAAGATACTGAAAATTATAATGTTCTTTTTACTGGGGGACAGCCCATAGAGACTTATAATTCTCCTCGAACGTCTTTTCACTTGGCACATTCTAACCTACGCATAAAGCCAAAACCAATGGAATAAATTATAAGGTTGTTCACTTGAATGCAATAATATTAATGGTCCAAAGCTAAACAGTTATGAAGTGGATACAACGTTCCATGACTAATAAGAGGATATAAGCTAATGGTCAAATGATCGTAAGCATATAAAGTGCTTATGAATCACTTTTATTCCATGTAGAGCAAATATTCATTGAATAAGTTTTTAATCCATATATTAGAATTTTTCGTGTGTTTTTATAATTTCATTATTTAGTATGTCAGTTTATATTGAAGTTGTAAATATTACTCAAAATGAGCATGATATATTGTTTAATATAAAAGGGGTAAGGGGATTGATGTATATTGATTTATAAAAATATATTGGGGATAGGGAAAGTGGAGCAATAGGGAGGTTGGATGATGCTTAGTAGTATATTCTTAAAGAAAAAGATGTTTTCTAAAGTAATTGTGTTGTATAAGTCTCAATAATTGGACATCGTTCGTAGTATCATTTATGAAGTGTGTTTTTCTCATTTTGATTTAAATTTTAAGGAGAAAAGATGTAAAGATTAAAATAATTAAGTGATAAAATACAACCACACATGACCCTTTGCATTATTCTAGATAGTTTGATTAGTGTAACCAATGGAGATAGAAAGAAAGAAAGGAAACATCAAATTATACATATTGAAGATTTGTCATTTCCGAGACCAATATATATTTCACCTAGATATTAAGTGGGTTTTCAAAGAAACTACAATTAAATTGTGGCCATTTATAATATTGAATCCAACACCTGAAGTTGTAGTAATAAAAAGGGCTTGAAAATATCCTAGGGAAAATTATATTGTATTACATTCATGGTATTAAGGGCACGATTGGCTTTATCTTCATTGTCATTCTTTTTGGTGTTGAGATCTTTAACCACGATAAAAGTTGAACTATGATAGATTCTTTTTAACGAGGTAACTTCACTAGTGGATCAATGATATGTTAACAAAGAGTTGATATTTTATGTCTATCTCCACAATTTTCTAGTGTTTTGACTATATTTTCTTTGAACCTTATTCTTTTAATTTCTGATTTTTTTATCCCCACACATATGTATCTAGATTGATATTTCTAAATTAATACCACTTATTGTAACAATTAAAAATAGAATCAAAGCTTAAAATTAATATGACAATATTCACACACATATAAAATGAAATAATTTTATTACAATAATTACTATATATTTTAATTTATATATATAGTTGTATAAATTTCCGTAGACATGAATTTTTTTAAGTAAACTAAACGTTATAATTATAATTATTAAATAAAGTGATTACCTAACCTTAACCCGAACATCAAAGTTTTAGTAAATTACCAAAGATTGTCGAATGCGAAGCATTTAGGCAAAGAAAGGGATATGAAACCTAACAACTCCACTTAATCCGAAGTCATTTTCCTTTCAATTACTCCAGAGTTAGTGGCTACTAAGATCCGTCACATGCAAACCACTCTTAGTATAATAATTGTTCGGTGGGCCTAAAATAAAATAAGAATTGCAATGAGACATGAACTTCTTTTGCTTTGGCCAACAAGACGACAAATGATGGCATAAAAAGTGCTTCTGAATCATTTTTATTCCTTGGGAAGGTATTTTATGATATATGCAATGAATATGAGTATTTTTCATATATTTTTAATAATTTATAAAAGTTTGATACTATTGTGAGGATTCACAAACCAAAACACTTTTTAAACAAAATATTAGTTAAATTGGAGGGAGTAGGGTGTAAGTTAGTCAAAGAAAATTTGTAAGAAGTTTAGATTTTTTTATTATTTTTATCATATTTTTAAAAATTAGTTGCATGGTTTTTTTTTAAAGGAAAAATCACATTTTCCAAAAGTAGGGGAAGTGTAGAACTCTTAATTGATTTAATTTTTAAGGAGAATGACTGTCATGAAGATTAAAAAAATTAAGTGACAACATTGCGATTATATATGACCCTTCACATTATTATAAAGAATTTGATTCTTTGCATGAAAAATGTACATAAAAAAGAAGGAGATATCAAATTATATATATTGAAGGTTAGTCATTTTCGAGACTAATATGAATTTCATTGATTAAAAAAGGGGTATTACAAATGTCTTTTGGAAAATGGAGAATTTTAATATATGGTAAAATAAGGGGTATTTTATAATTGATATGTTGTATTAGGATGTGGTTTAACAAACTCCACAATCTACTAACACCGTGGTATGACTTGGCTTAGTGAGTGTTGGATAAGTAATTGGGTCAGCCTCGGGATACCATAGTTCCTCATGATTTCATGAAAAGACTTTGGAGGGATAGGTAATGCCATGGGAGAAGGTGGGAGGGAATTTTGTAAAAAATAGGGGATGCTTTCGATTTGATGAGCTCTTAGGACATAAAATGAAGGATTATGAACCATATGGGCTTCCTAAATTTTAAGTGGATCAAGAGGAGGCTCAACAATTGCGTGTGAAGTAGGAGGAAGATCACAATGTAAGGGTAAAATTGGAGATATGAGGATGGGTGGCCTTTAACCAAATTGGATAAAAATCCTCTCAACTTTTATAGATATATAAACATCCCGAGGAAGAGTATTACCTTCTAGAAATTGGATCATGATAGAAACATCATAATTAAAGGCTCTCAAATAATATACATGTTGGACTATAATTTCTCTTTCCTATTGATTAGTGGACTAGATACTAAAGAAAATGAAGCAACTCAAAACATGCAAGGGTTTAAGGTACCTTGGAATAAGATGATGAAAATAGAAAGGGTGCAAAGTAGATAACCTGATGCAAACTTGATGGATCCGCACAACAAAGATAACTAGAAGGAAAATAGATTAAATGGTAGGTGAGGGGGTTTCTGACGAAGTCAGTTTTAAGAAGTGTGAACTTCCTTATGCGGATGTCAACCCCCGTATTTGATAAAAGAGGATGAAGTGAATGGTAAAGGATTGAATAACATACATAATCTGAAACTAAAAAGAATATGAAAATTACATAACCGAATGAAAGTGCAAATCTGATGTAGATCAACAAAAAGCAAAATGTACCGGATGGGTCGACAGAGACCTAGGTTGCGAGAGATCCAAATGACGCAGTGATTGAGCGAGATGAATAAAGAAAATAACTAAAATGTGGATCTAAAAAGCTTATGTATGAAGATCTAAAGATGATGAAGACCTGTAGAAGTTGATAGGAACCTACGAAGATGCTTGAGACATGGGGAAACAAAAAGGATGTAAGAAAACAAGGATTTGGATGGGTAGGATGGAAATAGGGCTTGGGTTGATGACAACCGGGAAGAGTTAGCGGTGACCAAATGCGTGAGAATAAATCAATGTTGATAGAATGGAAGAATGATGGATTTAGAAGCGTACGGGAATAGAAATAAAAAATAGAATATGTGGATCTATATGACAAACCGAGTAAAAAAAAAAGGCACGGTCATCGACAACCTAACAGGTCAACGATGACTTGAGTTGAACTAGGTGAAGTTGAAAAGGAATGGGTTAGATTGGTAACTTACACACAAGGATGACTAGAGAGAAAGGGTGGATCGAAGCTCGATGGAAGTTGGACCTACGAAATGTTAGTGTCTAATAATGATAAATCCACAATAACATGAACCAACACAAGGCCAAGATAAAATCCCCAAAGTCTCCAACAATGATGTAAATAAGCTCAAAAGGACTCGAAGAAGACTGAAAAAATTGTAAAGAGGATAAAACACGAAGACAAGGTCACAAAACGCATGAAACCTTTGATGGTGCATCCTTTGGATGGGGAAATATAGCTTTATAGGGTCGACGATGACCCGGATGGGTCACCGCCAACTATGGGGAACCATCCATTTGGGCGGTGGGAGGATGCCTAACTCGAGGCATCAAGCCCATTAGAAGCGGGATTATGGTTTTAAAAGGCTTAGGTAGGTTAGGGCTACATAGGGAAGTGAAATGGGTAGGTGAGGGATGAAATGGAGTAAATAAAGGCTAAGGAGAGCCTAGGGATGAACAATTAGGAGTTTAGGGATGATAAACAACCTAGAGAAGAGAAATTGGGGTTGATTAGGATTAATTAAATAATGAGATGAGGATTAGGGGATAATTAATGAGAATTAGTAATAAATTAAAATGGATAGGATAATAGATGGAAAATATGGGAATATTAATAATAATAAAAAGGGTCTAGATAGGTGACCTTGGTGAAAGAAGTGATCGTGGGGCAATAAGGGTAGCGATACCAAATTTTTGTGTTTACATTTTCCCTTTTTATTGAGTGGTTTGTGCATGAAAGCCATGATACAAAATATAATGAGAGGTGAAGGGTAAGATAAAATATGACGGAGGATCGATGATGAGCTTCCTCTCAAACGAGGGATCAATGACTCAAAGGGGAATCGATCACGAGGTTGAAAGAGATAAATGAACGAGGGCTAGTGGGAGAAGAAAGATGGGGAAAATGATAAGGTGAGGCAAGATCCCAAGCAAGAAGGATTCAAAAATAATATTAAAAATATGGTGGTTATTTTACGAGTCACTTCAAAGAAGAAAAAAGGTCACAATCTTTAGGAGATGACGAAAATGTCCTATGGGCCCATGACTCTGCGAAAATCACATCAAAATGGACGAAGTCCAATGGGAAACCACTCAAATGGATGCAAGCCATGGGGACCAATGGGTCATAGGCACACATCAAAACTATGTGCAACCAAATGTAAAAATAATGTGAAATCCTTCATACATGAGGAATCGGGTGAAAAGGTATGCACCCATGCAAAGGATGAGGATAGAAAATAATGATGCCCAACAAAGGGCACAAAAATGGCCAAAGAGGAAAAACATAATAAGTCATGAAATAGAATGGCCCAAGAGGGGGATAAAAATGGCCACAAAGGTGGACTTTGAGATAAAATATGGATGATGAGGTGGTGCCCTAAAGAAAGGACATGGTGAGGGCCGAAAAGGAAAAAAAGGGATAACGATGACAATGAAAGGCTAAAAACAACAGGGGATAGTGTACTATGGGACACACACAAAGAAAACAAGAGGGAAAGCAAGATAAGATGATGTGGGAAAAGGAAAATTAGGGAGGCAACATGGGTTGACGACACCTAAGGAAGGTCAATGATGAAAGGCTTAGTTGGCGGTGACACAAAAAGGGTGGTGGCGACTTAGGCGGTAGTTATATAAGCCCCTAAATCGATCGAGTAAGCTCATTTTAATGACTGAAAGTGACGATTGGAAAGATCATAATTATAAAAGGAGGTTGAGATTTGGAGAGAGATGGAGGTTGGAGGATCAACCAAGAAATGCCATTGGGTTCACGAGGATGGTGAGTAACGAAAACTCTATCTTGTTTTTAAATTATTTTATATTTTATTTAATTTTTTCGTACTTTTTGGATTTTTGGATTGACACCGAGGGAGGTCGGAAGCGAATGGGTAGGGTCACCGTTGACTTAGCCGTGAAAGGACTCGATCGGTCCTTAGATGCATCAACCGACACTGGTTCGGATTGATTGAAGGGGTTATAATGGGAACATTTGTTTAAGTGATGATGATGGAGCTGATGTTTTATTGGTGTGTGTTATGCTTTCATGCCAGAGAGACCCTTTATTGAAGAGAAAAATTTCCAACATTATATGATTAGATTAGAGGGGACATAATCGATGTTGAATGGGATCACTTAGTGGGCCGTAGGATTGGGAGGATTTGTGTACTATCATAGGATCCCATGAGATGTGGGTTTGATGATTGCACTAGTGGAGAGATGGGACAGCATACAAGCACATTCTATTTTAGGATGGGTGAGATGACGATCACCCTGGAGGATGTATATTGCATCCTTAAGCTACCGATACTAAGGAAAAGATAGTTCTCATTACTTTTGATAGAAGATGGGTAGTTTTCACACGATAGTTTGGATCTCGATGCACATTAATTACCTTCACTTTAGGTGCATTCTCTTATGATATGAGTTACAAGTGTAGGTTACCATGGACAAGGTTGATTTGTCTTATGATGATGGAAATTTCTTGTTATGCACTACGTGACTCTCTGGGAGCAGATTCCCATAAACACTAAAGCAAGGATCTTGGCTGATATTATTGACCATCAAACTGCTGTCTTTTCATTTGGGACAACATTACTAACACAATTTTATCACGAGTTAATGATGTACAGAGCTAGGAGGAGGTCATGGTTATATGTAGGCTTCCTCCTACATTCTTTGAAGCTATGAGCACATCGTAGTCATCATGCCACCAGGAGTCTACCATGGGTCACTGAGGACCATATAGAGCTCACTATAGGATTTTTAGATTATGAGATGACCGGGATCATGGGGACATAGGAGATAGAGATGCATATTAGTATAGTGATAGGTTCATAGAGCTGAGTGGATGCATGTCGGATAGTGACCATACATAGATTTCCCAACATTTCCTAGAGCAGATGTAGAGTTGATAATGATGTAGAGGACTAGATGGGTATAGTTCCATAAACTAGAGATGATTGATTCCGTTTAGTCCGATAGGGTCGGATGACGGTTTGGGGTTGTCTAGACAATACCTAGGAAGCTCATCTTGTATAGGTGAGAGGAGATATATAGAGAGCTACCCAAGAATGACATGGAAGAACCATTAGAGGAGGGGCATGAGCCAAGGGATGAGGATGATGATGTGGGGGTTGGAGTGGGATTCACAAATTGGATGACCACTACTTGGTTGGTTAGGGTATTTGAGAGAGAGGAAATGAGGAGGAGATAAAGATGGAGATTGAGGTAGAGGCTACTCCAGAGGTTAAGGAGGGGATGGAAACCGATGAGATTATACAGAGATGGCACAATGACTACACATTGAGTTAGACCAAATGTGTGTAGAGAGGGACACTTCTTGGCAAGAGAGGGACCATGCCATAGAGTAGACAAATTGGTATAGGAAGAAGAGAGAGGCCTACGGGGCCATATTTGGATATCTTGTATCAATTATAGCATCGAGTTTCGAATGGTGCCTCGAGAGTATCACAAGAAGTGGGACATATGGCTCTACCCAAGACTGTACCCATGAGCTGATTAATAATAGTGGTAGAAGAGGCGAGGTACTATGAGATGATTATCACTCATAGGTGTCATGGACATTGAGACATGCAGAGTATCTTGCAACACAATGAGCCGAAGGAGGGAGTGTTACACCTTCATGGAGCATTGTGAGCGTGCCCTAACCATTATGAGAGGGTTTCCACGAGGTGGCGATGATGTATAGGGATTAGATGAATTTCTTGCCTCGGAGAGGGAGAACTTGAGATTATATGATGTTTAGTTTACTAATTTTGATAACATCTTATCATTGAGAGAAGGCCCTTCGAGGTCGATGAGGATGTATTGAGACACTTATTTTGATATATATGATTTTATTTTACTTGTTTATTCTACCATATTTCATTTTAATGATGTTGATGAGTTTATTTAGAGTGATGATGATTTTGATGTGGATGTGATGATGATTATATGTTTATTTTATATTTGATGATGATGGTGAACATGTATGTATGATTGGATGGTTAATGTATAATATGTGATGTGAATAAAAATTTATTGGAAAATAGATGTGATAGATGGCAAACAAAAATGATGATAGATAAGAATATGCAATTAAATGTGAGATTGTTGATAGATAGCAGATATATGTATGATTTAGATTAGATGTTATTGTAAAATAAAAGATAGATGTGGAAAAATTAGAATAGAATGCAACTTGATGATTGATGACCTATGGGTATGAACGATGCTATGTCATATCAAGGAGCGCATGAGGAAAATATGCCTCCAATTGCATTGGAGGTAAACAAGAAGGGGATCCAAATAACATAATGCACATGTGACCAAAACATGTGTTAACATATAACCAATGATAGTTAGTTATACCAATGATCATGAAGGAAATATGGATGGAATAAAATCATAAACCTAATGTCCACCACGAAAAAGGGGTTTGTGATGTAACTTGTACATGGGAAGAGGGTTCTCCATAAGTGGTGTTCCCTAAGTCTATGCCCTAGCTCTAGGTAGGGGAAAGATCAAATTGATCAATGCGGGAAGTTTTCTATGAGAAATCTTATCAATGTGGGAATATTTCTTAGGATACTAATAAGATAGAAGGATGATCAATGTGGGAAGCCTTTGATGCCATGATATAAGAGAGTATCCATCCTTTGAGGGTATGGTCTACTTTATACATTTATAATTTTGATGACAAGAATGATATACATGATAGCCATCCTTCGAGGGATTGGTCTATTTATTTGATTTCCTTTTCTTTTTCTTTTTAATTTACATGAATAGTTTCCCTTTGAGGGAGCAGGATGTTTTCTATAACTTTGAATTTTTGATAAGAGCATCCATGAATTTTGAATTTTACATGGGGAAGAGATGGGATAGCTAGGTAGATCACCTAGAAGGGGATGATGGATGTACAAGTGACACCCTTGGACCTTTATCATGACTCCAATAGGTAAACAAGAGGGTGATGGATGTAATGATCGTATATTTCTGACCAAGAAGGGAGAACCTATCCATACAAAAAATTCTATGGGTAAAGCCATGGTGACCATATTTAAGGTCATGTCTAGGAAAGTAATGGTAGACCACATAATTCCAAATCATTATAGTGATAGATGGAAGAGGTTGATGATGGAGGAATGATCTAATGATATGACTAAGTAATCACTGGTAAGTATGCTAACAATATGGTGGTCGCAAGTAGTACAGTGCATTAAGTAGTTCCACTTATGGTTTACCATCAAGGGAGGCCAAATGATAGTCTCTTGACCCATACTTATGCATGATAATGTAAGGCCTAATCCAACTAGGGAAAAATTTCCATAGTGGCTCTTTCTAAAGTAGTAACGTTCTTATTTTCTTTAAGGAAGAGGTCAAAAACATTAAATTCATGTTCTTTGAGGTGCTTGTTATAAGCATGCTTGATGTACTCTTGATAAACATGATGATGTTCAAGAGTGAGGAGGTGACGTTCATCTAAAAACTTGAGTTGTGCTAGATGCTCCTGACGATAATCTTCATCAGAAATGAAGTTGCGAAGAGATACATGCAAAGATGGAATTTAAAATTCAAGGGGAAGAATGGCCTTGAATCTGTAAATAAGAGAAAATGCGTAGTACCCGTGGGAGTTCCTATGCTAGTTCGATAAACCTAAAGAGAAAAACGAAGATGGAGATGTTAATTACGACTGAGGGATCAATAATCTTGGCAAGAATGTTACGTAGAGTTTTGTTAGTCACTTCAGCTTGGCCATTAGCTTGAGGATAGTAAGGAGAAGAGAAGCTAAGTTAGATATTAAATAAGTCATAAATCTTATTTAGATATTTGTTTTTGAAGGACTTTTCGTTGTTCGTGATGATTTTGTGAGGAACGTCAAAGCGGAAAATGATATGTTGATAGATGAAGTTAATAATTGGACTAGCTTTGGTTGAAATGAGTGGAATTTATTCCACCCACTCAATGAATTACTCAGATGTAGTGATGATAGAATAATGTTGTTGTGAAGATCAAGGATTGATGGTACTAATGAGATCAAGGCCCCATTATGAGAAGGGCCAAAGGTACTTGAGCCATTGCAAGGATTGGCTAGGAATGTGAACAAGATTAGAATGTTGTTTACATTTGACACATTTATTAACATATTCACAATAGTCATGATTAAGGGAAGACTAATAATAATGAAGGAGAATAATGCACATTGCGACAAATAAACCACTAGAGTGTCCACCATAAATGTAATTTGATGTCTTGGATAATGAGATAAGATTCATAGGATTTAAGGAATCGAAGGAAAATACCATCAGATCAATACTTATAAAATATGCTGCCAAGGATGACATAGCGGTTGGCACGTTGAAGAAAATACCTCCTTCCATTCTTAGATAGATTGGAGGGAATGATAGATTTGGATAGATAATCAAAAATTTGAGAATACCAAAGATCCGGCGTACTGCAGATTCAACAAGATTAACATGATGTAACACATGGGATTTCCATTCATGATGATAAACAACAATGGAAGGTTTAGATTAATCTATGTTTAGTGAGATGAGGGATGCAAGAGAATCCATTGTGTCGTGAAAAAAATTTGATGATTGAGGAACAAATTTGATAGTGTAAGAATCAAAGGCCTCAAGGAGGAGAAGGATGATATCTCTATATTTCTAAAGGGTGTCATTTTTATATTGATACTCAACCGTAACTTGTTTGATGATAAGATCGAATACCCATAAATTTTAAGAATATAAACACCTAAAAGGGTAGTGTCGGTGTAGAATCACAAAGACCCCTTGAGAATGCATGAGTCTAAAAGGGGCATTTGGTGTGATTGCACAACATTGGACCATCTCTCAAGTGTGGGACTTGAAAAACTTGAGATGGACATCAAGAAAAGGCTAGTTCCTACTTTCTAATCTACCTACTAAAAGCTACTTGAGTGTAGAAGAACCTAATCTATCCTAATCTAACCATTCAAGGGGAGAGAGAGAGAGAGAGGGTGAAATATCCTACACTAAGTGGTGATACACCAAAAATGGAAGTGACCAAAGCAATAAATCCAATGCATGAAGTGAAAGAGAGGTGAGTAGAGGAGAGGGTGGATGATATGCACCATAGGCCAAAGATAGGTTTCACATAGAACACTTGCTTCAAAACCCATTAAACGTTGTTCCCGGGACGTACAATAGACATCCGAGTATGCAAAATATACCCCGCAATGATGAGAGGAAAGAAGAGATGATAAAATAAGGAAGGATGGAAAACATGCACCACAAAACAGATTTTATTGCTCCAAAAAATTCACACAAGACATCATTAGTGGGGAAGAGGAAAGAAAATGCCATTACAGAGTCTTGAAAGGAGGCTTAGACTCGTGTTCTACCCTAAGGAAGAAAGAGAGAGGGGGTAAAGGAGAAACAATGACCAACCCTTTGAATATGCCTCTCTATTACAATATATAGGAAGAATAAGAGAGAGAGAGGAGGGAAAAATTTGAATCTTTCTTTAACCACCTTGAGATATGCATTGAATCCTACTTTGAAAGCTCAACCATTGTCAATCAATGTCCCTATCAAATCCACCGCAATTTGTCGATTCGGTTCCCTATGTCTGCATTTGGCATATAGAAGGAAGAAGAATGGTGGATCAAATAAAAATCTGATCTGATTGTTGGAGAAAATCAAATGCTACATTAATGGCACGGAAGACGTTTTCCTAATTTTTACCCACTAAATCTGAAAAAATGATATTTTATGTTTCCATGGTGTAGAGGGTGTTGAGATGTTTCCAAAGAGTCTTCTCCGCCCAAATCCAGTCTTCAATCAAAAGATATGGCCATTTGAAGTTCCTTGGGTCAAGCGCTTAACTTTTAAGGAGTTTTTCCATACAGGTCCACATGGCATTCTCGTACATTTGGAGATATGGGTCCTTCCTTATGTTTTTGAAATTTCACTATATTGACACGTGGCGGCTTTCACGAGCTCCTTGGGCTCCCTTGTAATTCGTTTGAGTCTTTTCTATTGGCGCAGAGTCACTATGCGTATCCCGAGACACGTGGCAGCTTCGTGCATGTTTGAAAACTGCCCCGCATTTTACCTTTGAAGTTGTGAGGTCGAGACACGTGGAGGTCTCACGTGGCTCTTGGATTTTTCAACAACCACTCTCGGCTTTTGGACTTTGAGAAACTTGTCGAACTAGCACTCATTTGGGGATTTCCTTTTGAGCCATGCCTTTGAAATTATGTCGATGAAACATGTGGCACCCTCTATGGATTTGTTCAGTTCCTTTGTGTTTTGGCTAAGTCCCTTTTGCTTAGTCGAACCATAAGTCGACTCGGACACGTGGAGGCTTGATGCTTGTTTGGGAGACTAGCTTTTGAATTTACTTTTAAAGTTGCACCATATTGACACTTATCCCATTCCACTTACCTTTTGTACTTGGATGATTCGATCCCTGCTCCCCTTTCGGACTTGGGACACACAATGAGCCCGCGCTCATCTAAGCCTCTGTTTTGGGTCGTGCCTTCAAATTTGCATTGATGCGACATGTGGTGCCCTCTGCTAGTATCTATCTTTTCAATGACCGATGAGACCTTTCTCTAACCCCGGCTACGTGGCAAACTGAATCTCTTTTGAGGACCACTCTTTAGACCTAAATTTTGGTGTTGCTTATTTGAGATGATGCATGGAGGCCTCCTCCGCCTATCCTGAGCTTGGAATTTTCAATGATCGACTTTGTTTTCGTTTCAGACCTAGTACACGTGGAGGCTCTGCACTCATCTAGGGACCACCTAATTTGGACTTAACCTTTGGATAAGCATCGATAAGGCACGTTGAAGCTTCCACTGATTCTTCCATACTTAACCAATTTGGGCTTGTTCAGGATTATTTGTAAAGCCCGAAAGACTTTGAAACTTTCTCTGTTCTTCTCCTTTAAGCCTCTGGTTTCTTTGACACCATTTTCTCTTTCACAACCCTGCTCCACCATTTTTGAGTCCACTTGCAACCCGATTGTCAAGTATTTGAAACATAGGTTGTTCGACTAAAACAGACTTTCTATTTCTTCCTGTGTAGGGTTGTGTTTGCGTCCTTTAGGCATCTGGTTTCTTTTGTGTTGTTCAACCTCATTTTGACCATGTACTCCTTGAGTCAAGCTTGCCTATTCCTTTTTTTTTCATTCTGGAATGTGAGCTCACGGGTCTAAATTTTCCCCTTGAGTTTCTTTATGTGCAGGGTCTTGTTTGGCCAAATTTACCAGGGAAAAATTTGGGATAACAATTTGGTGAATCACGGGGACATCTACTTGCTAGATGAAGAGACTTGTAGCCTTGAAGCATCCTTTAGGCATGGGGTCATAATTGATAGCCTAATACTGATCCATACCTTGAAATGGAATCCCCGACTACTTGCACTTTTTATGTTATGCCTGACCCTAAGCCTGCCCGTGCATCTACACTCTTAATTTTCATAAGAAATCTTGGAACAAGGCTTCTGAGAGTAGAAAATTCTTTGACGTGGGGCTTTCACATGTCCTGAATGAACTGTAAGCATACCGCACTACATGGTGATACAACCTTGGAGTAACAAAACACAACAACATGCACCGTGTACAAAAGATAAAATCATACATGTCTTAAATAAGACATGTAGAGTGTCAAGAGAACTTCTTCTATTGAAAGCATAACTAAACCTAGTCCTACACTAACTAGAGAGAAAAGGAGACTCAAACAAATCCTGCATTTGGTAAGGAGAAGTAGCTTCCCTTCCTTAAAAGGGGCAACCATGCAATTGATTTTACACTGAATGTGGCTACCTGTATGAGTGAAAAATTGCCCTTAATCTGGTCTTCCACCCATATCATCAAGGTATCAACATCAACCAAAAATACCTCCTCAAGTTGATTGGCATTGGACTTCTAGAGGTGCTTTGTGGTGACCTTTGGTGCTTTGCAACACATCCTCATGCCCTAAAGTGGGCATGATTGGTTTTGGCTTCTCTCTTGGTTCCAATGAAGCCAAGTACCTAATTGAGCATAGTCTGATCCTTTAAATGTGTCCCTTGCTATGAATTTTACCTCCAAAATGGAGTTTTCCTATTGACCTTCCTAGGTGGATGGTGTGAGAGAGATGATGACATCCTTTAGCTCCTTCCCTTCCTCCTGTAAAGAACATGGAAGATCAAGATCCTCCAACCTTGGCTCCGAGAGGGTTGTGTTGATGGTGACTCATAGCACCCCTAAATGTATGCAACTCAATGGGTTGAGACTCTCAATGCGATTGCATAACATGGAGCTTTTCCCAAGTGTGGGACCTTGCGAAATCGGAAAAGCTCTCCCGGATGAAGGCGGTTCCTATTCCTTTGTTTAGATGCACATGTAAAAATGCAGAGGGTTTACTCAAAAACCTAAACTAAATTTCCAAGGAGACAGGGTAAGAAGATGCATAAAATAAAACCTAAACTAACAAAGGTGATGCACCAAGGAATGAAGAACACCTATCTTGCCAATAAACACAAACCATTAAAATGCAATGCAAGATCATGCACAGATAACAAAATTTGTAGTGAAAGATCAGGAGGATGTAAATGAACATAGAGAGGGTTGAGAATCATCCACATACATGCATTATTTTCTCCAAATATTGATACAATACACTACAAAATTCCAAGAGGAAAAGTTGCATTACAGTTTTAGATGGGAGGTTTGAACTCCACAAATTCACCTGCCAAAGAGAAGAAGGGAGGGGAAAACAAAGAATGTCCAACCTTTAGAAATAAGACCATCCTTATAATTTATAGGAAGAATAAGAGAGCTAAGAGAGAGAAATTCCAAATCTACCCCAACCACCTCCAGATTTTATTTAATTCATCTCATTATGGTGGTAGGTGAGAACCCTAACAAACCCAAAAAATGGAGAAATGTATTTTGAATTTTTGAAGAACTTTTTCTCACCCAATTTAATATATCCAATATTAGTTGGACATAAGACCTTGTAAGCTTTCCAAAATTCCAACCTTGCGTGAATCGAGCTCCCTGTGAAAAGTTATGGCCATTTGAATATCTGGGTCAGGGTTTGCTTCCTGTCAGGTTTGGGGTGTCAGCGCTCAAAATGTTGCGCCTCCTGAAGGTGTGCCTTGGCACACCCATCCTCATGTCAACATACTCTTAAGTGCACCATAGGTGCTGAAAATGTGGTGTCGACATTTTCTAATGTGTGCCTCCAACCTATGCCATGGGCGTGACTTTTTCATGTCGACACCTTTCGATCTCGTGCCTAGGCATGACTTTTTCGTGTCGACACCTTTTTATCTTCGCCTAGGCATGAATTTTTTCATGTTGACACCTTTTGATCTGCACCTAGGAATGAATTTTTTCGTGTTGACACCTTCTTACCTATGCCTTCCAACTTGCACCAGGGTGCGACTTTTTCATGTCGACACCTTCTGATTTGTGCCTAGGCGCTACTTTTTCGCATGTCGACACCTTCTTATCTCGTGCCAGGCGTAAATTTTTTCATGTCGACACCTTTTTACTTGCACCTTCCAACTTGTTGCATGGGCATGAATTTTTTCGTGTCAACACCTTCGAACTGTGCTCAGCGCACTTGGTGGCGTAAATAAATGTCAGGTTTTGAGTTTCTTTGATTTCCATATTCTTCTGTTTGTCTATATTTACAGGGGGGAAGATATATACAACAATTTGGTGACTCAACGGGATCACCTGCCTACTAGGTAGAAGATCAGTGGCCTTTTAGCAATCCATTGGGCATGGAGTCATAAGCAATAACCTAAAACCAACACGATATCGATCCCGATCCACTGTTACCGCACCTCTTTCCGAGAGCACACTTGAACTATAGAATTCAACTTGAGAGCAATAAAACATATGCTAAAGCACTTAGGGAAATTGAAACCTAACTACAATAAGACGATGTGCATCCACACTTAGAGGAATTGAAAACTAGGCTAATATTTACAAGGTAAACCTTTTCCTTTTAGTAGCAATGTTTAAGATAGATTCCGTTAACCGGAATCGGGAGTTCTTCTCCATCCAATGTAGACAATTGGAAGGCATTACTACTTTTACATCCCATGACCATGTAGGGGCCACTCCAAATGGCATCAAACTTGGAATGCCTTCTAGTTTTCCCGATCTGCATCCCATTTCAGAACTAGGTCCCCTTCTGGAAGGTCTTTGCTCTTGCCTCCTTATCAAACCATATTTTTACTAAGGCTTGATCTTTCTTAATCATTTGAATTGCATGTTCTCACGATTTCTCCAATTCCATCAACTCTGCATACCTGGCCTCCATTGGTTCAAACTTAGCCAACTCAACTGCTTCATGAGCTCTAATGCAAGCGATTCTAATGATATGAGGCAATCGCCTCTTTCCCATAGACCGACTTGTAGGGGAATTACTGTAGACCTCTTTGGTGTTATTCTGTCACCCCATAATGCTGATTTTAGCTTGGAATGCCATGTCCTTTGGTTTTCATCCAGAGTCCTTCTGATGATTCTTAGCAAATTCTTGTTCATGGACTCTCTGCTGTCCATTACCTGCGGGTAATAATTTGAAGAGGTGCTCAAATAGATTCCATTCTTGACAGACCTTTCTGTAATCTTGGAACCTATGAATGCCCAATGCATTGTTTGATATGATAGTGGCTGGCACACTGAACCTAGTCATTATTCCTTCATAAAAGTCTAGTATGTTAGACTCATTTTCTTCTTTGAGCACCACTTTGCCGGTCCACTTGGTGAAATAGTCCGTTGCCGTGAGAATCCACTTGTGGCCTTGGCTTGAGTTTGGATTGATGACCCCAACAAAGTCCAATCCCCATTGCATAAATGGTTGGTCAACCAAAATTGGGTGCAATGGAAGTCTTTGCTAGTCTTTCTTTGCCTGTGAAGAGTGCACATTTCTTACACTTTCTTATCCATGTATAGTAGTCATTGAACACTGTGGACCAATAATACCCTGCCTTCATTATCTTGAGAGCTATTACTCGTGGGGAAAAATGTCCTCCGGAATCTCCATCATGAAAATCTCGTAACACTCTCTCAATTTGACCTATCCCAATGCACCTCAATAAAACTCCATTGATGTCTTTCTTGAACAAAACACCATCAAGAAGAACATATGGAATGGCTTGTAATCTAAAGTATCTCCTTTTTGCTTTGCTCATTTCTACGGAGGCCTAGGCCTACCTATAGGAAGTGTATCATATTACGAGTCCATAAAGGAGAGGGCACATCATCATTTTCTGTTCTTGCCATCCTGTAGTACCAAGCAGTCTCTTTTTCATCACTGCTTCAACTTACCGACTCAAAGCTAGCTATTCACATAGTACTTTTCCACGTACTAGTTTTGTGACCTTGATCTCGATGTCATATTCCATGACACGAGTGATCCATCTTACACATTTCTCATTCAGATCCTTGTTTAGAAGGAAGTCCTTGACTCCCACATGAGAGACCAATAATTGGATCTTGTTGTTTGAGACTAGGTGCTTGAATTTCTTTAAGCTCCTGATCACTGCAAGGACATGCTTTTCAATGAAAGAGTACCTAGTTTCGTATTCCTCCAAGCCTTAATGAAGAAAGCAACTAGTTGTTCTAATCCCTCTTTGTTTTGTTGTACCAGGATTGCAGAAATCGTGTCCCCACCACCGAAGGCATATAACATGAAATCCTTGGAGAAGTCTGGATTGATGAGAGTTAGAGCTTGAGATATAGCCTCTTTTATTGCCTCAAAACTTTCCTTACCTTCAGCTATCCACTTAAATGCCATGCTCTTCTTCAACATTAGTGTTATTGGCTTCACGAGAGTGGAAAAATTTGGCACAAACATATGGAAAAATTGATCCTCCCTAAGAAGCTTTGAAGAGCCTTCTTGTGACTTGGCAATGGCAACACTGCTCGAATTGCTTCAACTCTTTCTGGGTCAATCGTCAACCCTTCCTTTGAAACAATATGGCCAAGAAGCTTTCCTTCATGAGCCAAGAATATGCATTTTTGGGATTCAAAGATACCCCAAATCTTCTACACCTCTAAAATACCTGCCTCAGATGAAAAAGGTGATCCGCTGCATTTTTGGAGAATACAGTGATGTCGTCAAGATATATCAGAACTATTTTATTGATCAATCCTTTGAATGCCATATCCATTGCCCTTTGGAAAGTGGCTCTAGCATTTGATAGCCCAAATAAAATCTTCTTGTATGCATAGGTCCCCATTTGGTGGTGAAAGCCATCTTGAATTGGTCATCTTCTTTCACCATTATCGATTATACCCACTGAGTAGCCATCTAGGAGAGAGAATCTCTCCGAACGGGATACCACTTGCAATATTTGTTCCATTGAAGGAAGTGGGTAATGGTCTTTGAGAGATGCCCTGTTGAGGTCTCGAAAGTCCACACACAACTTGATTTCTCTGCTCTTCTTCTTGACCGGAACCAAGTTTGCAACCCAGCTTGAGTGCTTGATTGGGAATATAATGCTTGCCTCTATTAGATTTTTTAGCTCTTTCTTCATTAGAGGCTCGATGTGAGGGTTGGTGGTCTACTTCTTACACTGATGGGCTTAGCATCTGGATCTAATTCTATGGTATGTTGTGCCAACTTTGGATTGAATCCTCTCAAGTCTTCATAGCTCCAAGTGAAGACATCTGGAAATTCTTGGAAAAGCTGTATGAAATCTGATTCTCTTGCTAGTGGCCACTTTACCAATTTGAAGTGTTTTACCTTCCCCAACCGGAATTGGCTCTAAATCTTCTCTCTTGACCTGTATGTTAGCCTTTTCCTTACGGAACTGGTCGTTAGGGTTGAAGATAGACTCCAATGTTACTAAACCCTTGGGAAGCTTGTTTGTCCATAGCTATACTACTTGATCCCCATCTTCTTTGCTCTAGTCTTTCTGATTCCTAGTGAGAATTCAACCTCTTCTCATAAAAATTGATGATGATCGGTTGATCATTCTCAAACACCTGCTAGCTTGTGTTATTATCTGGAACTGTTGGCCTCACAATCACATGGATATGTGGTTGTGTTTTTTCCCTTCTAATGTTGTCAACCACATCAAACATTGCTCTAACTGTTGCGAGCCTATCTCGTGGCTTCATTTTTCTTCCTAGGTATGGACACGATGTTGAAAGCTCCAAAATCCTCAATGAGGTCCCATACCCTATTCTTGTATTTCTTCAGCAGGTCATTCTTTGTAGCATGTTGTCCCCTAACTTGGTTGATGATTAGCTCGCTATCCCGAACACCTACAAGTTCTTTATGCCCTTTTTCCTAGCCCAATGAAGTCCATGAATCAATGCCTCGTATTCAGCCATGTTGTTTGAACAAGAAAACTGGAAATGAAAAGCTGAAAAATATTTGATGTCTTGTGGTGAAATCAACATTACACCACCTCTAGCACCTTGTCTTCTTCTCGAACCATCGAAAAATAGTTGCCAAAATTCATTGTCATCCTTTTGTTTAGGCTGAATGATGTTAGGAATGGGTGAATTTTCTTCGTGTACACAATACACACCCAATTTAGATTCTTCAATTTCCTTGTATGGGTCAAATTCATGACTCTTGTTTTCCCATTCATCAAAGTCAAATCAGGAATTCCCTCGACCTTAGTACCTACTTCTAGATCATTTGAACACTCCTCCTGATCAAAAGCTAAGCAATTTGCATTGATAGGACTTGGCACATGAGGTTCAATATGGAAATTGGTAATTGGTTCTGACCTGATTATTGCTTTGGCCCCGTACCTCATCCTGAAAATCATGTGTGACCAATCTGTAGATAAATATCCACCGATTTTTGCAGTGAAGTCTCTTGATAGACACAACACAAAGAGTGGCGGAAGGTCAATCACAGACACATCTTACAGAACTGTAACATTAGGACAGGCATGTAGTGTTAGGCTTAACCCTTTTATGACCCCAACTATTCGAACTGCTATTCCATCCAATCACATTGTCTACTCCTTTTAACACTTGGCTCATACTTAGACCCAGTTGATCCGCTATTTGCTTCGGCATCATAGAACTACTTGCCCCAGAATCAATCATGCAATTGTGTACTAGTTTATCCCCAATGACTAATGAAACATAGAATGGAGGGGGTTTCAATACTTTACCTTGTTGTCCTTCATGATTCCCTTCAGGCTGAGCAACATTTGTGAGGACCTTCTCTTGCATATGGACCTGCTGGTTTGAAGTTGACCAATTCTTCATGGCAAGCTTGTAAAAGATCTCTTTGCCTGGGATCGCTTGTGATTCCCACATGGAAATGTTCACATGTGTCTTCTTCATTTGATTGAAGATTTTGAAAGGGGATGAAGTGTCCTTTTGTTTTCCCTTACTTGGCGTAACCTTTTCGGAGCTTGAGCAGGCGCATGTGTTCTTCAACAGTACCTTAGGCTGATTTTGCACATTTGGGCCGTACATTTAGTCTACTAACCCCTTGTTGTGTAGGAGTAGGGTGAGAAACATCTGGATTAGATGGTTGTCCCTCTTCTATGCTTCTCTTCTTTGACCGTGTGTTGGCAACCACGCTTTGAAAAGGTTGTTGGTTAACTCCACAGAAGTCTTCCGTTTTCCAATTGGCCAACATGGTTTCTATTGGAGGTGCTTCTTGTTGTGTTTCTTGCTGTTGATTCCCTACTTGGCTTGGTTCTTGAGACACACCAATGGTTTGCACCATCAAGGCTTGATTTAGTGCACCATTGAAACATGCTAACTGATTGTGAGGTAGATTGCAAGGGTAACACCAGTCGTACTCCTGTGCCATGTTGTTTTGTGTTGGAACCAAGGCTCTTGAGGATGTTGTTGCATTTGGATCATACGGTCAAAATGGCCTGGAAGCTTGAGGTTGTCCCTGGTTTTGGTTTTGATTTGCAGCCTGAGCTGGTGGTCTATTTTGTTGGTATGGGGGCCTAGCCTGGTACTGTGCTTGAGGCTGATATAGTGTAGCACTTTGAGATTGATGTCTTTTGATAGTCACCAACTCATTTCCAAGGTTCTGTAGCTGTTTCATAACATCCTGCAATTCCTTTGAAGTATTTTTGATGCCTCATTATTGCTTTGATTTTTAGGAGTTGGAATGGGATTCAACTCTGGTGCTTGACTGGTTGTAGGATTTCCCATATCCGGATAGAGAGGCATTAGTGGCCTTGGTGCAAGCTTTCCATCTTGGATCAAACAGTTCTCTGCTCTGATAGCTGTGTCATAGGCCCCTGGCAGCATTGTCCCTCCCATTGATTGGATCATCATGGCTATGTCTGAATTTATAGCCTTTAAGAAATAAAGGAATGCGCCTTCGGCGGTTGGTCTAATAGCTATTGGAATCCTATCCCATGTCCATTGGAATCTGAAGTTGAAATCTATCATTTGTTCATTAGGAGCTCTTTTGATTATCATCAGTTGTTCCAATAAAGAAAAATTGTCTTCCCTCTCCCCGAATTGGTTGCAAAGAGCTGAACAAAGTTGGTTCCAATTCATAATAGACCCTGTTGTTAGGCTCCTAAACCACTGTAAGGCTTTACCCTTAAAAGATGAAGCCAACAACTTGACTGCAACATCCATTTCATTTATTTCATGGATTGCACATGCATTGGCAATATCCTGGATGTGGTCAATAGGAGTAGTATGATTTTCTCCTGTGAAGTAGGGGATATTCTTCAGCGCTGCAACCGGAACCTAATTCTGAGCATTTAGGGTGAGTGGACTACGCCGTGAAATTTAAAAAGGGATTCGGTGGTAGATGTGCCATTATGATTTGCCTAAGAACTCTAGTTGATGCGAGAAAAGGTCTACCAGGTGGAGGTGTAGACAAATTCCGGTTAGGTGGAGATGGTGATCTTTGTGGTCCTCTTCCTCTCCTTCCTCTACCTAGTGATAGTTGCAAGTAGACAAATAGCCCCTCTTCTCGAGTATCAGACCTGGTTCGAATTCTTCTCATGTGCACGGACAAATTTTTTTGTTACACCACTAAATTCTATCCCTTTGGAGTCGCGAGATATGTTAGATAATGAGCCTTAAAAGGCTAGATTCTGCCAAGTTCCACACCAAACGACAATATAAAAATAGAATTTAAAACTTTGAAGGACCCAGAAGATACAGTTATTCAATTTGGATATCGGGTCTTGCTGTGCAGCTAATAATCCTCAAAGGTTCGAGGTGAAACTCGAGGTCATGCAAGGCAACTTACAAAACCTGAAATACATCGTGTCGGAATGTGGGACATGCTCAACACCTAGGAAAACCTAAAATACTAAAAATGATGAAATTTTGAAAGTCAAAATATAAAAATATAAGAATACCCTTTTGAAGACTATCTCCCGATCTATCAATTGGTGAAATTTTGACTTGTTTTGAGCAAGTTAAGCCCTTGAAAATCAATTTCAGAGTTCAGCCTAGAAGGTGAAAAAATTTGAAATTATAAAACTTGTAATTTCTAAGTCCAAATTTCTTGAAAATTCCTTCAAATCTTGTGGAATGAACTCTTGGTCCTACCAGGCATGCAAAACTATTGATGGTGACTCATGGAACCCTAAATGTCTGCAACTCGATGGGTTGAGACTCTCAGTGCGATTGCATAACATGGAGCTTTTCCCAAGTGTGGGACCTTGCGAAATCGGAAAAGCTCTCCGGATGAAGGCTGGTTCCTATTCCTCTATTCAGATGCACATGTAAAAATGTAGAGGGTTTACTCAAAAACCTAAACTAACTTTCCAAGGAGACAGGGTAAGAAGATGCATAAAATAAAACCTAAACTAACAAAGGTGATGCACCGAGGAATGAAGAACACCTGTCTTGCCAATAAACACAAACCATTAAAATGCAATGCAAGATCATGCACAGATAACAAAATTTGCAGTGAAAGATCAAGAGGATGAAAATGAACACAGAGAGGGTTGAGAATCATCCATAGACATGCATTATTTTCTCCAAAGATTGATACAATACACTACAAAATTCCAAGAGGCAAAGTTGCATTATAGTTTTAGATGGGAGGTTTGAACTCCACAAATTCACCTGCCAAAGAGAAGAAGGGAGGGGCAAAACAAGAATGTCCAACCTTTAGAAAGAAGCCCCTCCTTATAATTTATAGGAAGAATGAGAGAGGGAAGAGAGAGGAATTCCAAATCTACCCCAACCACCTCTAAGTTGTATTTAATTCATCTCATTATGGTGGTAGGTGAGAACCCTAGCAAACCCAAAAAATGGCGAATTGTATTTTGCATTTTTGAAGAACTTTTTCTCACCCAATTAAAGATATCCAATCGTAGTTGGATAGAGGACCTTGTAATATTTTTGAAAATTCCAACCTTGTGTGAATCTGAGCTCCCTGTGAAAATTTATGGCCATTTGAATATCTAGGTCAAGGTTTGCTTCTGTCGGGTTCAGAGTGTCGACACTCAAAATGTTGTACCTCCTGAAGGTGCGCCTTGGCGCATCCATCCTCATGTCAACATACTCTTAAGTACGCCATAGGTGCTGAAAATGTGGTGTTGACATTTTTTGATGTGCGCCTTGAACCTGCGCCATGGGCGTGACTTTTTTCGTGTCGACACCTTTTGCTCTACGCGTAGGTGCAACATTTTTTGTGTCGACACCTTTTGATCTACACCTAGGCATGATTTTTTTCGTGTCGACACCTTCTTACCTATGCCTTCCAACTTGCACCAGGGCATGAATTTTTTCATGTCGACACCTTCTGATCTATGCCTAGGCATGACTTTTTTCATGTTGACACCTTCTTATCTATGCCTAGGCACGACTTTTTTCGTGTCGAAACCTTTTTACTGCGCTTTCCAACTTGCGCCATGGGCACAAATTTTTTCATGTCGAATCCTTCTAATCTTCAACTAAGAGCGACTGGTGGTGTAAATAAATGTTAGGTTTTGAGTTTCTTTGATTTCCATATTCTTCTGTTTGTGTATATTTACCTGGGGGGAAGATATATACAATAGGCTACTATTCAAAGCAGTGCGGTTGTACTTGAATTTCCTCCTCCATGGTAGTAAGTTCATGTGCTTGGAAGGTGGAAGATAGAGGAGAAAATGATGTAATCTCTATGGGACCCTCTCTATTAAAGAACTCTTCGAGGTCAGATAGATAATCGCCTCCTTGTTGTCATGTTGCATGTGCTTGACCTCCTCCATGGTGTTCTCCCGATCTCGCAACTATCTCACCATGGTTCCCTTATTCTTAAAAGATGAAGTTTGAAATCTCAAACTCTTCTTTGAAATCATATATTGAAGGGGATGAAGTGGGAGGAATAACTAAAGGTTCTTTTGTGGCCTACTCCACACTTGGAGCCTTTGAAATTACATGGTCCTTCTCCATAATTGGAATATACTCCTCTTCTTTTGGATTTGGAGTAGATCCTTCATACTTTTCTCATGCTATAGCTGGAGCTTCCACCACTTGTGGCTTGATCTCAGCCTCCTCCATAGGTTTGACCAACAAGGGAATATTTGTAAACTCAAATCTAGCAGCCCAACTTTTCAAATTTTCTATCATTTCTTCTTTTGAGTTCCTCTAGTTGATGCTCTCCTTGGTCTGGTTTATGGAGTCTCTTCCCAACATAGAATTAGGAAACAAAGAGGATGAGTGGTGGGTGGGTAAGGTATTGCCTTTAGATCTTATGGAGGCTACACATATTCGGAAGGTAAAAGGGAAGAGGAAAGAAAATGAGATGGAAGACTAGAAGATGGGGAAGGGAATCAACACTCGGGAAGTAGATGGAAGCTTGGAAATTGAAGCTCAGGTTGAGATGGTGCTACTTGGGGAGTGAAAATAAAATTACCAGATGATGGTGTAGGACTTACCCATTGACAAGGCTCCCTTACACCAAGTTCGCAGGCCTCTATCTCCTCAGTCCATTGTGCAAGTTGGGGTAATGTCTCAACCATGAAGTCAAGCTTTTCCGAGGGTTGTAATGTCTTGGAAAAGGGCCAGCCCATGAAAAGGTTCCTTGAAAACAATTCGAATGATTTTATCTCGTGTTTTAGCCCTATAATGCACCATGTTAGCCTCCATTTTTTTAATCTTCTCTAGTAGATCAAAATTTTCCATCCACTGAATCACACATTGTATATGTTCCCTTGTTCTTGATAAGCTCCTGGGCCGAAATGGCTTTGACCCATTCAAATGGGTAAGAGTAATGGTTATGAATTTTATCATAATGTTAATTTGGAGGAGTTGAGAAGTACATTGGAGATGGGCTGCATTGTTGTTGCTGCAAGTGTGAGTTCTAAGAAGGAAATGAAGTCATGTTTGCACAACTTCATGGGAATGGAAGAAAATGAAAAAATGGAAGAAAAGTGGGTGAAAATGGACGGGAAAAGGTCTGTAACTTCAAAGATGGGTTGTTGAACAAATGGAGTCATCAAATGTGCTTACATATGTTCCTCAAAAGGCTGAATCCTAATAGGAACACACCAACCTGCTAAGATGAAGTGGTAAGGTGCTTTCAAACCAGGTGTCCCACCAAAAGCAAAACATTAGTGTAGAATCAAAGCACCCCCAAATGCATGAGTATAAAAGGGAATTTAGTGGGATTGCACAAAATTGGACTTGTTATCACCAAATCACAACACCCTTTTATGGTTTATACAAGTGCATATACTTGAACTCATGGTGTGATTGGATAACATGGGTACTATCTCCAAGTTGTGGGACTTGCTACTTGAGATAGACCTCCAGAGAAAGCTGGTTCTTTCTCCTAAACTACCTGCCACAATCTACTCTAATGCAGGGGAAACTAACTATCCTAATCTAAATTTCTAAGGGACCAGGGAGAGAGAATGCATAAAATGAAAGCCTACACTAAAGCGGTGAGACACCAGAAAAGGAGGGTGTGAGAGTAGTCTCCAAATGCGTGAAATATAGAAGCAAAGTGCACACTAGAAGAGGTGATAATAGTTCTCCATAATCTAGCAAAATGCATTCACAACGATATTCCAAGCATACACAATGATAATGGATCCCTGCAAGAACATAATAATAGACACAATATTCTTGTAGAAAGATTAAAGGGGAAGAAGAATGCAAGAAAACACAAAGTAGGGAAGATATATCCACAAGCTGATATTTTATTGCTTCATGATATGCACAGTTCAATCTATTACAAGATAAGGGTCTGGATCACCATGCAAGGAGTCCACTACAAGGGCCTGCAGCACATTGGCTTCACAAAGCAATTTTGATAGAGATTTGCTATCTAGAAAACTCCTCCACTTACAATGAGCCCAACACTCTAATTTATAGAAAAATGAGAAGGGAAAGAGAAGGGAAAATGGAAATCCCAAAATCTGTCCTTCAACCACCTGTAAGAGGCATTAAATGGAGTAAAATGATTATATATTACTTTTAAAAGGCTCCCCATACTATCCCAGGTGCTGCAACAGAGAAAGAATGATGACCATGCCTCTTAATTGCACTCCCAACCACCAAATAAAACACTGTTATGAACCCAGCCACGTTTTCTTAAAAATCTCAATCAATCTCTCATCAAATCTGGAATTTATTGATTTCTATGCATTGGGCTCGGAGCCACGATTCCAACGGTACCAATTTTGTGTGATTTCGTTGAGAAATGCAAAATTTATGGCCTTCTGAGTGCGGGCAGCTATTTTGGGTGCAGCGAGGCGTTTTGTCATTTGACAGAATGAGCATTAAGCGACTAGAGCTGAATATGTTTCTTTTCTTTCATTTAAATATATCTACCCTCATTAAAAATAAGAAATCTAGAAAGTCCGAAAGTCCAATTTTATGAAAATCAGAGCTCGGAGTCAAAAGTTATGGCCGTTTGAAGTTTCACGGGTCAAACGTTGACTTTTCTTCTTTTCCTTTGGCCGCCGCTTTCGCTGGCGTCCCTCACGTCCGTGCGTACTTTTGTCCCAACTGTCCCGATGAAAAACTCCCGCTTTGGTCGATTTGGGATTCCTTGTTCCTGTTTGAGGTGAAGACACGTGGCGAGATTCCATTCGTTGGCGGCTCTTTCGGCTTTTCGCGTCCCTCGCGTACTTTTGGCCCGAATGTCCCGGACGAAAGTCTCTTGTTTCAGCCGAATCGGCCGGTTCGAGTCCTCCGCGTACTTTTGTCCCAAGCTGCCCATGCAAATGCACGGGACAAATATCTCAAACCGCCGAAATGGTGACTTGCGCCAAACCGGCCGATCCACGTCCCGCGCGTACTTTTGGCCCGGATGTCCCAAACCGCGCGAAATAAAAGACTTAGGCAATTTTTTCCTTCTTTCGGCTGATTCGGATTTTCGCGTCCCACGCGTCCCGATGTCCCAACTGTCCCCGACTATCGCACGGACTGCTGGCGGCTTTTTACCGATTCGCGCCCGACGTCCCAACTATCCCACTGATCGCTTTGGACTAGGACTTAGCCGATTTTCTTCATTTTTTCAGCCCCAATCTTGTTTTTGCATTTTTTTCACCTTTTGTAACTCGTTGGGTTTTCTTCTTGGACAAGAGAGTTAGAAAGAAGCCGGGACCCGAAACATGATTTTTGCCTTAAATCAATCTATTTGCTTAGGACTAAAGAATTTGATGCATGTTATCAAAATTACCTTGAGGGGTGAATTTTGGATAATAAGACCATCTCTCAAGCTATGGGACTTGTAAGACTTGATATGGACCCTTTAGAGAAGGCTAGTTCTGCTTCCTAATCTACCTTCCATAAGCTACTGGGTGTAGGAGGAACCTAATATGTCCTAATCTAACCATCTAAGGGGACAGGGAGAGAGAGAGAGAGAGTGAAAGAGCCTACACTAAGTGGTGATACACCAGAAAAGGAGGTGGCTAGTCATGTATCCAACTACTTGAAGTGGAGAAAGGTGAGCAGAGGAGAGGGTGGAAAAAATGCACCATAGGCCAAAGATAGGTTTCACACAAAACACGGCTTCATGACACATTAAACATGGTTCCTAGGACCTACAATAGACATCAAAGTATGCAAAGTATACCCCGCAACAATGAGAGGTAAGAAGAGACAATAAAATAAGGACCGATGGACAAAATGCATCACAAAACATATTCTATTGCTCAAAAAAGTTCAAAAGCACATCATTAGTGGGCAAGAGGCAAGAAAATTCCATTACAGAGCCATTAAAGGAGGCTTAGACTCTGCATTCTACCCTAAGGAAGAAAGAGAGAGTGGAAATAGGAGAAACAACTACCAACACTTTGAATATGCCCTCTATTACAATATATAAGAAGAATAAGAGAGAGAGGAGGGAAAAATTTGAATCCTGCTTCAACCACTTTGAGATATGCATTGAATCCTCCTTTAAAAGCTCAACCACCATGAATCAATGTCCCTCTCAAATCCACCTATGATTTTTTGATTCTTGTTCCCTATACATTTGTCATATAGAAGGAAGAGGAACAAAGATAAAATGAAAATCTGATCGATTGTTGGAGCAAATTAGATTTTGCATTAATGACCTAGAAGAAGTTTTCCTAATTCTCACCCACTAAAGCCTATAAAAATGATATTTTATGTTTCCATGGTGTAGAGGGTGTTGAGACGTTTCCAAAATGTATTTTCCTTCCCAAATACGGGTCTTCAATCAAAATATATGGCCATTTGAAATTCCTCGGGTCGGGAAATTAATATTTTAAGGAGTCTCTGTCCATACAAGGTCCATGTGGTAGCCTCACGCATCTTGGAGATATGGCTCCTTCCTTATGTTTTTGAAATTGTGCCAGATTGACATGTGGTGGATTCCATGAGCTGCTCGGGCTCCCCTTGTAATTTTCTTGAGTTTTTCTCATTGGCGGAGTCACTATTCCTAACTTGAGACATGTAGCTACTTCACGCATGTTTGAAAACTACCCCAGATTTTACCTTTAAAGTTGTGTGGTTGAGACACGTGGAGGCCTCTGTTGGCTCTTGGAATTTTCAATGGCCACTCTCACCTTTTGGAATCGAGACACGTGTCGAGTGGTGCTCATTTGGGTATTTTCTTTCTCTACGCACCTTTGAAATTTCACCGATCAAACACGTGGCACCCTCCGTGGCTTTGTTCAGTTCCTTCATGTTTTGGCTAAGTCTCGTTTGCTTGGCGGAACCATAAGTCTTACTCTTGACACTTGGAGGCTTAGCGCTTGTCTGCGAGACCCACTTTGGGATTTACTTTTGAAGTTACACCATGTAGACACTTGGCCCCTTCTACTTACCTTTTGTACTTAGGCGATTCGAGCCTACCCCCTTTCGGACTTGGGACACATAGTGAGCCCGTTCTCATCCGAGCCTCTGTTTTGGGGTGCACCTTTGAATTTTTTTTGATGTGACACATAGTGCACTCTTCTGGTCTATGTCTTTTCAATAGCCGATGAGACCTTTCTCTGACCCCGGCTACATGGCATACTAGCACTCATTTGAGGACCTCTCTTTGGACCCAACTTTTAGTTTTGTCCGAGATGACATGTGGAGGCCTCCGCTAGCCTATCCCGACTTTGGACTTTTCAATGACCGGATATATTTCCCTTTCGGACACTGGGACACCGGAGGCTTGCTCTCATCAAGGGACAACCTTTTTTGGACTTAACCTTTGGATAAGTGCCAATGAGGCACGTGGAAGCTTCCACTGATTCTTCCATACTTAACCAATTTGGGATTGTTCTGGAATATTTGTAAATCCCGAAAGACTTTGATCCTTTCTCTATTCTTCTCCTTTGAGCCTCTGTTTTCTCTGACACCATTTTCTCTTTGTCGACCCTACTCCTCCATTTTTGAGTGCTCCTGTAACTTGACTGTTGGTATTTGAAACGTAGGTTATTCGACTAAAAAGGCCTTTCAATTTCTTCTAGTGTAGGGTTATGTTTTCCTCCTTTGGGCCACTAGTTTCTTTTGTGTTATTCAGCCTCATTTTGACCCTATGCTCCTTGAGTCAAGCTTTCATGTCCCTTTGTTTGTCATTCTGGAGTGTGAGCTCATGGGTCTAAATCATCCCCTTCATATTTTTTTATGTGTGGGGTCTTGTTTGACCAAATTTCCTGGGGTGAATTTGGGATAACAGGGAGTAGTTTCAAGACCTAAGATGAGTACTTCATACCCAACCATATTGTTAGTGCACTCAAAATCAAGCTTCTCAGCAATGGGAATAGGAATATCCCAAGGAGGAATGATAATGACACTAGAAAATTTGAAAAATATGGTGATCTTAAGGGTACCATACTTGTGATGAAAGTGATTGATGGACTCATGTGGAAACTACTCGTGAGGAAGATGTGCACTAGGAAGAGGGGCTTCAACTAGCTAGTTTGTGATATTTTGGAACTTGATAGAATTTTGAGAGATGAACTTGAGGTAAAACTCAGTCATGAGCATGATCCATCAAGTAATGCGGTGGTTTTGATATAGATTAGAGTGCATCATTTTGAGAGGATGAAATCTAGTGATGACGTAATTTTTTTGATTGAGAAGATAGCATCTAAACTTAGAAGTGACAAAGAAGATATCGCAACACATATTTTTGGCTTTAGTCTAGAGACAGTTTCAAATTCACGAAGAGTGTGAGTGATGGTAAACATTCTTCTCATGACCTTGGTCATCATGATGTACTAATAGAGCTCTTAGAGCATGATTAGTGGTAGAAACATATAGATAAAAGGGCTCCCCCTTGTGTGGAGGTGTAAGCACTAGTGGGGACAAGAGAAACTTATTAAGATCATCAAATAATTTTTTTGAAGTTATGGTCCTAATTGAATTATGCATCCTTATGAATAAAATAATTAAAGGGTTAGAAAGCTGTCTAAACGTGACGAGATGAAATGATGGGACTGAAGTTAGATTTGGAGACCGTAAAGTTGCTTATCATCGAAGGAGGAGGCATCTTGATGATAGCCTTGATTTTGGAAGGGTCAAATTTGATACCCCTAATAGAAAGATAAAGCCAAAGATTTTTCCAAGTAGCACTCCAAATAAACACTTGGATCGATTTTGGACGAAGGAAAAATCGGATAGGAACTCGAAAAGGACTTTGAGAATAGCAAGATGATCATGTTGATGTTTAGATTTACCCAAAATATCATCGACATAATCCTCTATTTTCTTATGGATAAGGTCATGAAAAGTGTAATTCACAACCCATTGATAGGTGGCTCCTTCATTTTTCAGACCAAATGACATGACATGATAACAAAAGGTACCCCAAGAGGTGATGAAAAAGGTATTATGTTGGTATTTTGGCGGGATGAGAATATGATTATAACTAGAGAAACCATCCATAAGAGAAAACATCTCATTACCTGCGGTAAGATCCAAAATTTGATCTATGTTGGGAAGGGGAATTATTCTTTAAGGAAAAAACATTCAAATCTCAAAAGTTTGTTTATATGCGCAGAGCTTTCTAGATGATTTTTGATGGGTACAATGTTAGAAACACTTTTGGGATAATCAATGGGGATGATTAAATTAGAGGAAAGAAGGAGTTACAACTCCTCTTTAACAAGGAGGGCAATTTGAGGATACATGCGGTGAAGCATTTACTTAATTGGCTTAGCATTAGGAAAGGTAATGATGTTATGGAATATGATAGAAGTGTCAAGACCTGACATGTCGAGTATGACAATGTAAAGGCATAACTATGACAAGAGAGGACGCAGTGAAATACTCAAGCTCTTGTGGATAAAGGGATTGACCCACTTTGAGGATGCAAGGCTCCTAAGGAGTTGATGTTGATATCAATGGTGGCTTCATTCGAACATTGGATGTGTCGATGGAAAGGTCCTATGAAGATAATAATATTGTGCCTCCATGGGGACATAATGGCATCATCATTAGCACAATGAAGAATATCGATGGTAGAAGAATCCTCTTATATCATTTTTGGATGGTGAAGGGGAATGTATCTAATCTGATTTTCACACTAATAAGTGAATGGTGCAAAGGTGATGGTGGAGAATTAAAAAAATATAGAAGTGATAGACAATATTTCATCCATATCCATAGCTTCATAGGTTGGAGAAGATTAAGAAGGCATGTCCATAAGTATCTTGGATGGTGGGATGGGATCATCATGTTGCTCTTGATAACCTAATCTAAAATTTTCATGATGCTTGTAGTATTGATCGATAATAAGGCCATGTGTAACAAGCTCATACAATCCCATGAAAAATCCCTTCAATGCACAATGGTGAAGAAAGCTATGGGTGATGGATGGTTTGTTGAGGAATGCATAACAACCGGTATATGGTATTTTGTGAAAATAATCAATGATGTGGGAAGAAGGGGCATCAACACCACCATAGATTATATTGGTGTGAAGATGAGGTGGGACAAAAGGGAAGATATCACCAACATTAGGTTGGTACATTGGAGCTTTATTAGGTCTACCGAGGTGATGAGGTGTGGGGAAGGTGTTGAACATGAGAAGATGATACTCCCCCAATGTAAGTTTGTCCATGACTTTGTCTAAGGAATCATCATTGGGAAGCTTGGATGAAGGGATGGATGAACTAGTGGATGGTTGAGATGGATCATTTTTGGGAATGAGAACATATTTAGGTCGATAGATCATGTTGCATACTTGAACTTGGGAGGAGAATCACTGGGAAGTGTAAAGATTTTCCCATCATTTTTGTATCTGATGCAATGATGAAGTGTGGAAGGGACATAGTGCACGACATGGATCCAAGGTCATCTAAGAATAACATTGTATTAAAACTACCCTTCTATGATATAGAAGACTTCATAAAGGAGCTTCTCACTAATGCGGATAGGAAGGAAAACTGTTCCCAAGGTGGGAGTGATAACATCATTGAATTTATAAAGGACCATGAGTCTTTGGGTGATAGTTGTTTTAGGGATCTTTAGCTAATCGAAGGTATATTATGTTTACCCATTTTTAATCATGGATCATTGAATGAAGGTTTCATTGATTCTAATTGTGATGAAAAGGGGAACGTCATGGTCCTTAGGTTGAATGTATGGGATCTTAACATAATCGAATGAGATGGAAGGGGAATCCATAAGTGCTCTTACGAGGGATGCATAAGGTTTAGTATCACCACTAGATGTAGGGATATGTTTTAAGGCTTCAGTGAGAGCCTGCCTATGGTCTAGATAGATTTGGATGAGCTCATAAAGTGACATCCTAACTGGGGCCTATTGAATTTACTTGAAAATTCTTTGTTCAATAGGTTGAGGGGTGGCTAGGATACAAAGCTTGGGTTTTTATGATGATGGAGATGAAGCGGGCTCACTAGAAGGAGTGCGATAATCACAACCCTGGGTTTTGATGATGATGAGGATGAGGTGAACTCCTTAAGAGGAGGGATTGTGAAAAGTGTCTTTTTTTTTTTTGTTGGGATTCGGTTTAGATTCATGTGGACTAGATCGATTATTTATTTGAATGTAATCAATGAACAAGGGGGAATATCCTTAGAAGAATAATCACTTGGTTTTGGGATGAAAAACAATTCCGTGATGAATGAGGTGACTTGTGTATTTTGGTGGATGAAGATGATGAGGTAGATGTTGAAATGGTTATGGTTGAGGAGGTGGAAGGAGGGGATTGATCTGTTTCAAAAAGAAGGTCATCCTCCTCAATAATATTTTTAACAATGGTTTGAAGTTCTTCGCAATGTTTTGTGTCATGCCTAGGGGTATGATGATAGGTGCAAATGAGGTTTCAAAAAACACATTATGGATTCTTACTATGTGGATCAAAGGCCTTGATAGGAGGGAGTGTGATGGTGGAAATTTGAAGCAAGTGTTGAAGGACCTATGCATATAATTCAACCAAAGTATTAGGAGGTACCTTACCTTTGTGAGAGTTTTTGGATTTAGAAGAAGAGGTGGGTGTTTGGGGTGTGGATGTGTGAGATGATTTGGATGTTGGAGGTTGAGTCTTAGGATCACAAGGTTTTGGTGTCTTAGATTTGGGTTTAGTGATGGTTGATGTTTTAGAAGAAGTGTTGGATGGTTTGGATTGAGATGTTTTGATGAAGGGGCTAGTCCTAGGAGAGATGGATGTGGTCCTAAGATAGATGATGTGGCATGGGATTGTTTGATCTTAGGTGGAGGGATGTCTATCTTTTTATGAGGCCATGAAAGAGACCTTTGAGGAAGTATGCCAAGGGTTTTAGATTTTTTTGAGCAGGAACCCTTGGGAGGGATGAAAACAATATCAATTTAAGATTTTGAAGGTTGTTTTTTTAGGGTTGATATTGGTGGAGGGAGTAACTTATTTTTATGAGATCTAAAGAAGGTGAAAATTGAGTTGATGTGGAAGTGTCTGATTTTATAGATGAGATGGGAGGATCACTTGAATTCATCAAAAATTGGATTGATTTAAATAACTCTTAAAATGATGAGAATGATGTGGGAGGAGAAGATGGTGTAGTGTGGTCACAATGTAGTCGAGCTGATTGGTTCGAGATAAAAGCATAAAAAGAGGAATAAGGACCAATGTTAAGGATGGGTATGATATAATAAGTGGGGATGAAGTAGGTGTAGGTGTGGTAATAAGTATGGTAAAATTGATGAAGTATATTTGGCAAGTGATGAATTAGATGTAGGTGTAAGATCGATGGTGGATGTCGATGTAGATGTGGATATGATTAATGTAGAGATGGGGACAAGTGTTTGTGGAATTGTAGACATAGGGATGATGTCCAAAGAGGAAGTATATATAATGGTTGGTGAAGTAGATGGGGTTGTTGATGGGGTAAGATCTTGATCAATGGTGTCGGTAGTGTTGATGGTGTTAATGGTGTGAGCATTGGGTGGTTGAGATGTGGGAGGAGTGGTTTGATTTTTGGTGCATGATTAGAAATGGTTGTTTAAAAACATCAAGTGGTTGATTATGAGGTGTGTTAGGGTTATTCACTTGAATTCCACCTTGGTCAATGAATTTTTAGACAAGAAATTTGAAGTTTCGACATTTCTCTATATCATGTCCCCGAACTTGGTGGTAATTGCAATAATTATCTTCACAGTATGAATCTAGTTTAGGTCTTCTTTCATTGAATTTTCAAATGGGGAGAAGTGTGATGAGATGAACCACCATCAACTTATCGAATATCAAACTATATGAATCTCCAAGAGGAGTATAGTTAGGTGTCGGTCTAGGAGATATTTTTGAGGCCATGTGCTAGAGGTGGGTGTGGAAGAAGAATTAACCACCATGGCATTGGCCGCACTCTTTGATTTTTCATTCTGTATAGATGGTTTGATAAAATAGGTTTTGGCTTGTTTTATTTAAGTTTAAGTTGGCCTTGCTCAAGGACAGGAGTTATAATTTTACGATCTATAGTGAAGGATTCTTCAAATGTCTGAAATGATTGGATTTTTAAGGTGGATGAAATATGCTTCACATAAGAGTGTGAAAATAATTCAATGAGCTCTGTCTGTGGAAGGGAAAATGATAATTGATTTATTATTCCATGTCATTGCATGAAAAATTATGTGATAGACTCTTTGTCAATTTTTTGATGGTATATAAGTCTGTAATGGTGATCTTGCACACAATGTTGATTGAGAAGTGTTCTAATAAGAGTTGTGTAAGTTAGGTGAATGAGAACAATGAGTGTTGGGGAATGCTATTATACCAATCCAATGTGAGGATACCCAAGGACATAGGAAAAGTGTGAAGCATGAGGTCTTGATCATGGGAAATGAGATAACATGCATGCCTAAATGCATGAAGGTGTTATTGGGGATCCTCCTTACTGTTAAATTTGGTGAATTTGGGAAGTTCCCAATGAGGATAGGGTTTTATGGGTATTGATGGATGGATAGGTTCGTTGTAAATTTTTTCATAAGATAATGTGACCCTAGGTCCCAAGGTAGCAGCCTCAAGGATAGCCAACCTATTCATCAAGGCATGCATGGGGTCATTTGAATTGATTGGATGAGAAGTGAGTGGTTGTGGTTGTATGACATGAGAAGTATCTTGATAAGGTTGTTGGTAGGCTTGTGAATGAGTGGGTGTTTGAGGAATTTATTGATGAGGATGAATGTAGGTCATTAGTTGAGATTGAATGGGTTTTTGCAATGGTTGATGTTGAGAAATAGGGATATGATACATGATTATTAAGATCAGGTTGGTTTTGAGGTATATGATAAGTGGGGATATGAGTGGTGATAGGTTGATATTGTTGGGGGATGGAGTAGACACCATGTAATGACAAACACTCATAGAAGCAAGTTTGGAAGTGATGAAATTTGCATGAATGTTTGATGTGAGGGTAAAGAATGATTATGTTGTTCGGATATGGGAGGAAAGGTTTGGGTTTGTTGAAAGGATTGGATGACAACATTAGCGAATATAGTAGATGAAGAAGTGATAGGAATGGAAGTGGTGATAGTTGTGTTGATGGGAGGTAGATTAGGAGGAATGGGTGTGACTAGTTAGGTGGTTTGATGAGGTTGAGGATTGGTAGAAGAGGATGGATCAAGCTCATGTTGGGCCATAACAAGCTCATTCATGGCTCTAGGGAAAAAAACCACAAGTTGTGAAGAAAGAACTTGGGTTGTTTCGGGGTTAGAATGATAATCATATATTTTTGGAGAGGTGGACCATCAATAGGAAGTTGGGTTGACTTCTTAAGAAGGTAATCATGGAGGTCTATGGGGGTTAGCACGACAAGATCTTAGAACTCCACACTACCACGAGGGATAATAGGAGGCCCAAAAGCTTCAACTAGTACAGTGGATGGAGGGGTGGCTAGTCTAGATGGGATGGATTAATGATATAAGAAGGGATTGGTCTCATCATAGGTGGTGGTTTAAACAAGAGGTCCTTGATGAGGGACATTGATTGTCAAATGTTGGGTTACCATGGAAGAGGTAACAATAGGCATGGGAAAGAAAATGGTCATAAAATACATTTGTTGGGATGAAGCGATGGGATTTTTTTGATACAAGGTTTTGTTCCTTTCTCCTAGCTAAATAGCATGTGATAATGGGCATGAAATAAAACAAGAAAACAAAAGCTATACTAATTAAGGAAAACAAGTCAAGTATGTAATGTTTTCTTTATCTTGATTAATTTAGAAAATGTGAAAAATAAAAAGGGGAATGGATAATGAAGGTACCTAAGAAATGGAAATATAAGGTTGGTTTCAGGTAGTTTTGGATGGGAAGTCCTTAATATACCCAAAGTTACATGACACCCAAATCTATGCAATGTTTATAATTTGGTGAGAACACCGTGGTGACTTTCCTATTGGGTGATGAAATACAAATTAGGTACACCTGGTATGGGATTGTTTTGATGTATGAATTTGATTAGTGTGTTTGTATATGTGTGAAGAATTGTGAAATATAACCAATTAAACCCCTACTTACACTAGATTTTCAAGCAAGAATGCAAGATGTTTAGTTTAAGCCAAACACCAAATATGGATATTTGATGAGAACAACCACACAAGGAATGGAAAATGCAACGGAATAGGAGAAACTAAGAAAAATATAGGAATACCTAGAGATTTTTTTCCTTTTTATCTGATCTTCAAAATAAAGCAAGTGAAGAGAAAAATCCAAGCAATCCAAAATCCCAACACGAATAAGAAAAACAAAGCCTCTACCTGCAATGTTAGTGGAAAATAGAAGAAATATGGAAAATGAAAGGAAATGCAAGAGAATCACCTAAAAGGGTCATCCCATTGGGCGTGCCAGAATGTTGGACTAAATTTTCTCTTTCCTATTCAGATTAGTGGACTAGATACTAAATAAAATCAAGCAACTCAAAACATGCAAGGGTTTAAGGTACCTTTTAATAAGATGATGACAACAAAATTGGCGCAAAATAGATGACCTCTGTAAACTTGATGGATCCGTACAACAAAGATAACTAGAAGTAAAATTTATTAGATGGTAGATGATGGGGTTGCCCGACGAAGTTGGTTTTAAGAAGCGTGAAATTTATTATGCAGATGTCAACCCCTATATTTAATAAAAGAAGATGGAATGAATGGTAAAGGACTTAAAAACATGAAGAATATAAAACTAAATAGAATCTGAAAATTGTAGAATTGAATAAAAATTTCAAATCTAATCTAACAAAAAGCAAAATGTACTGGTTTTGTCGACGGTGACCAAAGTTGCAAAGATCCAATCGATGGTGACTAAGGAAAATGAATTAAGACGATAAATAAAATGAGGATCGAACAACTTATGTATGTAGATATGAAGATGATGAAGGACTATAAAAGCTGATAGAAAACTGTAGAAGAGACTGAGACAGGGGCAAACAAAAAGGATGCAAGAAAACAAGGATTTGGATGTGTTGGATGGAAATACATCTGGGGTGGATGATGACCGGGATGAGTTTTGGTGACCGAAGAGGCGAAAGAATAAATCTGATTGTGAGATGGAAGAATGATGGATCTTGAAACTATGCGGGAATAAAAATAGAAAAATAGACTACAAAGTGGATTTGGATGACAAACTAAGAAACACAACGAGAGGCAAGGTTGATTAAAACCCGAGATGAACTACATGAAGCCAAAAAAGAATTGGTTAGACTAGTAACTTGCACACAAGGATGATTGAGAGAAAGGTTGGATTTGAAGCTTTGATGGCAGCGAAACATGCAAAATTTTAGTACACTGATAATGGTAATAATGAAAAATACACAATAGCATGAACCAATGCAAGGCCAAGATAAACTACCCAAAGTATCCAAAAATGATGCAAATAAGCTCAAAATGTCTCAAGAAGATTAAAACAAGCTGTAAAGAGGCTCAAAAATGAAGACAAGGTTGTAAAATGCACAAAATATTTGATTGTGCATCCTTTGGATGGGGGTGGGAAAAATATATCTTTATAGGGTTGACAATGACCCAGATAGGCCATTTCCAACTATAGAGAACCATCCATTTAGGCGGTGGGAGGATGCCTAACTTGAGACATCAAGCCCATGTGAAGCGATATTAGGTTTTTAAAGGCTTAGGTAGGTTATATCTGCATAGGAAGTGAAATGGGTAGGTGAGGGATGAAACAAAACAAATAAAGGCTAAGGAGATCCTAGGGATAACAAGCTAGGGAGTTTAGGGATGATAAACAACCTAGAGAAGAGAAATTAGGGATGATTAAGATTAATTAAATAATGAGATGAGGATAGGGGATAATTAATGAGAATTAGTAATAAATTAAAATGGGTAACATTATAGATGGAAAAGATGGGAATATTAATAAGAATAAAAGGGTGTAGAGATGTGACCATAGTGAAAGAAGAGATCTTAGGTTGATAAGGGTAGCGATACCAAATTTTGTGTCTATAACATGAGTGACACACCTACTTGAGGTTTGAATTATTAAGGGATTCTTCTCCTAAGTCCTTGTAAAGATGAGATTGACGTATGAGATAAACTCTATTGGTGATATCTTTATACTTAGTAAGTGTTACATGATGTCTACATTCTCCTTGAATTTATTCTCCAATTTTTCTCCCAACTAATACCTTGTGGAAATGGATTGTTTAGCCAAACTCATGTACCATTATTAAGCTTTACGTTTGAATAAAAATACAATAATTTTGAGGTAAACATTCTCTTCTATGATACTACGTAAGCGCAAGGATTGGATATATACCGAGTGTGCTCGATAAAAATTATATCACCATTTCCATTCATAAGAGGGGATGATTTTTCAAGGACAATTTAGGGATTTCATATCACTCATGCAAATAGAGGGGAATAGAGTTGAAATGAGGTAATAGGTAACCTCTTTGGAGAGCCATGAAAGAGTTGAAACATCAAATATGAATGAAAGATGAGTCAAATGTTCAAAATATAAAATAATGGGAAAGTTTTGAAATAGTGGAGTCATCTCGGTGTTCTAATATGATGCCTCCAAATTTTTCATAACACTAAAACACAAACCAATCTTAGTGAAATTGAGATTCAAATGACTCAAGTTGTCCTACCGAGCATGTCAAAAACTATTGTTACCGATATTGCACCCTTTGTTGATGCCACAATCAACATCTCGGTGAAATATATTTTTATGTCCCCAAGGTGTGGGACCTTTCTCTTGAGAGAAATGGTTATAACCGAATCACAACACCCTTATGTTTATAAAAGTGCATATACTTGAGTTAACAAAGTGTGATTGGATAACATGGGTACTATCTCCAAGTTGTGGGACTTGCTACTTGAGATAGACCTCCCAGAGAAAGCTAGTTCTTGCTCCTAAACTACCGCCACAATCTACTCTAATGCGGGAAAAAAATAAATATCCTAATCTAACTTTCTAAGGGACCAAGGAGAGAAAATGCATGAAAAATGAAAGCCTACACTAAAGTGGTGATACACCAGAAAAGTAGGGGTATGAGAGTAGTCCTCCAATGTGTGAAAGATAGAAGTAAAATTCATACTAGAAGGGGTGATAAAAGCTCTCCACAATCTGGCAAATGCATTCACTACAATATTTCATACATGCACAATAATAATGAGTCCTTGCAAGAGCATAAAAATAGACACAATATTTTTGTAATGAAGGTTGAAAGGGAAAGAAGAGTGAAAACAAACATAGCAGGGGAAGATGCATCCACAAACTTGTATTTTATTGCTTCATGATATGCACAATTCAATCTATTACAAGATAAGGGCCTGGATCACCATGCAAGGAGTCCACTATAAGGGCTTGCAGTACATTGGCTTCACAAAGAAATTTTGATAGAGCTTTTCTACAACAAAACTACCTCTCCTTTACAATGAGCCTAACACTCCAATTTATAGAAAAATGAGAAGAGAGAGAAAGGTAAAAAAAATCCTGAAATCTATCCCTCAACCACTTATAAGAGGCATTAAATGGAGTGAAATTATTGTATGTTTCTTGCAAAAGTGTCCCCATAATGTCCCAAGTGCTGTAGTAGAGAAAGAATGATGACCATGCCTCTTAATTGCACTCCCAACTGCCAAATAAAACACTGTCATGAACACGGACACGTTTTATAAAAAATATCCATATATTTCTCATCAAATCCACAATTTCTTGACTACTATTCATCGGGCTCAAAGCCACAGTTCCAATGGTACCAACTTCATTGAGAAATGCAAAAGTTATGACCTTCTGAGTGCGAGTAGCTATTTTGGGTCTGCCGGGCATTTTATGTCATTTTGAGAAATGAGCATTAATTAACTAGAGATGAATATTTTTATTTTATTTTAATATATATATACCTTTATAAAAATTAATAAATCCACTTTTTTTTTTGATGTAGAAGATGTCATGCTCATTCCAGAAAGTCCAATTTTATGAAAATCGGAGCTCGGAGTCAAAAGTTATGGCCGTTTGAAGTTTAGGAGGTCAAACATTGACTTTTCTCTTCATTGCGGCTATTTCGGAAAGATTGGGCACGTGTGTCCTGGCTGTCCCAGAAACTTTCATCTACATCACTTGATTCAAGCTTTATTGTCTCACGGGCATCTGCCATTGACTGGGCCATGAGGGCCATTGACCTCCACATTCACCACAACGTCACGGTTCAAAAACTGGAAGGGATTAAAAAATGGGACAGCATGAACCAAAGGGTGATGAAGAAGCTCTATATAGTCCGAGTGACCTGGCAGCCAAGAAGATCCTTGCGGCTTTTTCACCTTTGTGCGTCCCACGCATAATTTTGTCCCGACCATCCCGGACACATTTCTCCACACCACACGCAATGCATTGACTTACAAGAAAATCATCTTTTCATGTCCCGCGCATACTGCGTCTCAATTGTCATGGACCGCCCAGGACAAAAACTTCCACTTTTTTTTATTTTATTTACCGTGGCGATTTCGGCAATGTGTGCCTCGCATGTCCCTGTTGAACTTTTGAAGTCTAGTACACAAAAAGTTTATTCCTTTGTATTCGGATCCAAACACAGTACAACGAACTTTGCAGTACGATCCGTAGCCTCCGGACCCAATGCATTAAAACAAGCCCACGAATTCAATTTTTTGGATTTTCCTTGGATGGTGGAGTTAGAGAGAAGCCAAAGGGACCCCCAAATCATGATTTTGGGCCTCGAATCAATTCACTTGCTCAGGACTGAAGAATTTGATGTATGTTATCAAAATTACCTCAAGGGGTGAATTTTGGATAATAGAAACCTTTAAACAAGGTTGGTTCCTCTACCCAAATACTCTATGCTAACACTACTCTTAAGATAATATGATTTTATCATAGGGGAAGGGGAAGGAATAATACATGAAATAAACTAAGCAATATGGTTGGTTATTGAACCAAAACATAAAGTGGATCATTCTCATTGGGATGGGAACAAGAATGAAAATGTAAATCCAAGAAGGAAGAAATAAGCCACAATTCAAATATACACTTTGTCAAATTTGATTCCCTACATGATTGACACAATGAACTAAAACCATTTAAATATAGCCCAAACACAACATGAAATGGGAAAATATATAGGTAATAAGACAAGAATATGACCCAATGGGTAGAAGAGAGCCACAATAAACATCTTATTATTGTCCCCTGAAAATACAAAGTCCATTTTCATCCATATGAAAGGCATTGAATGCATTACAAAATTCCAAATAAGAGGTTTAAAAATTAGAATGTGCAACCAAAATTTGGGCATGGTAACTTTACACATTTGAGAGGATCATTACATTTAAATATGAGATGAATTAGATAGAGAAAAAAGAGAGGAGAAAGGATAAGAAGTTATAAGATCACCCACTTCTTCACCCACTAAGGACCAATCAACATTAATCAATGCACAAACCAAGATATGGGCACCATATCTTTCTTTATGATGCAAAATTAAATTAGATTGATGTTGTGGTTTCTAAAACAAAAATTGATTGTTGGGGTGATTTGATCTAATTTGGATGTTATTTGATTGAGAAAACAACTGAAAAAATTCCTCCAAACTCTATCATAAAGTTCTCCTTGATCTCTCAATTAATCTGCGTGTGAAAATAGTCCAAAAATAAATACTTTATCAATATATTTCTAATTATTTATCTTACAATTGAACATAACCTTTGGATTCAAAGATATGGGCATTTTCAAGCTAGTTCGAGAACATACTCATAGAGTTCAAGTTCAAAACTGTTATGGGCCCTTTTGAATTGATTTTTACCAAAAAATGCACCTTAACGAACCCACAACTACTCTAATGATTATCTACTCCTCAAAATCTTTCCAATAATATTGATTTTGTAATATTTGGTTGTGCTAATCAAAATATATGAGCATTCAAAGATCGTCATGATGTTACATACAAATGACACCCACGAGGCCATTAAATTTATCCTCGGTTCAATTCTTGTTACATTTTGATCTATCATTGGTTCTTTTGATCCAACCTCCCACCCATATATTGTTCCATGTGTCTCCATTTTATTAGATCAGGTTCACCTTATGTTTTTGGAGATTTTTAGCTCTCGGGTCTCATGAGGGTAATTTTTTATCACTTTGAATTTGAAGCAACCCATTATTGGTCCTTGTGGACCAATTAAGATCCTTATGTATTCACGAGGCCACCGAGGTCACCTTATGTTCTCACTCAAGATTGGGTATGCCTCTTAAATTATTTCAGGGTCACCTTTTATGTAGCACTAGGATCGCGGGATCTCGGTATCCCGAGACCCATCCCTTGGCCACCTCTATCACTTTACAAATATCTCTCATCCTAGAGTGCATTACTAACTAGGCATTGATGCAAAATCCCTATCAACCGCAAACTATGACCTAAACTGAAACCTTGATCCTTTATGATCCCCATCATCATTGGTATATGTGGACCAATAATGAATTTTATGGTTTTCGGGTTTGTTATTCCTTTGATTCAACACTTAGCTAATTTTGCTTGATTTTCTCAACTCATCTTAAAGGTCTATGACCACATTTAACAACTCATCTCTTGACCTTAACGACACACCTAATGACCTAGGTTAGATCAACTTGGGAAAAAGTGTAAGTTTGGAGCCCTCACTCTAATTGGTCATAATGACCAACATAATTATATATGTGACATGAACCTTTCTCTTAATACATATGTGATTGATATCAACTGACAAAAGGGTGAACTAAGTGACCGATTAGTGCTAATTTTCCTCATATGAATGGATTAAATTTTATAACTTTGATCCTTTGGAGAATGAAATTCTTATATGTTCGATGCTTGTTTTGAGGCCAAAAGACAATATTTCGATCAATTTTGTCTATGATTCGACTATATGAGTTGGAATTTGATATATGCAAGTGAATTTTATAAGTTTAAAGATACCAAGGTGTCCAAAATGAATCAATAATCACAATCAAAGTGTCCAGTCTTGATTTTATATTGATTACCCAAAAATGAAGTGTAAGATCATTTTTGGAAACATTTTGGCGACTCGAGGGAATAGCTTCCAACTAGATAGATACAACAGTTACTGGCATATCCATTAGACATGGATTAAGAATACAACTTTAGAATTGATCCTAATTTTTTTGAAAACTCACCCCAAAGCATGTTTGAAATGTATCACTTGCCCTTTACTCTAGACTTGATTCTTATAACTCTACATAACACTTTTATTACACTGAAAAACTACCCAAAACCTCTTATTTTTTGACTTTGAATCTCTAGATTGGAGTGAAAACCCTTTGACAATGGATTTTATATTTCCATCAAATTATTCGTCTCACATTTCCTTTAGGCTTAACCGATATGCATTTCCACGAGATGAAAAGAACCCCATAAAAACTATGTACAAAGGATTAAAACATACATGTATTAAGTAACAACATGTAGAGTGTACCAAAGCAAATTTTCTACCATAATTAAAAACTACACTAATCCTAAACTAACGAAGGTAAAAATAATTTTATACAAATCCACAAACAGGGGTGAGAGAAGTATTTCCCTATTGATGAATCTAGGTCATGATATCAACTTTGCAAATATCAAGGATTTTGATGAGTGGAATACTAGTCTAAAGATTATTTCACTTCATAATATCAACAAAAAGAGTGAAAATACCTCTCGTTGATCTCCATTTAGTATAAGGATGTGTTGTAACTAATTTTTTATGATTTTATATCTTCCAAATGATCTAAAATGAGTATGGAAGGTGGAAAATAATAACAAATATCTAAAACACTTAGATATCTGATTGAGATCACATTTTCTAGATATGATCACTTGCATCCCTCAAACAAGCCACCATATACCCATTCTTTCTTCTTGTGGAGATTTCTTTCTAGTCTTTTTAATTTCACTTCCTCTACTTTCACTTCAATAAACACCTTTGTTTTCATATTTATCTTTGTACCTTCTCTTTCTTCCTCCCCAAATGCAAAATTCTCAAGATCAAGATCCTATTTCATGTTGAACTTATTTTGACCAATGATTTATTTCCTTGTAAGCTCAATACATGATGGAAAGATATGATCCTCACACTCTTCTCCATGTGAAAGCATGAAACTATCAAAATTTTCTAATATGGAGGATAATTCATCCTCCCTTTTCTCCTCAAACTTTTATTGGATGCCATTAGTGTTAAGAAACACTTCCTCCTTCTTGGATTATTCCTTATCAACTACAAAATCTATCTAATTATTGTCAATGGTAAACACCTCTTGATTAGGAAATCCTATGCTTTCATCATCTGAATCACATTCACGCCACTCTGAAATATTGATCTCGTGGTATGCTCAAGATGAACATATCCTCAAATGGACATGAAACTTTTACAAGAGGGTGTCAATTGTGTAATTCATTAGTAAATTTTTTTCCCAGAGCATCCTTCTTGATCTGATCCTCTAAAACCCCAAATGATCCTCCATCATGTGCTCTCATATCTATAAATCAAGAAGATTGAGAAAATCACATTTGATCTTTTCTTTCTAGCATTGATCATATAAAATAGATGCACGGTTCAATGTTGAGAACTTCTTGGAGTACTTAGGGTGTCTAATTAAATATCCTTCTCATGATAGTAATGAAAATCCCAATGTACCAATAAAACGAGATGAATTGGATTAGTGAGAGTTGGATAGGGAAGGGGGCATCTTTTGGTATACCAATATACCTCACGGTTTAAAGACAAGGATTTGGAGGGATAGGTAATGTCATTGGTGGAGGTACTAGGGAATTTTGTAAAACATAGGGGATGCTTTACATATCATGATATTCTAGGTGAAAAATGGAGGATTGAGAACCATACGGGATTCATGTATTTGAAGTGGATGAAGAGGAGGCTCAAAAGTTACATCAAAAGTAGGAAAAATATCACAATGTGTGAAGAATTGGAGATATGGGGATAGGAGGGTTTTGACCATCCTATTTAAGACTTAACTCGTATTACATAGCTATATCAAAATCATGAGGAAGACTAATCCCTCATAGAAGTTGGATCATGAAATCTAGATTAGAATCAAAGAATATCAAATAGTACGAGAATTCCATACTTGGTTGAGGTCTGATTTATTAAGGGATTATTCTCTAAGTCCTTGTGAAAATGAGATAAGATCCATTGGGGATCTCTTTATAGTATTGAGTTTTTCCATAATATATGTGATTTGTACATTCTCCTTGAAATGTGTCTCAAAATTTTCTCCTATCTCGAGCCCATGAGGAAATGGATTGTGTGGTAAAATTGAGGTACCATTCTTGATATTTAATTATGAATTAAGAGAAAAATATTGTAAGGAAAAATTACATTCTATGATATTATGTATTGCACAATGATTCGTTTTATAATGAATGTTCTCAACAAGACTTATATCACCATTTCCATAAAAAAGGTACAATTTGTTTAGGGCCAATTTGAAAATGGAGGGGACTAGAGTTTAAATAAGGGATTAGGTAGGATGTTTGAAGAGTCATAAAAGAGTTAAAACATAAAATATGAATGAAAGATGAAGGAAATTATCCAAAACTTAAAGAATGGGAATATTTTGAAACACTGGAGTCATAAAGTGTGTTGAGATGATGCCTATAAATGTTGCATACCACTAAGACACACACCAATTTTAGTGAAATTGAATTGTAAATGACTCAAGGTGTCCTAATAGGTGTTACAAAAACTATTTTAACTTGAGATTGTACCCTTTTTTTGGCTATGATCAACACCTCAAGTAAAACCGTGAAATTCCCCAAGGTGTGGTACCTTGATCCTTAGGACATACCTCGATATAATTTTGGTTCCTCTACCTAATTTATATAATTCTAACACTACTCTTAAGGTAAGTTATTGATTGTATGGAGAAGGGGGAAGGATAAATACATTAAATAACCTAATAAACAGGGATGGTGATTGTAATAAAATAGAAATTGGATCATTCTCCTTGAGATGGGAAGAAGAAGAAAAATTTAAGGCCAAGAGGAAAAAATAAGCAACAGTTCAACTCTACACTTCATCATACTTGATTCCATGCATGATTGACATAGTGAACTGAAACCATCCAAATATATCTCATAAAAATTTCAAATGTAAAAAGAGAAGTAAGTAGGCAAGAATAGGATCAAAAGGGAATAAGAGAGCCATAATAAACATCATTATATTGTCCCCGAGTATAAACAATGCATTTTCATCCATTTTGAAGGCATGGAATGCATTATGCAAGTCTAGATGAATGGTATGCAAATCAAAATGTTCATCCACTAGGCATGGTAATTTTAATTTCAAGAGAGGATCATTATAATGAATTTGAGTTGCATTATATAGAGAAAAAAGAGAAGATAAATGATTAGAAGTTAAAAGATCACCCACTTCTTCATCCACCATGGAGAAATACACATTAATCGATTTAAAGATCAAGCATATGAATCATATATTTGTTACATATTGAAAATATTAGTAAGATCATATTTTTGTTCTTCAAAATTATTTAATTCCAGTTTTGGGGCGATTTGATCTGATTTGGGTGTTATTTGAAATTGCCTCCAAAATTTGTCATAAATTTTTCCTTGATCTATAAATTATTTTCTATAAAATTTATTGTAGACTAAATCCTTGATCAATATATTTATAATTATCTATGATGCATGTGAAAAATATCTTTGGATCAAAACATATGGGTATTTGACACATGTTCGAGAATGTAGTCATATATCTCGAGTTCAAAATAGTTTGTGGGCCCCTTTGACTTGATTTTTGAACAAAAACAGACCGAATGGACCTAAACCCACTATAATCATGATGTAATCCTCAAGATCTTTCCAACAAGACTAATTTTGTTTGATTTGGTTGTCCTCATCAAAATATATGACCATAAACCATTTAAAGATCCACATGTTGTTTGGTATGGATGCTAGCCATGAGGCCATCAAATTTAGCCTTTGGGTCATAATTAATTACATGTCAATCTCTAAATGGAACTTTTGATCCAACTTACCATTCATATCTTATGCCATGTGTCTCTATTTGATGGGATCGTGGTCTCATGTTATCATGATTTCAAGCTCTCACGTATCATAATGGTCACTTTTAATCACTTTGAGTTTGCATAGGCACATGATTGGTCCATGTGGACTAATCACACTAATTCTATGTTTAGAGGGACACATGGTTAGATTATGTTCTCACGTAGGTCTTCCCGTTAAACTTTTTTTGGGTCAACATTATGTATCATTGGGATCTCAAGATCTCGAGATCCATCCCTTAACCACCATTAACACTTTAGTGAGATTCATGATCCTCGAGATCCCAACTATCTAGGAATTGATCCATGATCCTTATCAAATATGAACTTTGATTCAAGATCAAATCATGATCCTTTCTAATCCCCACCGTCATTAGTCCCCATAAACTAATGACAATATTTTGGGATTCTTGGGTTTTTATTCCTTTGATTCTACACTTAGCTAATTTTGGTTTCTTTCTCAAATCACCTTGAAGCTCAATTACCAAATCAATCAAATGCACTCTTGTAACTCATGATTCAAATCATCTCAACTCACACAAAAGTTTAATTGTAGATATCTCACTCCAATCGGTCTTAATGATCAACATAATTATGTATGCACCCAGATAATTTCTCATAGAACATATGGTATTAATCTCAAGTAACAAAATAGTGAACCAAGTGACCAATGACTACCAAGTTTCCTCCTATGAGCCAATTAAATTTGACATTTTGGATCCTTAAGATAATGAACTATTTGGATATCACCATCCCATTTTGAGGCCAAAACATAAGATTTTGGTCAAGTTTTTCTATGATTATATTTTATGATCCTGGAGTTGATATACGGAAACTAATTTGACAAGTTTGAAGATACCAAGGTGTCCAAAATGAATCAATAATCATGATCAAAGCCTCCAAGTCTAGAATTTGTAATCAGTTGCCCAAAAATGAAGTGTGAGATCATTTTTGGCAACATGTTGTAGATTAGAATATCATAAATAAGTAAATATTCTTAATTTGCATAGCTATTTCCATAACTAAGTGAAAAATTAAATATATACTTTATGTTTTAGATATTTGTTTTCACACTTTTTTGTATCTTGCATTTATGTACTTTTTTCAAATATTGATGTTTTTTTTTTCAATTTTAAAACTATAATAAAATCAAATTACAAATCCATATAAAATATTATCTATTGTAAATTATATATTTTTAATGCTATATTATAATTAAATATTGCATACATAATGAAATATAAGTAAATATAGTAGGGAATGAATGGATATACATTTTATATCTTACAAATCAAATTATTTTGATAGCATTTCAAGCTTGCACATATTAGGGGAATGTAATTCTTTGTCTTAGCTTCTAAGTATAAAGGGTTATCCATTCTACCAAATTCACCTACAACATGATCTTGGTATTGTTCCTTTTGGTTGGTATTTCTTGATATTTATGTAGATGGAGAAAATATAATACATGATAACTGGGATATTTTACTTTGTAGTTTCAAATTAATAATGGTTTTCATAACTTTGTGATATGGCTGACTATTATGTGTTATAATTGATAATGACATAGGCGAAGTGAGTATTCTCAATGAAGATCCATTTTCCACCTCATAGCCTCTAGAATATGCATAAAAGGATAACTAAATAGAAAGAAAACACGCATTGACATAAATCTCAAATGAACACATATTTCATAAAAACATAGCTTTGGGATGTCTTATTCAATGAAATAACAACATCATATCAATCACCAATAATTCAATATTTTATATAATGTATGTACATGATGAATCCTCTATGTATTGTAACCTAACACTTTTGTAACCCATCATATTATTACAACACTCTCATAGATTTTATTACACAATTAATATGGTTACTCATCCATCAGCATGATTTGGTGAAAATTATTTTTACATCATGTTGGTGAAATAATTTTTTGTCTTGAAATTATTTCTTTCTACCAATGGTCATGGGGATAAGGTCCTCATTGTGTATGGGGAGGATCCCATTATTGAATGTAAACTAACTAAAATATGTGGGTGGCCATTAGGCTAGGGATCATACAAGAATACTCCATAAACCTTGTTGAAAAGTGCTTGTACAAAGTACAATGGAGGAATTACTAGCAAGGAGAGTTAAAGGGGAGTTAGGGAAATAAGGAGGGAGATGGTTACTTCATGAGTAGGCTTCTGAATTCACATACAATAACTAGAATAAGTCCATATTCAATTAGAACACAACGATATTAATAATGATAAGAATAACAAATCATAGACACATAAATCTATTGATCCCTTTATCAAAGGTAGAGACACATTTCTTGGTTATACATTATCATCATGTTTAAAAATTCAGAAATTAGAGGGAGAGAGTAGAAGAAGCATAGCTAAATAAATAGAGAAAATTAAGATTTTATTATTTGATGTAGTAGTGGTAGATATCAGCAACATACAATCAATCAACAATTGCCAACCTTTTGGAATGGAGAAGCCATTCCAATTTATAACATTAAAAATTACTCTACCTCTTCCACCCATATTACTTTTCATCTCAGCACAATTTGTGACTTTTAAAATTATCTTAGGAATGAAATTAATTCATTTTATTATTGATCAAAAATAGAATTTTACAATGCAACATTAAGTCACTTAATTGAATAATATGAAAGAGTGTAAAAATACATTATTAATGAAATAATAGAATGTTAGAGAGAGGGGGAGTAGAGATAAGAAGAGAAAGATAGAAGTGGAAATCCGGACATGGGAATGATTTTATTGATGAAGAACCTGCTTCTAATGATTTCTAAATGAATTTCCTTGTCCTCAACCACCCATTAAAATGAAACACCATGATTGCGTATGCTTCTTCCCTAATTTAAGATCATTATCAAGAATGGATCGAGCATTGAGAAACACTTCATTGGGTATGCATTTCTTGAGATGACTACCATCATCAAAAACTATGATATCCTCCCATAATTCTCATGATGATCATTTCATTGATGAATTTGAATTCCAATAGAGATCTTGTTGTTTCATATCCCTCATACAGCTCAAGATGTTCCTAATTTCACTTGTTGTCTAAGTGACTATCTCCAACTTGTTCATGATTCCCTTCGTATAAAATTGGAAATATTTGAATCACCCACCTTCTTGCACCAAATTATGCCATGTAAATACCTCTCTCGAAAGCGGTGCTTTACGACCTTGCGAAGTGTTCTCGGCCTTTATTGGGGGTTTCGGATGATGAGAATTTACCTTTTTGACAAATTACTATTTTTATACATGCCCTATAATGCACACATTATATTTTGAACAAGTACACTTACAAGTGACCTATTATGTAGAACTAAATCTTGAAATTATAGGTTTTATTCCAAGATTTTCCTTTCTAATTTTCGGTTGATTCCCTCATCTAGATGAGTGGGAAAGTGAAATTTTTATATAGGAGGGAATATTACTTAAATAAAAAAAAGTCATCCATAGCTAAAAAAATCAGCCACCTCATTGTGCAAAAATGGCTTGGATGAAAGTAGATTTTTCGAGGAACATTCGCTCCATATTTCAAATTATTTCGCTAACCGGATCTTTGAGAAATTAAAATAATATATTTTTCCTTTTTCTATTGTTTCATGACATTACTTAATGGAGGTTGGAGAGGTTTCAATAACACTTTTCTTGAAAAACCACAAATGTTTTGTTTGGAGAATATCGCATGAAGTTTTCATGTGTTTTTATGCAACGTTTGACAACATTTTTATTTTGATAGTTGCATGGAAGACCTAGGCTCATTTTTGTGTCACCCTCATCCTTTTAGGGGATAAATGGAAAAATTAGGATAATTGGGTCACTAAATTTAGCCTTGGAGCAAGATGATGACATGTGGAAACTTGATTTTCATTGAGAATGAAATGCATTTAACTTCACATTAACCCAACAAGCATAACTTAACTATAGGTGGGGTTTTTCCTTTAGTTGCACCATGTCAAAGGGAAAACTATTTTCTATGGGGACACCTGGGAGACCAAAGTATGCCTTGGAGAAATTTAGTTACATGTGGCATGGTGGAAAATTTTCTAAGTATGGATTTTAAACTTCTCCCTCACGCTCACACACCTTAACTCAACTTAGAATCAACCCGAGTTAACTAGACTCATGTGGAGGTTAGTGCTTAAGTTGGACCTGATGCAAGAGAAACACAAGGAAAACCATGGAAAACATATTTCTCCTTACACTAAGTGGTGAAATATGGTAGCATATGTTGAGAGAAGGATGTGATGAGGGGGTTGGAAAAAGCACCCGAGGGCTAGAAAATGCACTTGCAAAGTGTGTGAGGTCATATGATGGTCCAAGATCTTAAAAAGGCTTGGGAAGAACTTTATTTTCCTCATTTTAACCTTGGGGAAAATTGGGACAATAGGGACATAAAGCTGGGTATTTCACATGGTGTTGAAACATGGCATGGTGAAAAATTGATTAAGTATGGGAAATCGAGACACGAGAGGGAGTTTTCGGACTCGGGAGCATGGAGGAGTGTTTTGGGGATAACACTTCTATTATTTTGATTCAAAATAACATTTAAAGATAAATGGAAGAATTTCAAAATACAATTATTTCTACAACCAAAAACTCAAGGACTTTTTCATTTGGAATAGAGAGGGCAATGTATGCAGAAGATCAAAATATATCAGAAACCTATAAAAATTAGATCCAATTTGATATTTCCACCATGTAGATAATTAAAATATATTTTCAATTCCTATTTCATTTCCTTATGATTCCTTTGAGATATTTTCAAATCATTCGAAGAGAAGTCGATTTCACCGGTTTAGCTTTCATTCCTTGCACCCAAAACCACGATCTGCACAAATTGCTCTTGAATGATGTTTTATTTTCCTAAAATTTCCTAAATTATTTCAAAAATATTAAATATTCTCAAACACCACCCTTGGATACTTTATTCATCCCCGAGTGTTCTCGTAGGATATATAATTGCTTCGAATGACCAAAATTGTCCTTTTAGGCTTCAAGTGAGACTTTTCTTTAATCAAACGTCATTGAATTCAATCATAAAATTGTATATTCATACATGAAAACTAAAAAAACTTTAAAAACCTTTTTATTAATTTCCTTTTATCCATGGTGAAGGTTTAACGATGGCATCTTGACCAAAGGAAGGGTGCACACTTATAGGGAAGCCTAATTTTCAATTAGGAGCTTAGTTCTCATGCTTCAAAATTTTCAAATTTTCAGGCTATTTATTTTTCATGACAACAAATCAACTCTTTACTCTTAAGAATGTTTTTCCTCCAACACTTTTAATACTTCTATAAGGAAACTTGATCTACCTATTTATGTTCATGCCACCTCCAAACACTCTTAGATTCGCATAAGTAAAATGTAAGGATCAAATTACTTAATCATAGATAATAACACAACTTGTTGAACTTATCTAAAATTCATGCCTTCAAATGTTCAATTATTCCAATTTGGTTTTGACTGGTATTGTATGGAAAATTCTACGTGCTAGATGATTGAGTAATAGATCAAATATTAATCAGGAAACTATGCACTCCCCAAACATTTCATTATGGAATTATGCACTCGACATAATACAACATTGTACTCAATAACTTTTCATCAATACATTTATGCAATGTATGACCTACATAATAATCCAAAAATGCAAACATAACTAACTCAAACTATTCAACTATTGTTTTCTTGATACATGATTACTTATAAACATGGATGCTCCTGCATCATACACGTTGGGTAATTTTGAAAACTTGATCTTCTTCTCTATAAAAATGGCAAGTTGCATTGCATCCACAACACTTATCCAAGTTATATGTTTAGTATTCTTGTCTTTCCACTTGACCAAATAATTTGAATACTCATAATGGTATGTCTTCCTGATTTTATTACTCATCACACCCATTTCATTACACTCTTTCTATGGAATCTATACTCTCTAATATATTGTAGAATTCCTACTTCATAATTCATCATTGAAACTTCCTTTGTTGTGTGGTAAGGATACAATTATACTTTGCATTAAATTTATTAGATATATAAATACCCTCTATAAAATAAATCTCATAAGCATTATGCATAAATGATTTGCTGATTTTTCATGGCCCCTTCTTCTTCCAATTAATATTATTATATGTTCCTTTAGGAATAATTCCTTCTATAAGTATGCCAAGACCATGTCTCAAACATTATAGTCGAGTTTTTTGTTTTTCATGGTTGTGTTGTTTTTTAATCTCACTTTCATCTTCCATAACTAATTCCACACTTGTTGGTCCATTCTTTGATGTATTCTACATAGTCTCCTATTGTAGCACTCTTCTCCTTTTCTCTAGGTAATACTCACAACTCAACAACTACCCTTGTGTCATTCCTATATAGAATTCTAAAATTTATTTTTACTATAACCATATTCATTAATTGATATTAGATTTTTTTTCCTATGCTAAGGCTAAATTACAAGATATTAGCTTATCTCCAACAAGACAACAAAGTAAATCTCCGAGGATTTTATTCACAAATTCTATCTTACCACTATTTTATGGATAATCTATTAAACAACATTAAAAATTCCTATCAAACGTATTCCACAATATTAACTCAAAATCACCAAAATATTTTGTTTATTTTTCATATGCTATATTCCATAGTTATCCATGCGAGTATCACAATCTCCTAAAATATATTTTTGGCAATATGAGTTTCATGAATAGACTTATTGCAAGCAATAAAATGTTCCATCTTCAAAACTATTTCAACCACTTCAAAAATGGAATAAACACCTCTCTTTGTCCTAGGAAATCCCATTAAAAATCAGTATATATATTTCTTAGGTATCTCTAGAATGGGAAAAGGTTTATAAAACCTTGTTTTCTAAGATGTTCCCTTATCCAAATAACAAATGTGACATTATTATATAAAATTAAACAAATATGTACTCATTTGTGTCCAAAAGTACAATCCCTAGTTGGCAAAGTTTTATCCAAGCCAAAGTTCCTTGTTAATCCTCTTTAATTTTTCTTTCTCACAAATATTTATTGCATTCATCCGTTTGGAATGCATATCTATTCTCCTCTAATTAATAATCCTTCATGCATATAATAGTCAAACCTGAGATGTCTTATCAACACTTGCAATTACTATGTATGCTACCCAAAATTATTTGAAATATTAATCTTGTGCATACAAATCCATCATGGATTCAAAACCCACAAATTATACTCTCATATTTTTCAAAAATAGCTATGCACCCTAGTTCATGCGTCAACTAGCTCATTAGATTGTACACTCCCATATTTCAAAACAAATTTTTATCTTGTAGATACTCGTCCCTTTTCATATGAATTTGATTAAATCTCCCATGACTGTTAATAAACTACAATGCTTAATGGTGAGGTTACAATACAAACTCTTTGGGCATCGGGTAATAAATCTAGTTCTTCAACACTTGTATAATTATGTAAAACTCCTTATCATAAATGTTATTCTTTGTCCTTACATCATTTAAATTATCATTGAAATATGAAACAATATATCATCTTGACTTAACATCTTGTCAATGGCTATACCACTCGTACCACAACTAACATGAAATACCTTTACATAATATGATAACATCACCACTTATTGCCCCATTATTATTGTCTTTAACTTGAAACAATTTGAATATGTCCCCATGCTCCAAATAAAACTCATATCTTCTTCATGGCCTCTATAAATGGCTTGTATAAAAAAATAAAATTAGTCATGAACTTGTGGCAAAATATATCTAGTCCATGAAATTTATGTGCTTAAAAAGCACTCCTTAGTGATGTCCAATCGAAAACTATGTAAAATTTTTCAAGGAGCATAATCAATATTTCTATGGAAATTAAAATACATAGTATAAAAATTCCTCCTGCATAAAACCAAACTTCTTCAAATGAATAAAACAATTATAATATTTCTTCATCTCTCCAACACTTAAAATATGTGCAGCAAATAATATTCAGAATCCTACTAAAAATAAAAATATTATCTAAGTGTACAATTACAAAATTTCCTATAAATGGTTTTAGGAATTGATTCATAAACATCATAAAATTGATCACTTTGTATTTATCAATCCAAATGGAATCGAATACAATCATACAACCCTTCTTTAGTTTTAAATGTTGTTTTCCTTTCATATCAATATCTTACCTAAATTTTATGGTATCCACTCTTGAAATCAACCTTAGTAAAACACTTAACTCAACTCAATAAATCCAAAATTTCATCCATGCATGATAATGGAAACATGTAATTTATGTAAATAATATTTATAGCCTTTTAATTAGTACACACATGGTACTCTTGAACACACTTTTTGGTTCTAATATTTTCATCATTACTCATGAAATAAGACTCCATTTGATGAATCATATATCTAACAACTCTTTCACCTACCTTTATTTCACTACATTATCTTATGGTGTAATTATGTTTTCTTCCTTGCTTATAAAATATTATAATTTAATACATGTGGTTTCTAATGTAACTCACATGTGGCAATCATTAAATTAACTCATTGACTATCAAGATTGTAAAATCTTCCAAAAATTTCTTCACTTATGGATGTTGTAAATTCTAGATATAGAGAGGGGTTGAATCATTTTCTATACAAAATTTTATAGAAATTTCAATTTCCTTAATCTTGTTATGATGAAATTTGAAAACCACACACAAACAATCTATAAAGGAGCATACAAAAGACACATGATTTAATGTGGGAAACCTAAACTCAGAGAAAAACCCATTGAAACCAGGAAGTATCTTAGGACACACGTTTCTTGTAATGTTACATTGATTTCATATTTGAGCTTAAACTCAACATGGAGCTACAAATCCAAAAATTCAACCAAGCTACTACTCAGTCTTTGACAAGCTTCAACTTTCCTAGAAGCTTCAACTCCCAAATATCAATTAGGATTCTACCTATTTCTTCTGCAAGCAACAACTCACAAGGAAGCTACTACTCCCTCTTGCTAAGCTACAACTTAGACTTTTTCAAGATTTTTTCTCAAACAACTGATAGTGACCACTAGATTAGCTCATTCTCCATATCAGTTTTCTCTTTTATCAACTATATTATTATTATCTACTCAACACCCAATCTATGTCATACAATGCTAATTTCATACACATACACATATTCATATTATAGTCTACACTTTGAATCACATAATCAAAGCTCATATTTTACATGTGTTCAATCTGCGCAGCAGGATTTGGTCTTGATGCTCACTTAGTTCTTCTTATGCTTCATGATTTCAAGATCCTTCAAAAAAATTGATCATATTCACACCTTTACAAAGATATACATTTCATACACCTTAGGCCCTCTATGTTAATTTCATCACATGTTTTTCACTCTAAGACCACCTATGTCTATCATGTACTTCTCTTCTATAAACATGTATATAAAAATCTCTTCCAAGCTATAACATTTTTTCTAGCATAAAACTTAATTTAGTATGCTTCCATATCTACTACACATGACTTTCCACCATCATATGAAAAAATATTCCCATTTCATGTTTCTTTTTACACGTATACATGAGATGAAGAGGTTTCAAACAAATATGACTGAAGTTGTCATCAATGCAACTGACACATTTTAGTTATATTTTCATGGTCTGCATACCTATTGAGATACCTTGAGTTTGACTCATGATCAACGAGGGTATTAATCATATTTGACAACAAAAAAATTCTCTAACCCCTTCAAAACTATACCTTTTTGAATAACGAACATCGACATAAAATTTGGCATGTATAGTACCTAGGAACATCCATAAACATTAGAATGTTCTCTTGACATGTTTCATGAAATATTCATATTATCCTTTTCTTGTAGGAAACACTTTACACTTTTCTCAAGTTGCATGTGAACACTTATAGTTCGAACAAGAGGTTTGCGAAAAGTATCTATGATTGAGACTTGCAGGTATTTTTCACATCACTAGGATCTTGTCTTCCATACATGAGTATGAGGTTTAACACTTTCAACCACCAAGAAAGAAGAAGAATATTATGAAGATATTTTTTCAGACCTTACTTTCACATTCATGAAGCTCATAACCTTGAGGACTCAAGGTATATACTAATTTTTCTTGTTCCGAGATACAAGATGAAGAAATCATCCGTTCTTCTTACTTTCTCATCCAATGATTCCTTAAAAAACCTATTTCATGGATGATAATGAATTTAGAAAGCTTCTCACATTCACATTTTTCTGATAATATTTCATCACGATCTACCTAACTTGATTTTCAAATCACTTTTTCTTAGCGAGGGTTTCAAGAATCAAACCCTAGACATGTATTAGAGGCCCTTCACAACTTTTTTCTTCCTTTTCATGCCACCATAAGTGAAGGATGGTTTCACTAAGTGTTTCTAAAACAAGAATCATGATTAATTTTCACTCATTCATTGGAGAGCATCATGTTTTTAGGCTAAATGTGTTAATCACCAATCTTTGTTATAACAAAACAAACCAAGTTTTGAAGTTTGAAAGGAAATACTTTAGTAATTACCTGTCTAAGACTTCTAAGGTATTTTTATGTGAAGGATAATTAACTTTTAGACTTTCCATACTTGAAAAACCATCATTTCAAACGATATATGCATGAAAATCAGTCATTTGCAAGACTTTGTGAGCTGATCTTTAGAACACCCGGAGACGTTATAATTTGATGACTTCTTGCCAATTATCCTTCACCTACATGATCATTCATAGACATCAAAACATAAACTATACCTCCTATACCATATCCATTTTCTTGATCTCATAACTTACAAGGTGAAAATTACACAATCAACATGGTTTGAGTCTTCTTGTGACAAGACTTGTGGAGGACAATTGAGAAGCTATGCAAACTTGGATTGCCTATAGCTTCCACAAGGAAAATATGATCTCCAAAAACTCATCTTGACCTATGGAGAGTGGATATCACATTTTTAACTAAAATCTCATACTCATGCACATATCCATATTTCAAAACCTTTGCAACACTTCAAAACAAGACTTTATATACACAAAAATTAGAAAACATGGTATAATCTATACAATACCTTCACGCTTGACTAGCAAACGTATCACAAAAATGACCTAGAGAGAGTCTTATATACTCCATATGGGCTTCCATGCCTTCCACAAGTGATTTGGAGTAAAAAAATCATATTATGCCTACCACTTCAAGTAGGACGTCTTGAGAGAGAGAAACCTTATTAGAAAAACAAGTAGAAGTTATTTGTTTCTTATCCAATTTCCCTCTAAATTTTAGTAAAATTTCAGTCTTGGAGTGCTATTAAAAAATTCCTTCTATAATTTATCCGAAGAAGGCCCCATAATTTTGTTTGGATTCTAAGAAGACAAGGTGCTCAGATTGCATTCCTCAAGAAAATAGTGTTAGTAAAACTTAAACAACGTCCACAAGATTCTTCAAAACTTGAAGAAAATTGACATGAAACAATATAACACATCCCTATATATGCTCCATATATTTTTCTACATAAATTTTCCAATACTATTCATACCAATCTCATTTTCCCATGATTTCACTGTTAGTTCTCAAAGGCAGTTTTAGTGAACATTTGAATTTTTCCTTCGAGGAGATAAAGTTATCCCTATAGATGATCATAAATGGAAAAAATATTATTATTAGGATTATACCATAATTAACTATGCTTTTCATGTCATGCATTGAGCACTTTCACCTCATTAGGCTTTAAAACTAGGCCTAAATGAGCCGTTTCAAGTGTGAATTTCAAAACTTGAATCAATGCTCACTCCAAAAGCTCTTGAAAATTGTGGAAAGAACATTTCTGACATGTATAACATTTAAGCTAAGAATACCAACCATCTCCATATCTTTAGTGGGCATTAACCTCACTAGCCAAGCTTGTAGCACTCGAAACCTGGCTGAAAGCTCAATAAACTAGATTGAGACCACTAAACACCATTTATAAGGAACAACCAATAAAAATTCATGTCTATGAACTGAAACTAACTTCACCACTCACACATTTTCCATCAATTTCACCCAACATCAATGACATCACCAAGTACACCATGGTTCAACAATCTCCCCCTTTGTCATTAATGACACCAACTTAGAAAATTTTGATGGAAAAAACCACACCATATCTAAAGCATTAAATTCTTGTTTCTAAAATCACTCTTTCCCCTTTTAAATCTATGAAAAGGTTCAAACATCTAACACCATGAGTAACATGAAAGAAAGAAATGACAAAACATGACCTTACCTCAAGAAGTTGCCTCTTGAATGATGCTCCTCTTTTGTCTGATAAGACTCACTCAAATGCATAACTTACTTCATCCAATAGATGAAATGCTCCTCCTAAACATGTTCTCTTCATATTAAGCCATCTCACTTCACCATGCTCAACACCAAGCTCAACTCTGCCTTAAGCTAGTGAATTTTTCTATTTGGACCTTAGATCCCTAAATCATATTTTCAGTGCCTTTTAGTTCAACTTTGGCCATCCAAATAATCTATGTACATCATGTACTAAGCTCAAGAAAATGCCCTTGGGACCATTTCATCCTCCTTTATCTAAAACTGCAAGAAGTCAAGATTTTACTTTGCATTCAAGCCATAAGGATGGGTTAGTCAATACTATCCAAGTTTAAAGGACCTCTTAAGTGCTTTCTATTTACTTTTCTTGAACATTCATTCATTTGAATGAAAATATTTTTCTCCCCCTCAAAAAGTGCCATCATATATCCATTATATTGTGATTTACAAGGCTTTCGAGGACAATTCAAATTCACCACATGGACACTCTTTACCATATTCCTTGTCCGAAAAATATTCAAACACATGTTTATCACTTGTTTTAGCTTTCCATAGTCAACAATGTTAGATTGATGCAATCTTGCTTCATTTTCTATCTTTACTACAATAACCTCGGCCTCTTCGGTCTTCACTATACTTTTCTAATTATCCTCTCCTATTTCAACATATCAAGAAACTATTAGAATAGTATTTGCCTTGATTTATATAGCTTAAACATCATTGTTTATTCATCTTGTTAAAACCGTATTCTTGCACACTTAAGACAATGCATCATGCTAGCTTCAAGGTTATAAGGATTGTTAGGCACTAAAAAATAACCATAAACATATTCAAATACCCTTTACCTTGTTCATGGTGCATGTAAAAATTTGAATATCAACTCCTTTAATATCTCTCTCAAACCTTACTTTCTCCTTCTTGGACTCACTAGAACTTACTAGCCGTGTCCTCGGACATCTTTAGCATAACTCACTTTACCAGGGTATTCAATACAAACTAAAATCATATTTTTCCACCCATTTTAACTCATATCCTCTTTGAAAAGTTTCAATATGGAACTCTATTCGTAAACCCAACTTCCTTTGTAAATTGGCTCACTCTATTAGCCATCTCACTATGTGCACTATCCTTATAGAGGAATGATATCATTTACTCTGATGAAATTTATTAGTTTGGGAAAAAAAATCTTCAAACACTTAAAAAACATTGCAATGATCGTTTTTACAAAGTTTCATTCATTTCCACCAATGTAGCTGAAAGATAATGGAAATTTATTCTACAAAGCATAGGTTGGCTTTTTATAAACCCAAGAAGTTAGATTTCGGAATAAATTATTCTAAAATTTGATTCAATGCCCTAGTTTTTTCCAAATTTTTTTCAATGATATTCAAGATATTTACTTACTAGTGAGGCTATATGATTACATCAAATCTATGTCTTCTTAGTTTTCATATTTTCTTTCTGTAGGTATTCAAATTCACAATCATGTAACAATATATTCACTAAAAAGAGCATTCAATATTTCTTACGAGAATCAATATTATTCACACCAAATTTTACACATTATAATCCCTAAAAACCTCTTACACTTACCATTGCAAGGATTCTCGGTCATATTATATCACACACAATCAAAGATTTCTCTTAATCATGAACATGATATTGAATAAAACATTTTTACTAAAAATTCTTACCTGCAAGTGTCAATTTGTGCTACCACACCTCATTAGCATTTTGATATACCTTCCAAATCCTTGTTTACAAAAATCATCACAAGACAACTTACCCTGGAACATAGTATCTATCACACCAAGGGTTTTATGGTTTGGAACAAATAAATTGTCATTATTATCTTTCTTGATAATCAATAAGAATTTTTAAACCTCCACGAGCCTTGATAACCTATTGTTCATTTGGGGAGGTCTTCTAATCCATAGAAAAATTTCAAAATTGGTTGACTCAGTCTTGTGGAGGTACAAAACTTGAAGTTTTTATTTAGGTTTAATCACACTTGCCTTTTGTTTCTTAAAGAAAATTCTCATCATTTTCACCACTTGAAAACTAATTGACAACCAATTACACATCAATATTTCATATTCTTGAGCCATATTTCATTCCTTTTGATGAACATTGATCTCTTTATGGCTAGTTATACTCATATAGTTGCAAAGATAATTTATAACCAGACTTTGCATAGACTTCTACCATAAGCTATTTCAAGGAAGATTGATCTTATGGCTATAACACATTCTTTGAGTCTTCTATCCTAGTGAATATCGTTGTAAACAAATTGAATGCTCCATATCATAAGAAACAAAAACAATTTTGGTGAGCTGAGTATGAAGATTTGAAACTCAGATTAGACATGTTGAGATGACTTTAAGACTTGAGTGGAAGTGCGGAGGCTTACACCTTTATACATTCTTTAACATTTTTACTAACATGGTTCATCTTAACAAGACACACTTACAGTGAGACTTGAAAAACTATACAATCTCATAAAGAATCTTTCCTTTAAACACTTAGGATGGACATAGAGGACTAGTATGACAACTAAGACCAAAACTTGATGGATTAATTTTAGACACAATACATGACATACCTTAAGCACTCTCTTTACATATTATACTCTTATGACAACTTCTTATGACCTTATGACAGATTAGATAACAAACCTCTTAGATTCCATACTCTTGCGGCCTTTTGAAACCTTGGGAAAACACCTAATAATGACATTGTAGTCTTAAAAACCTACCACCATGCTTCATTCAGAAATTATATGCCTTCTAGAATCCTAGAGAAGGAACACCATGCCTTTTAAATAATCTCAAAACAATAGGTAGTCATCAAAGCAACATGATGAATCTGTCTTTTCTTTTCTATCCCTTGAAGCCTTGTCAATTTTCTAGATTAACTGCATGTGATTTTTAAATATCCTAATTCTTCATCACACGATGAATACTTTCAAACATGTCGATCGACTTCATTTCCTTTTCTTCTTAGCTTGCTCTCAACTTTCTCAATGTGGTCACTACATTAAAATGTTCTTCTTGAGATGGTCTCTCCCATGAATTTTTCTAACACATTCTTAGGATTTTTTTCACTTTGTAAACCTTCTTGATCTTCCTTTTAACTATTTCAGTTCTCTTGAACTATGCCTTAGAACTCTATTTTGAAAACACTTTGCTTTGAAAAATGTCTAATTTCAAGACAATTGAAACACCTAACTTGAATCTTGCTTCTATATGAGTAGGTTTTGAATTCCAATCATACTTATCACTTGTATGACCATATAAATTTATATAAATAGATCATATCTTATTACAATTATAGCAAACTAACTGATTCATACCTCTTGATTTTTCAATTCTCTAAAATAGATTTTTTTGATCTTTTAGGAAATATTGAGATATGTTTCCTTTCTCTCTACATTTGAAGCATATTATATTATTTTTCTCTAATATCTTTTTAACATCCTTGGATGGTCATTAACAATATGCCTCATGTATTCCTTATCTCTGTGTCCAAAATTGTGGCAAGTAAAATAATAACCTTTGAATTTTCTATCATACCTAAGTGCATTTGGTTTCCTAACTGATTTAGGCCTTCTTGAATTTGTCCATTTGGTCATATTCATGTCTAATTATTTTATTGAATCAAATTTGATATCTTCACACTTCTTCAAAGGTTATTTTTTGAATTTTAGTCTTGTCTTGTCACCTGTTGCCTTTTGTTTATCCAACACTCCATGTAATGCTTAAGATCTTTTCTCTAACTTCCCATACATCTGCAACCTTTCTTTGGATTGTTTAAGTTCAGATTTGAATGATATAAGATATTATTCATGTAACATGCATGTGTCATTTTTTTCATTAAAGGATTTTAACACTTTATCAACTTGATATTTCAGCTCTGTGTTGACTTTGAGATGCTATTTATTTTTGTCTTTGAGAGTTGATGAGGTCATGTCCAATTGCACCTCAAGTTCTTTTATTTCATATCCATCTTTCTAATTATTTCTTTCCTCAAGAACATTTATTTTTTATTAATATTATTTCACTAGTATCTTCAATTTGTAGTTCTTTTTGCTATGGTGTTGTATCTCTTATAGGGAACTTATTAATTTTTCTTCAAAATTTACTTGACTTCCTCTTTATCTCACATTTCATCTCCACCGATATGTTTATCTCTTGAGCTAGCTCTAGGAATGATCTCTATAATGATTCTTTTATTTTAGGAAGGACCTATTACAATTTGTTAGACTTGATTTAAGATTACTAGGATACGATACAAATTTTGAAAAATTCCAAACATTGAGAGGGGAGTGAATCGGTTTCCATACAATATTTTATAGACAATTCAATTTCCTTAATCTTGTTATGATGAAATTGCAAAACCACACACAAGTAATCTATAAAGGATCATACACAAAGACACATGATTTAATGTGGGAAACCCAAACTGGGAGAAAAACCCATTGAAACCAAGAACTAGCTTAGGAAAAAAATTCCTATGATATTACATTGATTTCATAGTTGAGCTTCAACTCAACATGGAGCTGCAATTATAAAAAAATCAGCCAAGCTACTACTCATTCTTTGACAAGATTCAACTTTCTGGAAGCTTCAACTCCCAAATATCAATTAGGATTCTACCTATTTCTTTCGCACGAAACAACTTACAAGGAAGATACTACTCCCTCCTGCTAAGCTACAACTTAGAAGGTTTCAAGATTTTGATCAAGCTAATTTTGTTGTCCCAAAAACCTTATAATGACCACTAAATTAGCTCATTCTCATTGTCACTCTTCTCTTTTATTCACTCTCTTCGATTATCTACTCAACACCCAATCTGTATCATACAAGGATAATTTCATACACATATTCATATCACATCCTACACTTTGAATCACAAAAACAACCTCCTATTTTACATGTGTTCAATCTATAGTAGGATTTCAGACTTGATGCTCACTTAGTTCTTCTTATGCTTAATAATTTCAAGCTCCTTCAAAAACTAGATCATGTTCACACCTTTAAAAAGATATAACTCTCATACACCTTGGGCCCTCTATTTTGATTGTATCACCTTCTATTCACTCTAAGACAACCAATGTTTTCCCTGTACTTCTCTGTTCTCGCGTGTATATACAAAGATCTTCCAAGCTTCAACATAATTTTCCATCGCAAACTTAACATCATATGCTTGCATATCTCAAACACATGACTTTCCACCTTCATATGGAAAACTCTTCACATTTGACGTTTGTTTTTACATGTAAAAATGAGATGAAAAGGTTTCAAACAAAACTCCCATGAAGTTGTCATCATTGAAGTGACACATTTTAGTCATACTTTTCTAGTCTACAAAACTATTAAGAGACCATGAGTTTTACTAATGATCAATGAGGTCATTAAGCATATTTGATGATAACAAATAATTTTGTGACCCTTGTTAAAATTTCCATTTTTGTAATCTGAAATATGACATAATTTAATGTGTATAGGACCTAGGAACATCTATAAGTTTTACAACGTGCTCTTGACATGTTTCTTGAACTCTTCATATTCTCTTTTATTGCAAAAACCCTTCATACTTTGTTGAATTTGCATGAGAAAACTTATAGTTATGAGCAAGAGGTTTGTAAAAAGAATCTATGATTCAAACTTGCAGGCATTATTCACATCACTAGGAGCTTGTCTTCCATACATGAGCATGAGGTTTGACACTTTCAACCACCAAGAAAGAAGAAGAAGAGCATGAAGATATTTGTTCGAGACCTTACTTTCACAGTCATGCAGATCATAACCTTGAGGACTCAATGCATACACTATTTTTTCTTATTCAGAGATGCAGAGATAAATACATCATTAGTTATTCATACTTTTTAGCCAAAAATTCCTTCAAAAAACTCTTTAATGGATGATAATGACTGTTATATGATTTTTCCCTCGGTTGAAATCAAACAAACATGACCTCGCATAGAGAAAATAGGAGGATCGATTCAGCAATGGGAGCTCACATTTTGGGCTCGAGCAAGTAAGTTGAAGTGGGTCAATCATGTTAAAAAGGATCCTAGAAGTTCAAGAAAGTTTGGGGAATGAAGGAGCTCTGAAGTTTGAAATTCGGACTTCTTGAGGTGAGTTCATTTTGAGGTTGAGCGAGGTGAAATTTGGGAACACAATGGAAAGAAGTGTGTAAAGGGGATAAGAAATTTTGAAACCCAAACCTCAAAATTTGGAGTTTGGGATTTCAAATATTCGAATGTTCCATGAACCCTGTGTAGATGAATAAGACTCAAAACCCCAAAATGATGAAACTCGAAGCCCGTAATCCTGAAAAAAAAAAGCAAGTGAAACCCCAATCCCAAACTGAGAGCTACAGAGAGAAATAAGAAGAGATAGATAGATTTATCTCATATTATTCTGATTGATAACAATGCACACGTCCAGTTTATATAGGACAGAAGAAACTAAACTGACTCCCTAACAATGCTGGGAAGATCCACAAAAGTGGCAGAGAATAATGTGATAACAGGATAAGAATAGACAGCTAAGAAATAACCAACGTATCCTATAGCTAATAAACAACGTATCCTAACATTCCCCCCCTTATTACATTATTCTTGCAAATGTGACCTCTGAAAGATTCAAATTTCACTTTTCCAAGAGATTTAGTGAGAATGTCAGCAACTTGTGCTTCAGTAGGACAGTACTGGAGCTGAATTTGATGGTTCAAGACGTGCTCTCGAATGAAATGGCAGTCAATTTCAATATGCTTTGTTCGTTCATGAAAGACTGGATTCTGCACGAGCTTCAACACACTCTGATTGTCGCAATAGAGAATAGGTGACTGTTTTTCAGGAATTCCTAGGTCATCCATAATGCGACGTATCCATATCACTTCGCACACAGCTCCTCGTGCGGCGCGATATTCTGCCTCTGTGGATGAGATAGAAACAACATTCTGCTTCTTGCTTATCCACGAGATTGGTCCAGATCCGAGATGAAATATGTATCCTGTAGTTGACTTCCTATCATCAACAGATCCAGCATGGTCCGAGTCGACATATCCCTGTAGGAAGAATTGATCATTCTTTTTATATTCCAGACCATAATTAGTTGTTCCTCGGACATATCTCAAAACATGCTTTGCTGCATTCCAGTGACATTTCTTTGGCTCTTGCATGAACCTGGAAAGATAGCTGACAGCATAGCAGAGATCTGGTCTGGTGTATGTCAAATAGATGAGCCCTCCAATCAATTGCCTGTAGAGAGTAGCATCTACTTGAGGTGAGTCCTGGAATCTTGAAAGTTGCAAGCCTTTTTCCATGGGAGTGGATATAGGTTTACAATCAGACATTCTATACTTTTCCAGGAGTGTCTTGGCGTACTTTTTCTGGGAGACAAAGATGTGATGCTCCTTTTGCCAAATTTCCAAGCCAAGACAGTAATGTAGTAGCCCCAAATCTGTCATGTCGAAGGTTCTTTTGAGATCATTCTTTACAATATCAACTGTCTCTTGAACTACCGGTGATCACAAGATCATCTACATAAACAACCAGAATGATAATTTCTTTTCCTACCTTCTTTATATACAGATTTGAATCTGAGGGACTACGAGTGAACCCATGCTGCAGAAGGTGATCGTTGATCTTGATATACCATGCCTTGGGAGCTTGTTTCAGTCCGTAAAGAGATTTGATGAGACGACATACCTTCTTAGGCTGCTTTTCATCAACAAATCCTTCAGGTTGGGTCATGTATACTTCTTCTTTCAGATCACCATTTAGGAAAGCACTCTTGACGTCCATCTGCTGAAGTCTCCATCCTTTCTGTGCTGCAAGTGCGCAAACTACTCTGATGGTCTTCATCTTCGCAATGGGTGCAAAGGTTTCTTCATAGTCGATGCCTTCTTTCTGAGCATATCCTTTGGCTACAAGTCGTGCTTTATGTTTGTCGATGGATCCATTTGCCTTATATTTTGTCTTGAAAACCCATTTGCAGCCTATGGGTTTCTTTCCTGTAGGCAGATCAACAAGTTCCCATGTCTAATTTTTCATGAGTGAGTCATATTCTGTTTCCATAGCTTCCTTCCACTGAGTTTGACTGAGTGCTTCACGAACATTATCTGGCTCGGAGCTATTCATCAGTGAACTCATGAGTGCAAAGTTTACCTCATTTCTTGTTTGACTCCTTGTTTTGACTCCGGATGATGTATCTGGGAGTTGTTGCAAATTTGAGTCCTTGATAGTTCTTTGTACCCACTTCGGATGAGAACTTGACTGCTTTTGAGAAGAACTGTGTCGTTGCCGTGAGGATTGATGTGGAGTCACATTCTGCAGTTCTCCAAGGTCAACAAATAGTTCTCCTGGTAGCATTTCTTTTCTCTGAGTAGTCTCCTCTAGCTCATCATCTGATTCAGAGACTAATCGGTGAGATGTGTTTGGAAGTGGATCTTCTGTTGATACTATTGAGTCAAAGGATGACTCGTCACAAACCACATCCCGACTTTCGTATACTTTCTTTGTCTCAGGATCCATGAGACGATACGCCTTCGAGGTAGTACTGTAGCCAAGAAGGATACACGGGAGTGTTTTTGGCTCTACCTTCTTTCTCTTCTGAGCTGGAACATGCATGTATGCTGTGCAACCAAATACTCGCAAATGAGAAATTGATGGCTTTTTACCACTCCATACCTCTTCTGGCGTCTTGTTCAGTAGAATCTTTGTTGGTGCCCTGTTGAGAAGATATACAGCCGTTTGTACTGCTTCAGCCCAATAGCGTTCTCCTAGCTTTGCAGTTGATAGCATGCAGCGAGCCATCTCCATCACTGTGCGATTGCGACGCTCAACAATGCCATTTTGCTGGGGTGTGTAGGGAGCTGTCAGGTGCTGCTTAATGCCGTGATGGTTTAGGAAGGCCAAGAACTTCTTTGATGTGAATTCCCCCCCTCGATCTGAGCGGAGTAGAAGAAGTGGTTGTCCAGATTCTTTGACAACACGATGATAGAAGTTCTGAAAGTGTTGAAGAGCCTCACTTTTCTGCTTTAGGAAATATACCCACATCTTGCGAGAGTGGTCATCCACGAACAACTGGAAGTATTTGTATCCTGAAAACGAAGCAGGCAATGGGCCGTTCAGATCGGTATGAACTATCTCCAGACACTTCTTGGCATGGAAGGTGCTCGCTTGAAACGGATCTCTATGTTGTTTTCCTGCAAGACAACCAGGGCAAATAGGCAAGGAACTGGACAATTTGGGTAGTCCACGGACCATTGCTTTTGAACTCATCTGGTACAGTGAACCGACCGACAAGTGTCCATATCTATAATGCCATAAGGCAGTTGATTCTATGTTTGAAGCAGATAAAGCTACTGCAGAAGATGAAACAGTATCTAAAGCAAATAACTTATCTTTTACAAAGGCTTTAGCAAGAATCGTACCTTGTCGGGAGATTAAGCATGATTTAATGCCATTTTGAACAAGAAATTCAACTTTAAGGTGATGATTCAAGAGCTGAGTAACTGACAAAAGATTGCTAGTCAAGCCAGGAACATATAGTACCTTTGTAAGTGTACATTTTCGTGGCCCCAGAGGAATGGTCACATTCCCTATTCCTTCTGCAATGTACTCTTTGTCATCCGCTATCCGAACTCGATCTCCAGTTGGCTCTTCGCGTAGTGAATCAAACAGCTTCTTGTCACCTGACATATGCTTGCTTGCACCAGAGTCTATCAACCAGACTTTCTTCGTGGGCTGAGAAGTTTGAGAGACGAGTACAAGATTCTTACTACAATGAGCTCCTTCTGATGTCTCGTCATCAGATTCATCATCCTCTTGTTGGGCTGCAAGATGTCCTTTTTGCTTTCTCCAGCGGGGACGTCGTTTAGACTTTTGAAAATCTTCGCGCCCGGATGTGCTTGTATGGCTTGAAGACCCTTGTTTCAGGCTGTTGTGCCAACAGTGATCAGTGTCGTGAGTATTGGTTCTGCAAATGTGACACCATCTCTTTGACTTTTGATCTTTCTGTTTGGATTGCGCTGGATTTGGCTTCTCTGGGGGACCTTTCCGATTCTTCTGGCCACGATTAGGCTTTGAGAACAAGGCTTTGTCCTGAGTCTCCCCATTCGATGAAGTGATAGCTTCTTCCTGCTGCAGCAAATTCACAAGCTCTTCGAATGTCACTGTTTGTTTAGACACATTCAGTGTTGTAACAAACACTCGAAATTGAGAAGGGAGTGCTCTCAAGGTGATTGGGACGAGTAGTTTATCGTCTACCGTTTCACCGAGCGCCAATAACTCCGATCTCAACTCAGCCACGCGACGCAGGAATTCCTCCACTTTCTCGTCAGACCCCATAGAGAGGGTGTGCAGCTTCGACTGAAGATGAAGAATCTTTGTCTGATTTTTGGCTTCATAAATGGTTGCCAACTTGTCCCAGGCCTCCTTGGGTTTCTCCGCATTCCGAACATGCGGTTGCACGTCATCACTGATACTGAGCATTATCAGCATCAAGGCTTTAGCACTAGCCATGTCATATTTTACTAGTTCATCAGGGGCTGTGGGAGTAGGCACAGACCCTGTGACAATTCCCCATAATCCTTCAAACTGAAGGATTGTCTTCATTTTTGTTTTCCAGGCCGCAAAATTAGGCCCTTTGAGCAACTGAGCATCAGACAGGAGTAACTTCGGAGCAGACATTGTAATAAAAAAAAATATTTATTTATTTGAAAAAGGTATTACAATTTGGACTCACTGTCGAGAATGACTTGCTCGTAGATGCTCGTAATATTCGCGTCTTTGTGAGACGGCGCTGCATAGGGCGTTCTTCTTCGCCGTCACAATCTGCGTCAGTATCCGGCTTCTAATTCTTCCCGTATTTCGCTTGCTTGGGCGGTGACGCGTCGAAAAGAAAGTACTCAAGGAGTCCTTCTCGAACAAGTTTGTCGAATGCAAGATTGCCGCAATTTTTAAGCTCGTTCAGCAAGGCAAAGTAGAACCCGGAGCTCTCAGGAGCTTCTCCACGGTGTTCTCTGGCTGGCGAGTTGATGTTGTGGCTTTCAGCTGAAGCGACCGTGTTGTTGACGCTTTCAATCGAGTTGTCTACACTCGACATTCGATGTAGTGTAGAAGAGACTATTGTAGACTCAAGATTACCTCGAAAACGCGCACGTGCAAGGCCCTCCTCTTCCACGGGAGGAGTGGCAATGACGGGGAGCCGAGGCCCTGCCAAATTCGGCACTCAGGTCAGCGCTCTCTTGAGAAAAAATCTCACGTTTCAGAAGCGTAATTTGAAAACAAATGTGGCTCTTGTCATCTTCCCACTTATTCTATGTGTGTTGCTGCTCATCTTGCAAGAGGTGTTGAACCATCAACTGAATTCCTCTAAGTATCGATGTGGTTGCAAGTGTGTACAAACAGATGGGACTGGTAGCTGTCAAGAGGTCTGTGGTATAGAGTATTCAAATTTGGATCAAGTTGGCACTTGTCCGATACCAAGCCCTCCAAAGTGGACCGCCTTTCTGCAAGTGCCGAGGCTTCTCCTTACGCACTCTACACGCACTCCACGCACTCCACACGCACTCTCCTCTACGATTCAGGCAGTACACAATGAAGAATGGAACTCTGAGCTCCTGGTCTGCACGATTTGCGCCGTGCTCAGCTCGAACAGGTCGCAGCAACAGATCTCCACGCCAAAAAAAACTTCTCCTCCCGCCTTTCTTTCCTACGCCACCAGCAGAGTTCGTGCCTCTCTCACAACTGCAGGAAACAAACATTCACTGACATGTACGATGGATCACGCACAGCGCCTGGAAAAAAAAACCGCGTGGAGGTGAAAAATGCTGGCTAATGGATCACGCGCCTCCTGCGCATCTGCAAACCGCGTGAGGAAAATAGCAAAGTGCAGTCTTGTTCAACTCTGCACCTTTGCGCACGTTCTCCAGTAAACACTGACGCGCTCTGATACCAAACTGAGAGCTACAGAGAGAAATAAGAAGAGATAGATAGATTTATCTCATATTATTCTGATGATAACAATGCACACGTCCAGTTTATATAGGACAGAAGAAACTAAACTGACTCCCTAACAATGCTGGGAAGATCCACAAAAGTGGCAGAGAATAATGTGATAACAGGATAAGAATAGACAGCTAAGAAATAACCAACGTATCCTATAGCTAATAAACAACGTATCCTAACAGAAACCCTAAAGACACAAAGGTCCAAAACCTAGAGTTTGAAATTTGACTATAAGGTTTTGAAATTTCATAAAATTTTGGCTAGAGCAATGAAGAATGCCACACAACATGATATTTGAGTCCGAACTTCAAAGTTTTAAATTTAGACTTTGTAGGTTTGACATTTTAGAACCCTCGAGCCATCATACTAGATGAATAGTGATGACGACCCTCAAAGTACAAAGACTCGAACCTCCGAATCTTGAAATTTTAAAATTTTGGATTTTAGAGGGTGTCATTTAGGTTCAAAGATTTGAAATGGTAGATCAACCACTTGCATTTATTACTAGTATGGCATCTTCATCTTGAGATGGCCATACATTGTGACTAGGAGCTCGATTTGCAAAAAAAAGGACTTTTGGAAAAAACTCAATGTCCTCTACAGTCTACTATCTTAGAGGAATTTTTTGATATTTGTCACCTACCAAATGATGAAGTTATGGGCTTACTTTCTTCCCCAAAAAGACAAGGTACATGGAGGTATGGGTTTGCAGTGGTACCCATCATTGTTGCAAGAGATTTTAATGCATTTTAGGGTGGTTGAAGCAAGATTTCAAATTCCTTCTCTCTCCCTTTCTCTCATTCTTCCTATATATTTTAAGGAGGGGATCATTTAAAAATGTTTGACACCTTGTATATTCCCCTCCCTTCTTTATTTTCTGTAAGAGATTTGTGGAGATTTCAAACATCCCTAGTAGATATCAGAATGCAAAATCAGTTCCTTTTTCCCTAAATGTGATGTATTGTATAAAATTTAAGAGAAATAAAATCAGATCTGTGGATACTTCACACCCTTTTCTACGTTCTATTACATTTTTCGATCTTTCATTACATACAAAGTTATTATCTTTTTTTTTCTTTAATTGCAAGGTTCGGTAGTGTTGTGTTTTATTATGCAGGTTGTTCAACATCCTTCTTGGTGCATAACCTTCCCTTATAGGGTTTTATCATCATGCATTTTCTATCTCTCGTCTCCTCGGAAATAATAGATTAGGGTTATATATGGAACTCTACACTTTGGATTAGTTGACACTAGGATAGACAAGAAAGTTTGACATTGTCCAAAGGGTTATCCATATTTTAAAGTCCCACACTTTGGGATAACCCAATGTTTGACAAATCACATTGACTACCTCAACCTTTCACTTCTGATAAATAAGGGGTGTTATGATTTTTCCATAAAAATGACTTTATAAATCTTCTCAAATTCATTTTTTTATAACATGTCACCATTGTCTGCCTAAATTGGTTTTTAAAGAATTTTCTCAAAGTGGGGTTTCAAGAATCCAACCCTAGACATGCCACTTTAATTTAAGTATGGTATCACTAAGTGTTTCTACCATAAGAATTAGGATTAATTTTCATTCATTTGTTAGAGAGCATTAAGTTTTTAGACTAAATGTGCTAATCAATAAGACTGTTATAACAAAAAGACCCGATTTTGATGTTTGAAAGGATTTACTTGAGTAATGCCATATCTAATACTTCTGAGGTATTTTTTTGTTAAAGAGAATTCCTTGTATACTTTCTATACTTCAACAACCATCATTTAAAATGATATATGTGTTAAAATATGTCATTTATAGGACTATGTGATTTGATCCTTAAAGCACCCCACGAGAGTTTGAATTTGATGACTTATTAACAAAAATCCTTCACCTACATGATCATTCATAACGATCAGCACATCAACTAGAAATCCTATGTCAATCCATTTTATTGAGCTCATAAGTTATAAGGTGATCATTTCACAATCAACATGGTTTCGGTCTTCTTTACAAGACTTATGCATGACAATTGAGAAGTTGTGCGAGACTTGGATTACCAATAGCTTCACCAAGGAAAATATGAGATAAAAAAATTCATCTTGACCTATGGAGAGTGGATGTTACCTTTCTAAACTAAAATCTCATACTAATTCACATGGCCATCCTTCAAACACCTTACAGATTCTTCAAAACAAGATTGTATACGCACAAAAATTACAAAATAGGGTACATCTGCACAATACCTTCATGATTGAATAGAAAAATTATCACAAAATTACCTAGAGAGAGTAATCTATACTCTTTAGGGGTTTCAATTCCTTCCAAAATTTATTTGGAGTTAAATGAACTCATATTATGGATACCGCTTCAAGAAGGAGGTATGGAGAGAGAGAAACCTTGTTACAAAAATGAATAGAACTTCTAATTTTGTAATCAAATATCCCTCAAATATTTTCAAACCTTCAGTATTTGATTTCTCTTCAAAAATTATATCTATTATTTATCCTAAGAAGGCTCGATAATTTTGTTTGGATACTAAGAAGACAAGGTGCTCAAATTTCATTTCTCAAGAAATTGGTTTTAGTAAAACTTGAATAACTTCCGCAATATTATTAAAAACTATCTGATAATTGAAATGAAACACTAAATAACATCCCTATACATTCTCCATAGATTTTTTCCTCATGAATTTTCTTGTAATAATCAGAAAAATCTCATTTTCCGATGACTTCACTACTAGTTCTCAAAGGTAGTTTTAGTGAACATTTAAATTTTGCCTCCAAAAGCTAAAGTAAGCCTTGTAGATGCTCATAAATTCCCTATAGAGTATTCATAGTATTTTAACATGATTACATATTATTTTATGGCCTACATTGAGCTCTTGTACCTCATTAGGCTCTATAACTAGGCCTAAATGAGCCGGTTTCAATGTAACTTTCAAAACTTGACCTAATACTCACTCTAAAAGCTATTACACATTTTAGAACAAAACTTTATGACTTGTAGAAAACATGATCCAAGAGTACGAACCATCTCCATACCTTCGGTAAGGCGTCAACCGCCTTTGGACAAGCCTGCAGTACTCTAAAATCATCCCGAAAGCTCAATAAACCCGTTTTAGACCATTAAACACCACGATGAGGTAGTACCAATAAACCTTCATGTCCTTCAAATGATCCTCATTTCACTACTCATACCTTTTCAATCAATGCCACCTAATATCAATGATAGCACAAATGCACTAGTGTTCAACTATGCAAACAATTTTTCCTCTTTCTCACCCACTTTATCCATGTATTCTCTTTACACGGTCTAAAATATGTATGGAAACACATGCACTACCTAATTTACCTCATATAGGATTTTTTTTTACCAAAGAGTAAAATACGTTTGGCACCAATTCACCCTTATCTTATAATAGGTTTGGAGTATACTTAATTAAATCTTTCTTCACCGATTAGTTATTTCCACAAACATTATGTTGCACCTTTTGGTTGAACTTCAAGGTCTCCCAAGTAGGACATGACTTGCACCTATGGACATGGTGACACACATTACTTCATTATCTTTTATCCTAATCTAGAATTTAACCAAACATTATTCCTTTATTAATAGATTATGTTCATTTTGCAACTATGACACCAATATAAATTCAAATGATTAATTCTCTTTGAATTCAATTTATATACTTTTTCTTTCACAAAAAAATCATAATTTCTTCCACTATCCACTATCACCTTAAAATGTTTTCCCATTTACTTATACACCATCATGAACAAACATATTCTTTTCGAAGATCAATCTCTTATTTCTATGATGTCAAAAATACACTATGAACATTAGAACTTCTCCCATCTATGGTTCTTAATCATGAATAAAATATCCATCTATCTCTCGTTATGTAATATGTGGACTTTTATTACAAAAATTATAAGTGTGTAGGAATTCAGATACTCTATTCCTTGTTTCTCCACACCTATAACATGTTCTAGTGATTCCGCGACCTTCTCAGTCAAAATTTACTTCCACCTCATTGAGATGTTCATTCATATTAAATACTATAACATGAATCAATTCAAACTTGCAAATATTTCTCTCTACATTTACTCTATCCATGACCTTGTGTGGCCTATCCTTTCCCACCATTATTATTTTTTTGTTTATGCATCTACTTCTCCTCTAGAATTAAAGCATACTAAAAGAATTCTTTTATAATAAGAACTTACAACATACCAATTTCATCCTGAATCACTTTGCATAACTTAGTCATATACCTAAATATATTCTCCACATCATTATCCCCATGCCCTTCTCTAATGTTGAGTGGGTAAAAATTCCTCGATGTATTATTTCTGAATATATATCTTTGTTGCAAACCTTGTAACTTTATGAAAACTTTTAGCTAGTAATCTTTAAGAAGAAACTTCACTAAGTTGTTTTATTTTATTATATCCCTTATATTGGCCCTCTTCTTTCCACACTACACCTTATTAGTTTAGATATGTTCCAACTAAAGAGATAAATAAATTTTCAAGGTTATACATAGAAACATGAAATTATTGGGATTTTCCATATCTTCATATTCAAAATGTTTTTCCTTTTTTATCCAATCCACAAAATATGCTAGTTTTAAGCTACCAAAATAATGAGTATCAAATTTAGGCTTAATAATCATCTTCTTGGTTGCATAAATAGTCTATAATTATGGACATATATTTGTTCCCCGCTTCAAAATTTATATTATCATTTTCTTTTTTTTTGTAGTATATGATCCGTTTTGTGAAGCTCAACTTCATCATCACTATTTTCTTGCACAAAAACATGTCAACATTTTGTGACTTATATGGACTCAAAGAATTATTTTTAGTTTTCATCAATTTCTTTTAAAGTCGTCAACTCTTGTACCCATATTTTAGTGTCCCACATTACTTTGGTGTGCCACTTTTTCTTTCTCTCGAACTCTCAACAAAAATATATTCAATCTTATACCCAAAGATCCTATTTGAAATATTCTTACAATACCCTTTAACCCATAATATGATATGTTAAAAGTAGAAAAAAATGATATTTCACTATCTAATTTAGACCTTCTACTCAAAAGTTGCCCATCGAAGAAATCTATAATGATCCTCTACCCATACTCACAAATGAGGAAAATAGAAATACATATTTCATTCCTCTGTTTACACCTAATTTTTAAGTTTTCATCTTTCATACTTGTTACTAAATATTTATTTTGTGCACAAAAGGGTCATTGATGCATCTATTTCTACAATGAGTTCCTTAAAGGTCCTACCAAGAATGGGGAATGGTTATTCACGTAGCCATTATGGGTTAGAGATAGTACATAAAGAGAGTGTCACTATTTGGTATCAGCCTTAGCTTTCATTACACTAGGTATTTTGTGTTCCTAATTCTCATGCATTCACAATTTATTGCTTGCATCTCATCACTTTGAACTTTGTTCATCCATATCCATGATATATGACACACTACTTCTACTTTTTAAGATACATCACCTATTTTAAGAACCTTTGGTGATGCCATTGCTCGTAAGTGATGGTGTCAGTGTTATATTTCCTCATGGCTGATTCCATCGCCCAAGGGTGATGGAATCCTAATTTGACACTCATAAGAAAAGGAAGCCATAATCATTCAGACTACCATTAAATTTTGTCTTTTACATTATCTTCTCATCTTCTTACCTAGATCTTGGTTCATCTTGCATCTTTCTTGGATTGGATTGGATACTCTTCTTCTTAGATGGTTTCTTGCACATTTAGGTCACCTATAGTTAGTCTAGGAAAGGAATGGTGTTCCAATTTTCCACCCAATAACGAATCTCTCTCGTGTGTGCTTCTTCTATGGAGAAATTGATGCATCGTTGATAAACATATAGGTAGAAGGTGAGTTCTCTAACTATATATTATTATTTTGCATATATAAGTTCATTTCCTTATTCATTGTGCTATGTTAACTTAGTATTATACATTTTTGGATTCTAGTTATCATAATACTTTTAGCCATTATTAGCTCTTTAGCTATCCCCAATTTTATTTCAATTATATCATGCATATTTGGAAATCCATACCTCTCCACACCCAACTAGCGATATCTCAGGAGGGTTGCTTCCTCTATCTTAACCGAGGGCCTTGGAAACCCTAGGTTGACTTATAGTAGGAATTACTCGCCCTAGATATGTGACCTTAGTGCTCATATTGACCCCTTTAATTCCACCCCTTGTATTCTCGTACATGTTTGTTTCCTACTCGTTTCATTGATAGCCTTGTTGAACAAAAAAGATTTAGGAGTCCATTAAATATTGAGACACATTATTGGCCCACATACATTGTTTAGTGAACCCGACATGAATCCTACATACCTTTTGATCAATCATAACTCATTAAAAAAATCCATCTCCAATTTTGATATTATCTAATTACCTAAAGACCCATAAAAACTTAATAACCCATCTCAGTATAGACATCACCGCCCTGGGTGATCATATCTGTCTCTATTACCTCATATATAAATGAATTTTCCCTATGCATACCTATTTTCATGGCTGATCCTGTCTATATTTTCATATCTCCTTCTAGAGGTCTTCGACCCCTATGTACACTTTCTGTATGACCAATTGTGTTTGTATCCTTAATTTTTAGATCATTTTTCAGCTAGATTGTCACTTCATCATGGATTATCTAGACTTGGTGCACTCTGACTCTATTGTGCATACATTTCCTCATAAATATCATCTTGAAGCTAAGTATCCCTTTTGTATTGACTATTACATTGTAGGAGAACCTAGATGATGTCTTCTAGCTATCGCAATGACCCACCTAAGGATGACGAAGAATAAATTCAAAATGATGATACTTTTGACCATCCTTTTGAAATTTAGAAATTTCTATCTTAATTTTGTCAATAAAAGGGAGAATCTGAAGAAACACTTGGAAATGCCTTCTCAAATTTGTCTCCAAATAACTTGACCTTAGGGAAGAAAAGGGGAAATCTGTTGTAATAAGTTTATCTGAAAAATACCTCCAATTCTGACCTTACCAACCTCATTGTCCATCTCATTGACAAAATAAGACAAAAAAATCTATTACGACGGATAAATTTCTCCAAATTCAATCCAACATGGGTCAGCTTAGTCAACCGCGCTCTAACAGGATCTTAGGGAACCTCCCCCTCGTTTTATAAATGGGTTGAATGGGATTACCATCACTCAACACCCCATTCAAAATAAATTCTTGTGATAATTACGATAAGATCCATTAACACCCTATATTGCTAGTATGGATATTGGTAGAATTGCTCCATATATCTCTCACAATGAGTCTAATGATCCCACCCTTCATGTCGAGGTCCTTTGTAAATATTTACAAGAAATGGATTAGGACCAATTAATACACTACCACTAAACCCTAGAAAATAAACTTACATGAGATGATTTATATTGGTACAATACTTTACATTATAATTCTATTGTTTAGATAGAGTCCCTAGTGACAACCCCGAAATCAAGTTCCAATATCACGATTTACCTAAAAACAAAATTAACACTTTAATCAATTGTCAATAATTTAAAAATTAATCAATGCAAGCCTTTATCAAGTGTTGGAAGACACTATCCACATGGGAAGATCATAACATACCCAAAGATAGCCTCTTTCAAATTTTCTTATTTGCCCTTGAACCTCACTTTCAGTACAAGATGAGGTCATTTTCTCCTACTTCATTGGAAGAGCAATTTTACCAAGTCAAAATACAAGACTATCTCATAATGGAATTTTATAAGTCTCCTTCCAAGACACAAACTAACAAAAAGTCCAGATCCTTCAATGCTCTAAGAATAAGAACACGAAGGATGAAAAAGTCTTAGATAATCTTCCTCTTGTCACTTCTTCAAATAAGATTGTTTTCAATATTGACCAACAACCTAAAAATACAAAAACCAACCTAACTATCATCAACCATTCCGAAAGGAGGTTTTTAAGTTTCAGTTGCCTAAACCATTTACTGCGATCCCAAATCCTTCCCAAGCCATTCCTCATTGGCATAATGAGAATTTTTTTATGGTGGCATACTAATTAAGGTCACTCACATGGAAATTTTCGTGCACTCTGAATTTTTTTCATCAACTTCATATTACGACTCAAATTTGTTTATGATGCTATCACTTGTGAGCATTTGATTGAAGCGATCAAGACACGTGACGTGACTCAAAAGAAGAATCGTCATGAATCCATTTACCAGGATAATGAAAAGTTAAATATCTTATCTAATCCTATGCTTAATCATGATTTCACTATATTTTCTAAGAAGAAAGAGAACACTACTGACCAATTGAGTTGACATAGATTACATATTATCAACATAAGTGCACCCTTGTGAGGATTGGTAGATTTTAGTCTTCTTTATCCTCATACGGAGCTATACAATGGAAACACCTCACGAGTTGTGGGTATACAAAAATTTGAGGTGAATCTCTATATGTCAAAGACTCGGTTCCCTTTAGTGTATACCTAACTAGATTTGACTACGAGTAAGGGTTAGAATGAAAATTTTGAAAAAAGGGGTGATACACTATAGTTTTTAGAGATTGCTGAAAATAAGAGTGTGAAAAAACTCACAAAAGAATTAAATTCACACAAACCAAATGTATTTGAGTGATATTTTAAGGAAAAATAAGAAAACCCTGTGAAGGGATGACTCGAAATACATAGTTTTCATCTTGCATGCACACTAAAAGGACACACATAACACTATTTCTTGTAATAGGGGAAGATAACCTAAGTAATTAACTTAATAAATTCAAGGATAAATCATGAGAATCAACAATGTAAGTGCACAAGATTGTGAATAATTTTAGGAAAGGAAAAACACTTTATTACCAGTAGGACACTTGGTGAAAACTTTTTGCAACAATTCTTTACATAAGCTCAATCCCCCTAATGCTTGAAAAGAAATAGTATATATAAGAAAATGTGAAAAGGATAAGTGCATCTAAAGTGCTCAACACTTTTAGTTATAACATCATCTTAATCCACTTTCATGAATAAGTTTAGGTCCTTGTAATTAAATACAATTTTCAAAAGGCGGTGAACCAATCTTAGCATGAATGAGGTAATAAGATCAAAAATAAGATTAAAAGTATATTTTTGGCCTATTTGAACTCCTTGTTGACTTATTCAACATTCTAATTTGGATTAGTTAAGGTAATATATGGCCCCTTTAGATAAATCAAGGTATTTTTGGATAACACATATTAATGTAATTTTTTTTTTTTTTTTGAGTCTAAAGATTGTTTTTTTTTCTTTTCTCCTTTGAGCATGTGCATGGAACTTTGAACATTGGTTTAGCACAAGCATAGTTAATCATAGCCCTTTTGATTTATAAAGAAAAATCATGCAACTTTTAATCACTAACTCTCCTCCTTTGCCATCTGCATGGGTAATTATTAATCTATTTCCTCTTTCTTTTGGCTAGCATGCATATAATTATCATTGGCCCCTTTTGAATAAAGAAAAGCCTACTCATCCCCACCTTTTACAATGCAAACAATAATTAATTTACCCAATTCTACATACATGGTCATAGTAAAAGTTAATCATCAAAACATGGTAATTTAAGTACATTTTGTCACCACTCGAGTTAAGATTGTGAATAGCGCTTGAGAACCTAACTATTATCTCATTTGCAAAAGAAAACACTTGGAATTTTTTAGAGACACTGCTAAAAAAATTGGCCCGCAATTTTACTTGTGCTCAAGCCTTTGGTTTTCATTTTCTCTGGGTACGTATTCTCTGTGTGTTTTGAGACCGCCATTATTCTAGTTCTTTCCTAAGCTTTGTGAATTTTGGTCTGTGTACTGGGTATACTTCTTTCCCACTTAATTGGCGTTTGAACTCTGCATTTGGTATGTTGAGTTCACTGTCAAGGGCTTGTTCTTTCTTATTCGCCTTGGGAGATATTTTTTTATTTTCCCCAAAACTTTGGTCGTTATTATTTAGGTAAATCCTTAATTTGGTTTAACTCACCAAGATCTGCTCAATTCGTTATTTGCATGATGTTTTTAGCTTTTACGGATGATATTTTCCACTGTGACTGTGGAGAGATTACTCTGTTGATATTTATCAAATGATGGCTTCCACTTTTACTTCTGGGTGAGCTTGTTCTGTCCTTTCTACTCACATTTCAAAGTTTTTCCACCATGATTTAGAAATGGGAGCTCACTTAAACCACCACGCCTTAATAATTTGTTCGTCTCCGACCGCCTTTTGAGATCTATGAATTGAGGCTTTATGGTTCGCCATGCAGTTTGCAAACTAGTAAATCATTTCCATTTCAAACTCTGCCTCTTCTATATTTTCAACCCAGATGTCATACTTATTATGTATTTACCTTCTTAATCATGGCCTCTATTGAGTATTAAATGAGCTCTGCTTTGTATTGGCTATATCAGGGTTCCCTATTACAACTTTGTGAGCTCACTATGGATCGATTATGCTCTTAAACTTGGCTCAGGATGTCATGTTTTTAAAGGTAAATTCGTATTTTTGAGCCCAGATCTATTTTTTAGAAGTATGTGTTTGTTCTCATTCTGGGTGCCTCGAGATTATTTAGTGATTACTTCAAGATTTTTCTTTTAGATGTAACCCAACTCGCTACCCTCTATTCTTTCTTGTATCGAGCTTTATTTTCCATACGATCATCTATGGTTATCAACTCAGTTTGTTGCATCTATTGAGCTCAATCCTTTTGGGTTTGTTCGTGCATTGTAAAACTTTAACTTTGTTACAAATAGCTCGGCCTCCCCTTCGCTTTAGCTCGGTTGTAAGTTTGATGGGATCTGCACTCTTTTAACAATTGTTTTTAAGTTAGCCTTTTGCTGGGTACTTTGTATTTTAGTTTGTTTTACCATGAAAAGAGTGTAGAAAATCTCATTCATCTAGTTGTCATTATTATATGGAAAGTATTTCTTCTGGGTTTGCATTGTTCATTGTATAGTGGCTTGAGTTGAATCAGTCTAAGCTCATGGTGCTTGTATCTTTCCTAGAGCTTGCGAGTTTATCATTTTTCTTGTTTGACATTCTTATCTTGCTAAGTTATCCTCATGAGGATGGCCATGATCTTTGCAAACCTTTAGTGGGTCTTCATCTTGAACACATTCAAATTTGTAAATGTAACTTTTATAACCACATTTGAAGCTTTAAATTTTTGGAACTTACTTCAAACATGTAATGATCTTTATCCTTGGGAAGGTATATGCAGGCCTTCATATTCCATAGTTGTATATTTATCTTATTCTGAAATCTAACAATGCATGTTTTTACAAGAAACTATGCTTGGAAAATGATTTGTTCTTGATTATTCAAAGTGTGAAAAAGCCTTCCCTTTTGACCTTTAAACCTTTAAAAACTTGTTTTCCTGGAAAATTCACTTTGTAGCTTAATTTTTCCCTATGTAAATGTCATTCATTCAACCTTCAAAAGTAAATATATGCACTGGATTTTCTTAAATATGTTAAGAACCTGACTTGAAAATTGGAATATAGGGAACATGAGCAATCCTTTGTTGTTGTAGCTTAATACTCCATTTACATGATTTGATGGAACTCGGCCTTTGGATAGATAATGTAAACCTCTTGATCATTATTTGAGATTAATATGCTTGAACACATAGATATATTTCTTAACAAATATGCATTGTTAAGGCATACACACCTTTGTAAATCTGAAAATCATATCCATGAATGTGTTCATTGAGCCATCTTGGCTTGAATGGTTAACAAACTCTTTTCTGGGAAATATTATACTTGTTTTTAATGTCTCATGAGGTATCCATGTGATTGTACCTTAAATTCCTTCATTATGATTTATTGATCATGTTGAGATGTTGAAATCTATACTTGTGCATTCTGAAATTTATTCTAAATATGGAAATTTTGCTTGTTCTTAAATCTGAAAATATATCCTATTAACTTTTCCTTTAAATGCACTTTGGTAGCTGTAAGTGTTATTATTCCATATTTTGAATGCCCCTTCTTACAATACATTTCTAGAAGAGTTATGTCCCAGATTTATGTTGATGGTTGCAACCTTTTCTTATAAAATTGGAATAAACACTTCAACACCTGTGGAAAATTGTACTTTTGAAAATTGTTGTATTTCTTCCCAAATCTTGATTCTTTCAACTATCAAGGTTGCCTCGGTGTGCTTGGTTACTTGGTACACTTATCACGATTTGTGCTTGATTAAAGAACTCTAGAACTTTCTAGATTTGCGAAATGAACATGAAGCTTGCAATTTAAGAAATATTTAAAGGTCTTTGCATTGTTAAATGATCTTGTTGTGGACCTAAATAGTAGACTGGATTTGTGTTGATAATTGTAGCATACTATTTTTTTATACCTAGATGATTACTTTCTAAATAATTTAATTTTATCATTCAAACATGAATGAATAATAAATGAGAAGTATTCAATTCAGATATGAATAAATCATAACTAAAATGTTGTCTTTAATTACATGTACCTGCACATTAAAGTAAAATAGTTAGAAAAATATTTCTAAGGCCATAAGTCTCTCTTTCTTTTATTTCCTCTCTTCACTTCTTCTTCACGATGCAGTCCTAAAACTTTTGTTAGATGATTCTAGATGATGATAATATGTACTTTTCTTAGTATGATGTTTACTTCATCATGGTTGAAGCTAGAAAAATATGTTGATTATGATCATTTTGTTTGATTCCATGTCATGCATCTTGCACTTTCTGATTTAATCATACTTATGAGAGAAAGTTCATATATATGAAGTTACATAATGTACGAGAATGAACGAAGCAAGCTCTAACCATCTTTTTATTTATGTTTTCAGTGTTCGGTGCTAGAAGGAAAGAAGAAAAGAATGAGGAAGAAACATACAAAGGAGTCACATGTGAAGGAAATTCGTATCTTTCCAAGAAATTATGGGTTTCCTTCCCTTCTCTCATATTTATAGTTTCATATCAATGCACTTTCCTTTGTATGTAGAAGATAAGTCACATGACATGGCGTGTGTGGGATCATTGTACACTTTACTTATGAATAAAATGAGAATTAATTAATGTCATGAGTTGTACATGATTATTTTGCATTTCTTTTCACTAACACAATGTTAAATGAACCCTTTGCAACTCAACATCTTTGAGTAATTTCGCATAATCATAAGGGAGTGAATTAATTGTACCTTGATTAATCACTAAACTAAAATGAATCAAATCAAACAATCCAACTCACTTCAACTTACATCATGTGGAATTTCCCTCTTGTTTTTTTGGTTTGTCCATCTTCACTTGTTGTGCCTTTCCCATCTATATCGGGACACCGCATCGGTTGTTGAAGGGCCGATTGCACGATGTTTATGAATATGATGAATTTGGAAAGGCATTTTAGGTAGAGGATAGACATTATGAAACTATCACAATGACAACATATGCTCACTTTTCCTTTCTTCCTTAGTTAGGTCCATTAACCTAACCCCTCCAATCTGAGAAACAAAATTTTTGAGTTGACCTCTCACACATCGTGACTAATGTGTGATAAATGTCAACATTTGTGGCGATTATGAGGGGTTAAGTTCCTACTAGTTAAAATGATATAGTGTCTTAATACATCCATCGGGAAAGGATTCAAATCCAAAAACAAACTCTTCCTTACAACAATAATTTTTTTCCTTTCCCAAATCAACAAAATAGGAAAAAAATATGGGAAAAATCAAGATCCTGTTCATGAAATGCACTTATCGAAAACAAAAAATTTACAAATGTGCATGAGCACTTATTGAATTGAAAACCTATCTACTATACTATAACCAACATTGAGAATATTTTAGTGACAATTATTAAGAAACATACCATTCAATAGAATGGGAAGTTCCTCTCCATTCAGCCTCACAAGTTGAAAGGCATTATGTTATTTACAAGATAAAATCATATAGGGACTACTCTAAAAATAATCAAACTTTGAATGATTTACTAGCTTTTCTTTGTCTTTATCTCACTTTAACGCAATGTATCCTTCTTAGAAGACGCTTATATTTTCCTTATTATCAAATGTGCTCTTGAATTGTGCCTAATGCTTTTCCATATTAATTTGGGCCTAATCCCTTAAGTCCCGTAGTTCCATCGACTCTACATATTTGACCTACATAGGCTCATTTTCAATTAACTCAACCGAATGCAATAAATATAAGGCTGATAGCTCAAGAGAGATATGAATTCTTGCCTCTTTTCCATAAACCAATTTGTAAGGTGAATTCCCAATTGATATTTTGGGAGTTACTGTGCCATCCCATAGTGTTGCATTTAATCTTGTATGCCAAGCTATTTGGTTCTCTTTGAGTGCTCTTCATATTATCTTCAGAAAATTCTTATTTATTTTAATCCAATCTAGTACCTTGAGGGTAATAATTGGATGATGTACTTAAGTAAATTGCATGTTTTACAACCCACTCAATTACTTTTTCTCTAAGAAAATCAATAGCATTATCTGAAATTATTGTGGCTAGAACTCCAATTATAGAAACAATGCCTTCATAAAAATAAAGAATAGATTTCTCATATGCTTATGCAAGAGCTACAACTTCAATCCAATGAGTGAAGTAATATGTGGCTGCTTAAGATCCATTTGTGGCCTTGAGAAGAATGAGGATTAATCATACCTATGAAATAAATACCCCATTTCATGAAACATTGTTAAATTGATATAGGTTGAAGGGAAAGAGTTCCTAACCTTTCTTTACCAACAAATAATGCACATTGTTTTCATTTATTTATTTATTCATATAATTCCTTAAATTTTCTAGTCCAATAATACCCAAATCTCATGATTTTGAGGGTTTTTGTCCTTTTGAAAAATGTCCTCCTACTGATCCTTAATGAAATTATTTAAGTAGTTGGTGTAGCTGATCCAAATCAACACATCTCAAAAGAATTCCATTTATATCTTTCTTGAAAAGTATTCCATCAATAAAGACAAAAGGGGTGGTTTGTAAACTAAAATACCTTCAAATCGATCATATTGCCATCCAACTTGAAACAAGAACTTCTTGATTGATTTTCTGATTTTTAGATGCAATAAGATTGTATCATTTTGAAGCTCCATGTCTATAATTAGATGCTCACAAATTCCTTTCCTTTGAATTTTTCCACTCTTAAATGTCAACATCATATACCATTACCTTACTAATCCATATATATCTCTTTTCATTCAATTCTTTATTTAAAGAAGAAAGACTTTACGCTTGGATGAGATACTAAGACATGTATCTTGTTATTTGATAACATGTACTTAAAATTTTTAAGCCCTCTTACTACTGCAAGTACTTTTTTCTCCAAAAATGTGTACCTTGTTTCATAATCATGAATACTTTTCCCAAAAAAGGTAATTGGCTACTAAATATTATCATCATTAACTTGAGTAAGGATAGATGAAATAGTTTAAGCTCCTGTAATAACATACATAATGAAATATTTATCAAAATTTGGGTTAGCTAAAGTAGGATCTTGAGATATATCCACCTTGATGGATTCAAAAACCTTTTCCCTTCATTGGTCCATGAGAAAACTTGACCTTTCTTGAGCATAGAAGTCAATGGTTTGACCAACGAAAAAAAATTTTGTACAAACCACCTTACCAAATTTATATTTCTTAAGAATATTTGAAGAGCCTTCTTGTGGTCCAGTAAAGACAACTATAGAATTGAATCTACTTTTTTGGATCAATTGATAAGCCCTTCTTATAAACAATGTGACCCAACAAGTTAGCTTCATGTAAAAAAAAATTTCTGGATTTAACTATCCCAAATTACCTGCACGTCTCAAAGGTATATCTCAAATGTATTAGATGATCATCATTTTTTTTGGAAAATATAGTTACATCATCTAAATACAAAATTATGTATTTTTTTAATAGGCTTTGAAAATTTGCCATATCCATTGCATGTTGAAAATGTGCCACCAACATTTGAGAGACCAAAAATACATCTTCTTATATGTGTAAGTACCCCACTTGGTAGTAAAAGTTGTTTTATACATGTCCTATTCTTGTACAAGAATATGATTATACCCATTGTACCCATCTAAAAGGGGTAATCTATCAAAACCGAAACTACCCTTAAACACTAATCCATATGAGGCAATGCAAATAATGATCTTTTAGAGAAGCTTTATTGAGGTCTCTAAAATCTACACATGTGGATTTCACCATTTTTATTTCACACAGAACAAGTTTGGATACCCAACTACAGAAGTGATTAATGGGAAAGATTATGCTGATTCAGATTAACTTGGAGAATTAATTCCTCATCAAAGGATCAATTTTAGGATTTATTGGTCTTTTTTGACCTTATAGGATTTGAATTAGGTTGTAATTCAATTGTGTGTTGAGATAAGTTAGGATCAAAGCCTCTAAGATCTTGGTATCTCTAAGAAAACACATATATAAATTATTTACATAAATCAACAAATGCTTACTTTTCAGTAGTAGAACATACCTTTTTGATTTGTAATAATTTACCATCTTCAACAGATATTTCTTTTAGTTATCAACATGAGTGTATATATTTCCTTCATCTCTTCTCCCGATCATCAGTGTTGAAGATGTTTTCTAATGTAAGAGATCCTTGAGGTAACTTGTTAGTCTTTAGCTGCACAATTTGATCACCATATTGTTGCTGCAAATTTTCTTAATTAGATGATAAAAAATTAGCTTCTTCCTATATAAATATGATTATTTTTCATCATTTTATAAAACCCTCTATTTTTCCTCATTATCAGTACTAAAGGTATAATAATTAGCTTTATATGCATGCCTGAATTTTATTATTCTAAACATCTTCAAAGATATCAAAATTGGCTCCAATTGTTGTAATCCTATATGCATGTTTATTCATTTTTCTTGGAATAGATTGTATGTTAAAAGAATGAAAATATTATATTAATTCCCATACTCTATGTTTGTAAGACTTCAACAATAGGTTCTTTAAAATATTCAAATCTCTTACTTGGATAATAACCAATTATGAATCTCCATAAACTTGTAATGATTGGATTCCTCTTGTTCTAGCCCATTGTAGGCCATGAATTAATGCTTCATATTAAGAAAAATTACAAGTACAACCAAACTGTAAACTTAAAGTTGAAAAATACCTCTATTTTGATGGAGAAATCAACACTATACTAGCTCCAGCTCCTTTTTTGTTCTTTGCTCCATCAAAATAGAGCTTCCACATTCCTTCTTCAAATTTTGTTTTGGACAATGAAGGTATTGAGGTGTCTTCTTCATGAAAATAGTATACTCCAAGTAATTTTTCCTCTATTTCGTTGTACAAATCATGACCATAGTCTTCTTGTGTCCGCTCATCCATGAACAAGTTGGAAACACCATCTAAAGAGGAAATGTGAGCATTTTCATCAAAAATGCTTGATCAATTATAACATAATTAGCAACAAAATTTGAGATATGAGGCTCAACATGAAATTTTGCCAATGGTTCTGAATTGATAGTAACTTTTGTACCATACCTCGTGGTGAAGAAAAAGTAAGAAAAATATGAAGAGAGGTACCCTCCAATTTTGTGTGAGATATTTTGATAAACAAAGTTCAAAGTAATGAAAATTTAAAACTGTACATCTTGTAAAATTGTTACATTAAGACAAGCATTTAATGTTATCTCTAGATCCTTGATTAAACCAACTATGCTCATTTGTGTCCCATCAAGATGTAATATGTTTTTTGTAGTTGGCTCATAAATTAGGCCAAGCTTATCTGTTATGGCCTTTGGCATGACAATACTACTTACTCCACTATCTACCATGCAATTATGGACCAAGTGATCTTGAATAATGAGTGAAAGGTAAAAGGAGTTGGAATTTTTATATCTCGTAACATTCAGTAACTTTGGTACCATCCATTTTATTTGTTTCATTATTTCCTATTCAATATTTGTAAGAACAATGTCAAGCATTAATTGGTTCATTTTCAATTACTTTGATGAAAGCTGGATACCTCAAGAATATCCTTCTATCCTGGAAGGTTGAAATCATCCCATCATGAAATTTTAACATTAATTTTCTTCATACATTCAACAATATTTAAATAAGTAATAATCTTTGATTGAGCCTTGGAAAGAGGAGATTCTACCTCTGCAGATTTAGAAATTTGTGGTACAAATACACTTCTTACATTTGGGATTTTATGAGATTATTTATCTTTGGGAGCTGCAATAGAAATATTGGCATTTTTATCTAAAACAAGAGGTACATCTGCACTCTTCTCATTTCCTTGTTCCTCCTCAAGATCCCTCTTTTGGACTAGTAAAACCTCACAATAATCATCTTCTTTGTAATTCACCATCAGCTTATCCAATTGCCTTTGACTTTGTGAGTTTCTTGTTGTCCACCCTCCATTTGAGGCATGTGAGATGTTTCAAATGGAGGTTAGGCAATAAGGCTTAGAATCAAGTTTTCATTCGGACATGAAACTTTGGGATGGGGAATATTTCAAGGGAAACACCATTCATATTCTTGGGAAACATTGAGTGGTACAAGGGCATTAGGAGAGGAAATGGATTTAGGATCAGCTGATTTGGGTTTATAAGGATCTCTGTAATTCTAATTTTTCTAGAAAGGGGTCTAGTAGCTTAGTAAGTTGCTTGGTAGGCCTGTTAAGATGAGCTATTTTACTTTTCATTGAGCTCATTTCCTAATGATGGTAAGGTTCCTTTAATTTCATTCAAATCATTATGTTGAAAAAAAAATAGTTTCTATTATTTGTAAAGGTGGTGGAATAGGAGCCAACTCTATAATAATGGGCATTCAAGGTCTTACTGACCAATTTACCATCTTAGATAAGACTGTTTTCATCCCTTATGGCTATGTCATAAGCTTTCAGGAGTGTGGAAAAACCCACTAACTAAATCATTGCTAAAATATTAATGTTTAGTTCTCTTAGATAATAATGGAAATCATGGTTAGTTGAAGACTTTACATTTCGCAGTATCCTATCACATGTTCTAGTAAACCTCAAGTTGAAATTAGCCATAAAATCTTGTGGTGATCTTTTGAATGTCGTTAGTTGTTCTACCAATGAAAATTGTCTAATTTATCTTTAAAATACTTTCATAAAGTAGTCTTTCATTGGTCCCACATGTGGTAATGCTTCCTATGCCTAGAATTCTATACTAAACAAGAGATTATACCTTAAAATATGCAGTAAATAACCTCAACGCCACATTCTCTTGAGTTATGTTATGAATAGAACACAAATTTGATAAGTCTCTCACATGCTCAAAAGGTTTTGTTTGGTTCTTGCTGGTAAAATAAGGAAGGATATTAAGGGTTGTTGATTGCTTAGGATTGAATTGGGATAACAATAAGTGGTTACCACTAGTAATAGTTATGAAAGGAATATTTCTTGGGGTAGCCATTGGGGATATAGGGATTTGAACTACAATATTTTGGACAACAATAGGAGTACTTGGCCTATTATAAGGAGAAATATTCCTAAATATTCTTCTTTTAGATGAATTAAGAGGTAATTGCAAGAATTCAGATGGAATACCTCTAACTAAAGACCTTGTTGTCACCTTAGGCATGGAACAACAAGATCTTGGTCTAAATTCAACTTTTTTGAAGTCGTCCGATGTGTTTTTCTTTGAATCTTCAATTTATGAACAATCATCAATATGGTCCTTGAACTTGGAAAAATCTATGAATTAATTCCTCTTGACAACAACTAATCTTTGTTGTAATTGTGTTGATCTATCAAAATCCTCGTCCAAAATAGTCAAGTCGGTAAGTGGTTGAAACTAGTTGAATGGTTTTTGGCTGATTGCAACCCGTAAATATTTGATTATATCCTCTTTAGTGGTAATCAATCTTGCAAAAAATAGACCAGGTTACTGATTTGGAGTAACTGAACTTTTAGGTACATCCATGATAAAACACTATCTTTGTCTACATGCTGAAAATAATTACTTTAAAATATGATTCGTGGACCCATTGGGCATTCCAAAAATAGTTATCCAATAGAAGTGCACCCTTGTGAGGATTAACATATTTTATTCTTCTTTCTCATCACTTCTGTAAATATACAATGCAAACACCTCACAGTGTGGGTATCCTGAAATTTGAAATGAATCTCTAGATTTGAAGGGTTGGTTCCATTTAGTGTATGCCTAACTAGGTTTGACTAAGGGTAATGGTTATAATGAAAATTAAAAAAAAGGGGAGATACACCATAGATTTTGGAGACTGCTGAAAATAAGAGTGTGTACAAACTGAAAAAAGCATTAATTTTCACGAACCAAAGGGATTTGAGTGATATTTTAATGAAAAATAACATTACACTATGAAGGGGTGACTCATGATACATAGTTTTCAGCTTTCATGCACACTAAAAGAATACCTAAAACACTATTTCTTTTTATAGGGAAGATAACATAAGTAATTAACTTAACAAATTCAAGGATAAATAACGAGAATAAACTATCTAAGTACAAAAGATTGCAAATAATTTTAAGAAAGGAAGACCACTTTATTACCTAGTAGGGAACTTGGTGAAAATTTTCTATAGCAATTCTTTACATCAAATGAATCCCCTAATGCTTGAAAAGCAATAGTATATATAAGAAAATGTGAAAAGGAGAAGGGAGCTAAAGTTCTCAATACTTTATTTTACAACATTAGCTTAAGCCATTTGTTGAATAATTTTAACCTCTTGTAGTTAAATACAATTTTCAAAATCAAGCGAACCAATCTTAGCATGCATGAGGTGATAAGACCAAAAATAAGCTTAAAAGTATAATTCCTATGGCCTATGTGAACTCTTTGTTGACTCCATCTAAATTATTCTTTATAGAAACTAAGGTAATGTATGGCCTATTTGGATAGCTCATCATAATTTTGGACCTTAAAACATATTAAGGTGAAAAATATACTTTTTTAGTGTAAAGGTTAGTTTTTTCTTTTCTCCTTTGAGCATGTGCATGGCATTTTGATCATTGGCTTAGCACATACATAACTAATCATAACCCTTTTGATTTATAAAGTAAAATCATGTAAAGTTTAATAACTTGATATCCTCCTTTGACACCCATGGGTAATTATTGATCTATTTCCTCTTGCTTTTGGCTAGCATGCATATATGTATCATTGGCCCATTTTGAATAAATAAAATCCTACTCATCCCAACCTTTTACCATGAAAATAATAATTAATTTACTTGATTCCACATACTTCATCATGATAAAATTTAATCATCAAAACATGGTAATTTAACTACATTTTGTAACTAATCAGAGTTAAGCTTATGACTAAGGATTGAAACCATACCTATTATCTCATTTGCGAAAAGAAAACTCTTGGAAGTTTTGGGAGATTCTGTTAAAAATCTTTGTCCGCCATTTTTCTTATGCTCGAACCTCTATTTTTGCATTTGATGGGGGTACATATTCTTTGTGTTGTTTAAGACTGCCATTATTCTAGTTGTTTCTTGAGATTTGTGTGTTTTGGTCATGTGTGAGATAGATATACTTCTTTCTTTCTTATTTGGTGTTTGAGCTTTGTATTTGGTATATTGATCTCATTGTCAGGACCTTGTTCTTTCTTATGTACCTTAGGAAATTTTGTTTTCTCTTTGCCCCAAAAAATAAGGCATTCCTATTTAGGGTTGATCTTTTCTTTGGTTCAACTCGCCTAGATCTTGTCAACTTGGTATTTGTATGATGTTTCGGCTTTATGGATGTGCTTTTCCACTATGAATGTGGAGGGATTTCTTTGTTGTTATTTATCAAATGATGGCTATAACTTTTACTTCTGGGTGAGCTTGTTTTACACTTTCTACCCACATTTCAGAGTTGTGCCACCATGATTTAGATGTAGGAGATCACTTGAACCACCACACCTTTATAATATGATTGTCTTCATTCGTTGTTTGAGATCGTACATTGAGGCTTTATGGGTTTCCATGGGGTTTTAAAACTAACAAGTCATTTCCATTTTAGACTCTTCCTATGCTATATTTTCAATCCACATGTCAAAATTTCTATGTATTTACCTTCTTAATCATGTATGCCATTGATTATATGATGAGGTATGCTTTGTGTTGGCTATATCAGGGTTCCTTGTTCCAACTTTGCGAGTTCACTATAACTTGGTTATGCTCTTAAACTTAGCTCAGGATGTAATGTTTTTCAAGGTAAATTCGTATTTTCAATCCCATATCTTTTTTTAGAGATTTGTGTTTTTCTCTTTCTAGGCATCCCAATCTTATTTTGTGATTACTTCGAGATTTTTCTTTTAGATCTAACCCAACTTACTACCCTTTATTATTTCACGGGTCAAGCTTTGTTTTCGATATTATAACACATGGTTGTCAACTTAGTTTGGTGTATTTATTGAGCTCAAAACTTTTGGGTTTGGTCGTGCATTGTAAAATTTCAACTCTATTAGAAATAACTCGGCCTCCCATTCACATTAGCTCAGTTGTATGTTTGATGGGCTTTGCACTCTTTTAACTACTCTTTTGATCCGTAGCCTTTTCTGGGTAATTTGTATTTTACCTTGTTCTACCATGATAAGAAGGTAAAAATCTCTCTAATCTAGTTGTCATTATTCTATGGAAAGTATTACTTCTGGGTTTGCATTCTTCCTTGTATAATGGATTGAGTTGAATCAGTCTAATCTCGTGGTGTTTGTATCTTTCCAGGAGCTTGCTAGTTTATCATTTTCTTGTTTGACATTATTAGCTTGTTGAGTTGTCCTCTTGACCATGACCATGATCTTTTTAACCTTCATTGGGTCTTCATCTTGAACACAATTAGATTTGTAAATGTAACTTTTATAACCATATTTTAATCTTTAAATTTTTATAACTTACTTCAAACATGTAATGATCTTTGTCATTAGGAAGGTATACTCAGAATTCATATTCTATGGTTGTAGATTTATCTTGTTATGCAATCTAAAAATGCATGTTTTCAAATGAAACTATTCTTGTAAAATGATTTATTATTGATTACACAAATTTTGAAAAATTATCCTCTTTTGACCTTACAAACCTTTCAACACTTGCTTTTCTCGGAAAATGCACTTTTTAGCTTAATTTTTCGTTGTATAAATGTCATTCATTCAACCTTTAAAAATAAATATGTGTAATGGATTTTCTTAAATATGTTGAGAACCTGAATTGAAAATTGGTATATAGTGAACATGAGGCAATCCTTTGTTGTTGTAGCTTGATACTAATTTTACATGCTTTGATGGAACTTGACCTTTAGATAGATAATATAAAACTCTTGATCATTATCTAAGCTTTATATGTTTGAAAAATTTAATAGATTTCTTAAAACGAGGGTTTATTTTAAGACCCCCTCCAAAAAAATTAGTTTATAATTGGTGGCGAATCTCCAAAATTGACTTTCACATCAATGGAAAATTTCTGAAAAACCATTTTGTGGCAAAGCTGACCAGTGGGATGGTCATCCATCATCTGCCGTACAACCTAAGTTAGATTTCATCCAACCTAGGTTATACGATAGACAATGGATGGCCATCCAACCTGGGTTGGATGGTCTTCCATCATCTGTCATCCAACCCAACCATCCAACCTACGTTATACGGTAGAAAATGGATGACCATATGATTTGTCCATCCAACCCATCTGCTCAGCCTAGCCGCCTAACTCGGTCATCTAACCTAGCCATCCAACCCATCCTTCCAACTTGTCTATCAAACCCAATCATCTAACCGAGCCGTCCAACCCGGCCTTCCAACCCAACCATCCAACCCCGGTCGTCAACCCAACCATCCAACCTAGCCGTCCAACCCATTCGCGTCTAACCCAACCATACAACCCAAACTATCTAACCCAAATGCATAACCCATCCATCCAACCCAGTCATCCAACCCAACCATCCAACCTAGCCATCTAACCCAACCATCCAATCCGACCATCCAACCCATTCGTCTAACCCAACCGTTCAACTCATCCATCCAACCCATCCACCCAACCTAACCACCCAATCCATTTGTCCAACCCATCGACCCGTACCATTTAACCCGATCGTCAACCCACCCATCCAACCCGATTGTCCATCCTAGCTATATAGCCTAGGTAGGATGATTGTCCATCATCTGTCATCTAACCCAACCATCCAAACTAGGTTAGACGACCGTAAATTATCTTTTGTCCAGCCCAACTGTCAACCTCGGTTTGATAGTCATACATTATTTTTCATCTAACCCGAGGTTAGACAGTAGTTTGGACGATAGATAATGGACGATCATCAATCTAGGTTGGACGGCCATCCATCATCTATCATCCAACCTAGGCTAAATGACAGACAATGGTTGTTTCGTCCAACCTAAGTTAGATGGATAGTCACTATTTGTTGGATGTCATTATTAAACGGGTACCCCTAGAACCCCCCAAGATATGTCTTATACCTCTTCAAATATATGTATAAGTAAATTTTTACATATAAATAGTAGGTGAATTGAACCATATAAATGACTTGTTGGCTGAAATTTTTGGTGAACTGGGCGGCAACCGACTACCGAAAATTCGCCATTTCCAATTTCTAAAATCCTTAATATTCACGAGTTTATGAAAATTCACCACAAAATTTTTCCCTTCTTAACAAATATGAATTATTAAGGCATACACATCTTTGTAAATCTGAAACTCATATCTGTGAATGTGTTCATTGAGCCATCTTATCTTAAATGATTAGCAACCTCCTTTGTTAGAAAAAAATGTACTTGTTTTCTAAGTACCATGAGGTCTCCATGTGACTGTACCTTGAATTCCTTCATTTTGATTCATTAATCATGTTGAGATGTTGAGATTCATACCCACGCATTCTTAAATATATTCTAAATCCAAAAAATTGTTTCTTCTTAAATATGAAAATATATTATGTGATTTAATCCCAGGACTTAAATAGAATTAAATACTTACGGATTATTAAATATCAAATTTGAATAAGAAAAAGGCATTGTAAATAGCTATTGATTTAATGAATGTCCTGAGATTTTAACTAAAGATGCTTAATTTAATTATGAAAGGGTGTGAAACCATTGTGATGGTTCATAACTACCAATGGAGTCTTATGAAAGGTATGTAGATTATTTTGAGAGGGACATGTTATCCGATTTTTCCCCTTAGGAAAATCAAAAAAACATGATCTCACAAAGAAAAAAATAGGAGGATCAAGTCGACCATTGGAGCTCACATTTTTGGCTCAAGCGAGTAAGTTGAAGAAATCCAAGAACATTATAAAGGATCTCAAAATTTCGATCTAGTTTGGGAATGAAGGATCCCCAAAGTCTGAAATTCATACTTCGTAGGTGAGGTCGTTCGGAGTTAGTCGAGGTGAAATTTGAGAAACTCGAGTGAGCAAATCATGAAAATGGGAGAACAAAGGTCCAAAACCTGAAGTCTGAATTTTGGACTTCGAGGTATTAGAATTTCGAGGTTTCATGAACCCAGAAGGTGAGCAAAGACCTAAACTCCCAAAACCCAAAACTGAACTCTTGAAAACCTTAAACTCCCAAAACCCCAACCCCGAAACCCGAAACCCGAACTCCCAAAAACCCAAAAACACAAAGGTCCAAAACCCAAAGTCGAGTTTGGACTTCGGGTTTCGATATTTTAGAACATTTAATCCCCAGTGCATGTAAATCATAACTTGAATCCCGAAACCCAAAGTCTAAATTTTAGACTTCGAAGTTTTGACATTTTAGAGGTGTCACGAACTCAAGTAGATGAACAGTAACAACAACCTCTGAAGTCAAAATACCCAAAGTTCTAAATCCAAAAATATGAAATTATAGATTTCAGAGGGTGCGATGCTGGGGTTGAGTCAAAAAGGTAGATCAACCAATCACATTTATTGCGGTATATCACCCTCATTTTCAGATGGCTATAATGTTTGACTAGGAGCTTGCATTTGCACAAAAGCTGGACTCTTTGGTAAGTTAAATATTTCAAAATATAGAAGCAGTCGACATTTTAGAGGAATGGTTTGAGATTTCTCACCTCCCGAAAATGATGAGGTATGGGCTTCCTTTCTTCCCCAACAAGAAAGGTATAATGGAGTATGGGCTTAGTAGATTTTCTCATCACTCCTGCGAGGACAACAATGGATTTTTCATGATATTGGAGTGCATTTTCAGATTTTCTTCCCTCTCTCCTCATTTCTTGCTCTATAAAATGTAAGGGGTTTACATGTGCAAAAGGTTGATCATTTTATCTCCCGTGAAATGCCTATTCATTGGAGCTTCAAGCCTTAATCTCAATATTTGTAATGGATTCATGTCTCTTTTTGCAATAATAATGTATTGTTTATATCCATATGGAGCAATAATATTCATTATGTGTTGATCTCTTTAACCTCTCATGGTTTATTGTCTTCATCTTACCTTTTGTTGTGCTTTCTTAATTTGTGCATTTCCTTGGTTATTACATAATTACGGTGTCTTTGAGCTCATTCGGGAATGATGTATTGGATGTAATTTAGTTTGTGGTGTAGGTCCACCCTTTCTAGGTTCATCTATTCCATTATTTTGCAGTGGGGAAGTGATCAACACTCCTTTCTTGGTGTATCACCGCTCTTAGTGTAGGTTTTTATTCCATGTATCTTTCTCCCTATCCTTTTGGAAGCATTAGATTAGGATTAGTTAGTAGTTTTTCCTACATTAGGAGTAGTTAGTGGCAGGTAGGTTAGGAGTAGGAACCAACATTCTTCGAAGAGCTATCCCATTTTGCAATGTCCCACACTCAAGATAGTTCAATGTTATGTAATCACACTGAATGCCCCATCTCAAACTCAGACCATTCAGGGGTGTTGTAATTTTTCCATAAGAAGACACGAATTGAGTTGTGCTTGTGATCCTAATTAAAATAATATTGATTCTATGGAAGTAAATTTCAAGGATTGCTAGGTATAGAAATGCAAAGTGGGAAAAAAAAGAGGTGAACAATGATGTCCTAACCATGGGTACATAGTACAACCATGGATGGTCTTGCCTAGGAAAGGTGAACATACACAAAATGTATAACACAATCCTCTCATAGTCTGGCCATAGTCTGGTGTCTATTTCCTATGTCTCTGTATTGGAATTTGGTATTAGAATTCTTGATTTCTGTCTCAGATAAGTTTCCTCTCTATAAAATATCTATAAATATTTGTATAATGCTAATAGAAAGAAGTTAACTCTTCTGTTTTACTTGATAAATGAATAAATAGATATATTATGTTAATTTGCTATGTATAATTTGAAAAATACGTGTTTATGTTAGCAGAAGCAGTGAATTGTAGTAATAAGTTAAAGAAATACGTAAATTTGATATGTATATATGTGTTTTAAAGAAGAATCTATTTAACTTAATATAGGATAATATTTTTTTGTGTATTTGATCATAATGCTACAATTTTGATGATGATTTCAGGTTAAATTATATATTTTTGTATCTAACATTCATGGATGTTATGTTTCTATCATTTATATGCCTTGGACCTAAAAATCCCTTTCACTATGGTTAATGTATGTTTCTAATTCCAATCGACAAGTAAATACAATTTATAATATTAAAGTTAAACTAATTAAAATGTTCCATGTGTGCTTCGCAGGGTCATAGTCTTTGTACCTTTCCGCGATGTCTTAAACAATCAAAAATGCCCACGTGTTATTGACTTGTCAAATCTATTTATTATTGTGAAGGTTTAACCAATGAGATAACACCAAATAGCTTCGCAGTTGTCGAGGATTTGTTAGTATCTTCTAATTTTTGCTAAGTACGATCTAATTAGATCATTCCACATTCTTTGTAGATTCAGACTTAGTTAATTGGCCTTATGCCAAATTTTAAACCCGACCAATAAAAATTCTCAAAGTCGTGTCTCATTTTGTGTTCATTGGCTTTGTGTGAGTATTAATAGTTAGACAATAATATGTTTCCACCGATTTCACAAATATCAGCTTTCTATCAGAGTTTTCAGAGTATGTGCCAATAAAATGTTCCCACATTCATTCACATATTGTATTCTGTTGCGGATCCATGTCGGGTTTGCAATATAGAAAACCCTTATTTTAAACCACGTATGTATGGTTAAAAATTGTCTTGTTATTACATAATATTTTGTCAATTAACTCGCACTCTGAATTGTGAGCGAATAGCTAAGATCCATGTTCATATAGAATTTGTAGTAATAAGACCTTGTAAGCAATTATTATTATCTATAAAATGCGAACTAATGAAAATTTTCCACATGACTTATTTCACAATATCAGGATTTTGTAACCTTTACCAATGAATTATTGACATTTGTCTTTATCCTTTTCCTTCATAACTATTCGGACCCAAATTTAATTATTCTTTGGTTAATTATGGGACCTTATGTCCGTGAAACAAAATTATTAATAAAATACATAGAATCAAGCCACGTGTCTTTGGGTTGATCCTAGTTAATTAATCATGTTTTTAAGCTTAATTAATTCTTTTAACTATAGCCTATAGATTTATAAAGTTATTCTCAATTTTATTAAATAAAATATGTCTTTAGCTTATTTATCTTATTAAATTAAGTGGAAAACATATAGATATTCTGTGATTCGACATATAGCAGTATAAGAATGTTAGAAAATGTATCAGACTTCTAAAGATAAGATTTTGTCAATAATTATTGATTTTTGTTGAAGGAAAAAGTTGCATTTCATTTGGTATCAAAGATAATTATCCTCATTAAAATACATTTTGTTGTTAAATTGATAAAGGGAAGTAATTGTGTTGTGAAGTAAAATATTATGGTTATTTTCTCACAAAGATAAAATTATGTATATACACAAAGAATGGTAGAAAAATCAAATTTGGATGGAATGGATTCAAAGAATGCCAAGGACTACACTAAATTGGAACATTAGAACCAACAATTTGGTAGGGAAGTAACATATATTTTTGAGCAATTGGAGACATTAAAAAATCAATTTGCGTAGAAGTTATTTTTATAAAAATAAATAAGATTAAAGTACTAAATCAGTTTAGAAATGATCAAATTAAGAAAAGAAAATAAGAAAGAGAAAACACTCTTCTTCTGATGATGATCTGGTTATGATAAAGAAAATGAATCCTTCGATTCTTCTCTTTCTTCTTATTCTTCTATTAATAATCAAGAAATTTCAACTAGGAATTCTAAAAACATACAAAAATTTGCTAAGAAAATATTTTTCTTTGAATATATTGGGAAGTAGGAACATGGGAATAGGATGAAACTTGGCTATCTAGCTTAGAGAGATATTTTGAATTGCAGAAAACTAATAAGCTAAGAAGGACACAAATAACCTCTTATCAATTGAAAAATGCTGCCCTTAATTGGTGGGAAGACACATTAAGATCTGAAAAACTTAAAGCTCATAAGGTCTCATGGAGTAAATTTAAAAATTTGTTTAAGAAGAAGTATCTTTCTGAACATTTCTTGCAACAGAGGCAAAATGAATTCTTTGATCTAAAACAATGTTTTAAAATTGTTAATGAGTACAAACAAGCCTTTGAAAACTTGAATAGATTTGTGCCTTTTATTTCTAGAATAAACATAGTCATTATATTTATAAATGGTTTAAGATATAAATATAATGATAGTGTCTGTGTAGACAACTGACTTTAGTAGATGAGGATACTCAAATTGTAGAAATTTTTAAAAATATAATACTATTGTGCATTAAAATAAGGAATACTATAAAAAAAAGAATTCTAATTTTCTTTTAAGGATAGAAAAATACCATTTAATGAAATTGTTAAGTGCAAAAAACACTCAGATTTTGCAAGGAACAAAAAGACATGAATTTGAAAATATTTATGTTGTTCAACTTTAAAGGAGTCTAAAAGAAAAATGTACAAATTTTATGTGCTTTGGTAACCCAAAATGATAAGATTAAAGTAGACATAGATGTCCATCATGTAGTTCAAGAATCTATGGATGTCATTCCATCATTGTGGAATTATTTCCACGTAGAAGATCTGTAGAACATGTTATTGATCTTATTCCTCTGGGCTGAACTAGTGCCAAAAGCACATTATATACAATCTATACCTGAATTAGTTGATCTTAAGCTACAATTGGCTGAATTATTAAAACAAGGAAAAAATAGACCTAGTGTTTCCCCTTGGGGTGCACCAATATTGTTTGTTAAAAATAAATATGGTACTATGAGGTTGTGTATTGATTATAGATAGTTAAATAAGCTAACTATTAAGAAAAATACCCTTTTCCTAGAATTGATGACTTGTTAGATCAATTGAATGGTGCTAAGTGTTTTTCTAAAATTGATTTACATTCGGATACCATCATATTAGAATAAAGGATGTTGATATTGCAAAGAATTATTTTAGGACTAGATATGGTCATTATGAGTTTTTTGTTATGCCTTTTGGTTTAAAAAATGCCCAACCACTTTCATGACTTTGATGCATGATGTTTTCAGACCTTTTCTAGATGTATTTGTGATTATATTTCTAGATGATATCTTGATATATTCTAAAAATGAAGAAGAACATGAAAAGCATGTTAGGCTAGTGCTTGAAACTTTAAGAAAACATCAGTTGTATGGTAAACTAAGTAAATGTGAGTTCTTTAAAATTGAAGCCTCATATCTAGGACACATTATCTCTTAAAAGGAATTGTTCCTTATCCTTCTAAGGTAAAAGCAGTGAAAGATTGGGATACACCCAAAGATGTACAAGAAATTAGGAGTTTTCTTGGTTTGTCTAGTTTTTATAGAAGATTTATTAAGAACTATTCTAAAATAGCTAGTCCTCTCACATACTTAACAAAGAAAAATAATTCATATCATTGGTCTGAGGAATGTGAAGTTGCTTTTAATAAGTTGAAAGAAACCTTAACTTGTATACACCTATATGTGTATTCCTTATTTTTATAATCCTTTTAATGTTGCTTTGATGCTTTTGGTTCTGGTATTGGTTATGTACTAATGCAAGATAGTAGAGTTGTATGTTTTGGATCTAGAAAATTGCTTCCTACTGAAAAGAATAATTCTAGAACTATTACGGATAATACAAGCTTTGAAGATTTGGAGACACTACCTATTAGGTTGTAAATTTATTTTGAAAACTGATCATGAGGTCTGCCATATATTTTTACTCAACCTTTTTAAATATGAGACAATGAAGATGGGTAGAATTGCTAAGTTGGTATGATTTTGAAATGCAGTATGTCTCTCGGTAAAGAAAATTTGGTTTTAGATTCTTCAAGTAATAAAATAATGTTTGCAAATACTTTTTCATTTGAAAAAAATCAACTCGATGAAGAAGTAAAATATGCATTGTCTAATGATAGCTATTTTTCCTAATTATATTCTAGTATGATAAATGAAACCTCAAATGTGCATTAAATGGATAGGATTTTTATGTTGTACTATAAAGGTAAATTTTCTATTCGAATCTTCCTATTTTAAGAATTTTTTTTTTGAGAAATTCTCACGATATTCCCATACTGGTAGTAGATCAAGAATTTTGCGCTTGTTATCTGTCCAAGTTAATGCACCAAACTAAACACAAAACCCCTGGAAAACTCCAATAAAATCGATACCTGATGGATTAGATCCGAAGATGTAGACGGATGAGGAAGCCGATGTAGACAAGACGGGCGCACACGAGCAATTCACACAATAGATCCGAATAACCTGCAAAACACCGATGCTTGACAGAAAAAGACCACGTTAAAAGATATTTAAGTGGACTGCCCGAGAAGCGGGTCCGAGAAGCGATAAGCTTCCTCGGCGGATGTCAGTCCACGTTTTCAATTAAGAAAAGAAGCATACATGATAAAAGATGTAAATAAAGACTAGATTTTCTGATTGCAGTAATAAGAATCTAAACAGCAGACAGAAAGTACAGAAAACAGGGAACTATGAAATAAATGCTGGATTTGTGTTACCTGTATCCTTTTACCTATCTGCAGAGAAATCGGCGTCGACTGGGTAGAATCGGCGTCGATTGAGACTGGTCGGCGTCGATTGAGGAGGGTCGGCGTCGACTGGATAAGATCGGCGTCGACTGGAGACAGATCAATCAATCAGGGACTGTGCGACAAGATTCGGGAATTGGAAGGTGAATGTGGTCTGCTGGATGTGCCGAAGTTGGCGAGATACTGGAACAGAGTCACCAGATGATAGATGGTCGTGACAGGGACAGAGTAACGGTGCTCCTCTCAGGGATTGATTTGGACAGGATCTGTCCTAATCTGAGACAATTGATGCTAAAAAGATCTCTCTTTCTCACACCCTGTATCTCTCTCGCTCTCTGTTCGTGCGTAAGTGCTCTCTTTTTTCGCCTGTTCAGTTTTTTCGCTCGTTCGTGATCTCTTTTCGGTCTCTTCGGTCTCTTCGGTCCCAGAACTGAGTTCTGGACTTGCTTTTATAATCGGCGCCGCTCCTAGAAAATCGGCGCCGACCATATGGGTCGGCGCCGATCGCGGAAAAGACTCCCGAGGTGGCCAAAAATGATCGAAAAGATAAGACTTATCCCGACTACGGGAAAATATCCTGCTTAGGGAAGATTAAAAATAGATGTGATACATGGATAGAATAAATTTGGGGTGGATAAGTGATTAAGATGCATGGGAAGAAGCGTAATTAAATATTTAATATTTAATCACTCATGGGTAAGATGTGATGGGATGAATTAAATTTGGAATAAGTGATTAAATCACAAATTGGATAATATCCCAAGGGGATAGTTGGTGACGTAAACGTGCCCCAGGTTACCTAAGCAAGTAAACGGATGAGAGGGACACTAAATTGGGTAACCAATTTTAAGTGTCTACATTTTGCCCCTTTTTGTCAAGTAACTTGCGATAAGCAAGGTTATGAGACAAAAACAAGGAGATGGAAGAAGAGAAGAATTTGTGGTGATGTGATCCCCCTCAAACTAGGGATGGGATGGATGATAGAACAGACGATCCCGAGTTTGAAAAAGGTAGATGAAAATGCAGGATGCCCCAGTCGGATGTCTGGAGTAGATCTGATCATTGATGACGATAAAAAAAACAAAAAAGGCAAAGAACCTAAGGAACTCACATTGGTAGGGAAAACTAGCCGGTCTCCTCATGAGACAACGGTAGTGCCTACACCCATGAGTGTAAGGAGAACTGCAAAAATAGTCAGCATCTAAAGAGAGACACATTGGTAGGGACAACTAGATGGTCCATAAATCAGACGACGTTAGTGCCTACAGACCCGTTTAACTCTAAGCTGCCAAAAAGTACAAGTGTCCCACGCAAAGGGAACAAACCCGAAATAGACAATGATATCGAAAAGATGCGTCAAAAGGCAAAATTCAGCACACCACAATGATCAGATAGATAAGTAAGCCAAGCATCAACACTATGGCAAACAGACATGAAAAATCGGCGGCGACCAAACTAATCGGCGCCGACCAAAACAAGCGGCGTCGACCCAAAAAATCGGCGCCGACCAATCCAGACACATATAAATATGCGAACGGAAAACGTAAACGATTTATTTGCAACGTGACGATTGATTCAGAGAAAGCCAGATTTGTGATTTGAGCATCATGGAAGCCTCTGGGAGCGGACAGAAGCGCAGGAGGACACGACCTGGGGTAAGTGATCATTTTCGAACCCACTTTTCTTAATTATTTTTTTGTTTGATTTTTTGTGCATGGGAGGCCAGGGTCTGGTTTACATCCGGCCAGGCAGTCGGCGCCGATTGGTTTAATCGGCGTCGATTTGTTTTTGATCGGCGTCGATTAGTATTAATCGGCGCCGACTGAAATGAACGACGCCGATTTTACCAAATCGGCGCCGATTGAAAGATTTTTTTTTTTTTTATTGTTTTGGAAGATGAGATTTGGGGAAATAAGAGACTAATTATGTTTTTGATGTCGTGGATGCAGGCACGAGAGGCTCTTCATATGAGGGATGCCATCCCTGAGCTATTGGAGACGATCCTTCCTGATGTGACAGATGCAGACTGGCAGCATTTAGAGCTAGCCGGGCTCGGGGGTTTCAGATATTATAGACGAGTGCCACGAGATGTGGAGCTCATGCGGGCATTAGTGCGACGGTGGGACAGCCACACGTGCACATTTTGGTTCAGGACGGGTGAGATGACGATCACCCATGAGGATGTATTCAGGATCCTCAGATTACCGATTACTGGGGACCCGATCGAGATCACACCTCGGGAGCAGCAGCAGAGGGCCCTGGTGCGATTATACAGAGATAGAGCAGATGACTCGGAGATAGTATCTGGGGCAGTGAGGATAGCCTCACAGTACAGGCAGGATAGCCCTCGGAGCAGGCGGATAGCCTTGATTCAGATGGCTATCTCCTATTTTGCCCTGCCAGACTCAGGAGGTGGGAGATTCCCATTGTTACTATTAGACTGTGTGTGTGACATCTTGCAGTACAGACAGTTTTTGCCTTTGCCGATGCCCTGATAGCTCAGGTATATTATGAGCTATGGATGTACACCACTGGTCGGAGGACAGGGATCGATGTCAGCTTTGTGCTTCATTGCTGGGCATATGAGCACATAGCAGTGATCAGGCCATCCGGGCTTCCTTGGATGCCAGCAGCAGTGGGGGGTGTTGATTATGGATTTCGGAGATGGCGGGCTGACATGGCCGCAGGAGATACAGGTAGATCAGCCGAGTGGTACTCTGAGCGTTTCAGGACGCTTACACCAGATCAGGTCATCTGGAGGCCATATCGGGCATTCCCGACATGGGCTGGTCAGGACGCCCACTTGGCAGCATTGAGACGGAGTCGGGTGGTCAGGGGCCGTAGGCCAGATATGTGGGAGCGGGTCCCGTTCATGCGGATATTGAGGCAGTTCGGCCTAGTACAGACAGTGCCGGCCACCTACACGCCATATAGGCGGGATAGCAGAGAGACGGATTTGCCGATTTTGATCCCGGCAGACCCATTGAGAGAGGCCCCACCCTCCAGCAGACTGTGATGATGATGCGGGGGTGGATGAGGGCTACGCAGCATGGTACGACACGAGCTTCCACGACATCTCCCGCCTCTATAGATGCTGATGAGGAGGACATAGCTGCTACTATTTGGGCCAGATTAGAGGGAGAGCATGCCACCCTCACACAGACACATCAGGTAGCTCTGGAGGAGATCAGGGCTTTGACGGAGGAGAGGGATGCCCTGATTGTGGAGAGAGACACCGCTCGCCAGGAGCGAGATACAGCGATCCAGCAGAGGGACCGCTACTTTCGACACAGGGAGGCCCTCAGGGCCAAATATGCACGAGAGACGGTGCCTCATCGAGTACAGTACACAGTGGCACGACCCAGAGGGGCACCACCAGCAGCGGCAGCAGCCCCAGCAGCATCAGCAGCATCATTACGAGCACCGGGTACTGTGAGCCTGAGCATACCAGTCTCTCCTCGCTGAGGTGAGATACTACGAGGATGCCTTAGCGCAGCATGCCCCAGATGTGCCTCGATACGGGGCGAGGAGGAGAGCAGCGACGGCTACGGCGAGCGGAGCCTCAGGTGGAGGGAGTACTGGGAGAGATCGAGGTGGGCCGAGACCTCCAGCAGCAGGTGCATCGAGCTCGATAGGCGGCGGCCAGGAGAGACAGCCAGGTGCAGAGGAGGGTGGAGGGGATAGTGTCCTCCACGCTTCAGATTTTACTATATAGAGATTTGATAGATTTTGTATCTGTATAGTGATGTAGCCTCGATTGGAAGGCATTGTATAGATGGCTTGATTAGAAGCCATCCATTTTTGTACAGACACACATGTATATATAGATATAGATTCATTATTTGTCATATAATTGTACTCATGCTTTTAATTTTGGATATACATGGATAGATGGATATAGATATAGACTGATAGAGGATAAAATAGATGTGATTGGATAGGTATAGACTGATAGATGATAGAAATATATGTGATGTGGATATAACTTTGATAGATGGATGTGATGTAACTTGGATGTACATGTGTTTGATGTTTGGATTAGATATGGATAGATATAATGTACCTTGGATGTACATTTTGGTGGATAGATTGATGGATGTGATTGATGTATAGATTAGATATAATGTACCTTAGATGTACATATTTTAAATATTTTGATGGATAAATAGATAGATGTGTTTGATGTATAGATAGATGTAATTTTAATGAGAAATGAATAAAGATAGATGTTTTGATAGATAAGAGGAATTTTGATAGAAGATAAATTTTGATTGAATTAACATATGAAATGTCAATTTAACAGGATGCAAGACAAAGAAATGGGGAATACTCCTTGCAAGAGCCAAAGATGTAAGTGGAAACAACCGTGACTTAGAAGAGAAGACACTCGGAAAAGAAGGGAAATGATAAGTCGGACTTCCAACCGACCATAGATAAAATCCAGATAAGAAACCGAAAGACCAAGCATACAAGGCCCTATATAAGATTAAAATAAACCTGACACTAACTAGTCGCAAACCAGATCTAGGATAGAAATGGAAAGAAAAGTAAGTATCTTGTCGGAATTTACAAGGGACAGGATACATGTCCATGATAGGAAAATAGGATTCTCCATATGATCGACAAAAGGTCTTAAATCTCAGCTTCATGACTTTGACAGAAAAGCAAACTGATCAATGCGGGAAGTTTGCTTGATATGGAAAGACTGATCGATGCGGGAAGTCTTTCAGTGATGCTAAAGAGTGTATAAACTGACTGGAAGGCTGACTAATTACAAGAAGCCTTGAATTTTTCTTTGAGAAACAGCCGTCCTTCAAGGGAGCGGTCTGTATTTTGAATTTTAATGATAGCCATCCTTCGAGGGTATGGTCTATTTTCTTTTTGATTCACTTGATAATGTATGGATAGCTGTCCTTCAAGGGATCAGTCTATCTTTTGGATAGCATCTTCTTTTTTTTTTTTTTTTTTTTGAAACTCTTTGGAAGAAGCTGAGTTTAGACCTAGATAGATCAGATGGAGGGGAAGAGAGCATAGAAGAACATGTACTCATGCCCCGAGTAGATCCAATTAAGATAAGTACTTGGGACAGATGAAGTGGTGATTAAGGTATTCCTACCATGAGGAGGAACATATCCAAAAGAAACGTGCAATGAGTAGAGCCGCGATACTCATATTTAAGGTAAACGAGGCAATAGGCGGAGAACCACACAATTTCAAATCACCACAAAAGTAGATGACTGGTTATTAGGACGGATGGAAGATCTGAGTTGCGACTAGATTTGTGTAAGATAGATTTTAACAATAGAAGGGCCGTAGATGCAAGGCATTAAGAGGTTCCGCTTCAGGTACACCATCCATGGAGGATAAACGATAAGCCCCAGACCCATATTTATGAGTGATAATGTAGGGGCCCATCCAGTTGGGAGCAAACTTACCACGTTGACTTCTTTCGAGTGTAGTGACATTTTGATTTTCCTTAAGAACAAGGTCACCAATTTTGAAGTCACGGTGTTGCAAGTGCTTGTTGTAAGCACGTTTGACACGCTCAAGATAGACTTGATGATGTTCAAGAGCGTTGAGACGCCGCTCATCTAATAATTCAAGTTGTGCTAGACGATTTTGACGATAATCCTCATCGGAGACAAATTCTCTGAGAGAAACACGGAGAGATGGGATTTGGACTTCCAAAGGAAGGACAGCCTCAGACCCATAGACGAGAGAGAAGGGAGTAGCACCAGTAGGAGTACGAATGCTAGTCCGATAAGCCCAGAGAGCAAAAGGGATATGTAAATGCCAATCCCTACCAGCTCGACTAGTTACCTTTGCGAGGATATTACGCAAAGTTTTATTGGAAGCTTCGGCTTGACCATTAGCTTGAGGATAGTATGGAGAAGAAAAACTGAGCTTGATATTGAAAGCGTTGCAGAGATTCTGCAAATCAGCGTTCTTGAAAGACTTACCATTATCTGTGATTAGCTTGTGTGGAACGCCAAAGCGACAAATGATGTGTTGATAGACGAAATCAACTATGGGTTTAGCCTTTGTTGAAGAAAGAGGGATAGCTTCTACCCACTTAGTAAAGTACTCAGTGGCAGTAATGATAGAATGATGACGCTGTGAAGAACGGGGATTGATGAGACCAATAAGATCAAGACCCCACTGTGAAAAAGGCCACAAATCCGCCGCAGGTTGCAAAGCTTGACTAGGGATGTGCGTGAGATTGGAATGTTGCTGACACTTGACGCACTTCTTAGTGTATTCACAACAATCTTGATTAAGAGAAGGCCAATAATATCCCAAACGTAAAATGCGCTTGGCTACAGCTAAGCCACTAAAATGTCCACCACAGATACCGTCATGGACCTCCTGAATAGCTTTAGATGATTCATGGGTTTTGAGGCATCGAAGCAAAATACCATCAAAGCCGCGTTTGTAAAGAATCCCGCCTAGGATAGTATAGCGATTGGCGCGTTGGACAAAAGACCTTCTACCATTGGAAGTCAGATCTGGAGGAAGGATCGAATGAGATAGATAATCAACAATCTGTTGATACCACTCATCCTGGGTATGGGTTGTGACAGCATTGATCGAAGTTAGTTGTTGAAGATAAGATGGTTGATCTAATCGTTGCACAGCCACATAAAGACGCGAGTCTTCGGTAAAAGGCGGGATAAGTGAGGCTAATGAGGCCATGGTATCCGCGAATCGATTTGCAGTGCGAGGAATGGCTTGGATGGTGAACTTATCAAAAGATTGGAGTTGAGCGAGAACGATATCACGATATTTTTGAAGGATATCATTCTTGCATTGATAGACACCCGTGACCTGATTAACGATGAGTTCAGAATCACCGAAGATGTCAATATGACGAGCGCCGAGATTAATGGCATTTTGAAGACCTAAGACAAGAGCTTCATACTCAGCCACATTATTGGTGCACTCAAAGTTTAATTTGTGTGCAACTGGGATAGGCGTACCCCAAGGAGGAATCATCACGAAACCCGCACCTCCCCCTTGCTGGCATTTGGATCCATCAAAGAAGAGCTTTACTTTAAATGGAGATAGACCAAAATCAATTTGTTGGATATTTTCATCGGGGAATTGAGCAAGGGGGTCTTGAGTGTCCGGAAGAGGAGCATCAGCTAATTGATCTGCAATAACCTGACCCTTGATAGACTTTTGCGGGATAAACTCGAGGTCAAATTCTGTCATAAGCATGAGCCAACGAGTGATACGATCATTGTGATAAGGCTTTGCATGAATTGTCTTAAGTGGATTGACACTTGTGACAATATAAGTTTTGTGATTAAGGAGATAATGACGAAGCTTAGAAGTTGCGAAGAAGAGAGCGCAACATAGTTTTTCAGCTTCGGAGTAACGTGTCTCATACTCATGGAGGGTGCGACTGATGTAATAGACAGCTTGTTCTTTACCACAAGTGTCCCGATGTGAGATCATGGCTCCCAGAGCATGGTCAGTCACAGAGATATAAAGATAGAAAGGCTCCCCCTCGCGTGGAGGTGTAAGCACGGGTGGAGAAAGAAGATAAGCTTTGAGATCATCAAAGGCCTTTTGGCAATGCTCATCCCATTCAAAATGAACATTCTTACGGAGGAGATGGTGAAAAGGTTGACAACGGTCGACAATTGGGAGATAAAACGACGCACCGATTGAAGACGTCCTTGGAGACTGCGGAGTTGCTTCAAGTTAGACGGGGGAGGCATCTCAAGGATGGCTTTTATTTTTGCGGGGTCGACTTCAATACCCCTGATGGAAATGATAAAACCTAAAAGTTTACCAGTGAGAACGCCAAACACGCACTTAGCTGGATTTAGACGAAGACAGAAGCGGATAAGCCTCTCAAAAGAGAGGCAAGGATGAAAAGATGATCTTGATGATGCTTGGACTTACCGAGGAGATCGTCAACATAATCTTCCACAGTTTTGTGTAAGAGATCATGGAAGATGTAGGTCATTGCTCGTTGATAGGTTGCTCCTGCGTTCTTAAGACCAAAAGGCATGACACGATAGCAAAAGGTCCCCCAAGGAGTTATGAAGGAAGTCTTATGTTGGTCTTCTGGTGCGATGAGGATTTGATTATATCCAGAGAAACCATCCATAAGAGAAAGCATCTCATGACCCGCAGTTAAATCTACGAGTTGGTCGATATTAGGAAGAGGAAAATCATCCTTTGGACAGGCAAGATTAAGATCCCGGAAGTCGGTACAAATTCGAATCTTCCCAGTAGCCTTAGTTACTGGTACTACATTGGACACCCATTGCGGATAATCGATGGGTTGGATGAAGTTAGCCGAGAGCAAGCGTTGTAATTCTTCTTTAACAAGAAGGGCTACTCTAGGGTGCATTTTACGTAATTTTTGCTTAACTGGTTTGATATTGGGAAGGGTAACGATATTGTGGACCACAATATCGGGATCGAGTCCTGGCATATCCTCGTATGACCAAGCAAAGGCTTGACGATGTTTGGAAAGAAAAGCGGTAAAGTCCCCTAATTCCTGTGGATTAAGGGATTGGCCGACCTTAATGATGCGAGGGTCTTCAGAAGTCCCTATATTAAGGTCGATAGTGGCTTCGTTGAGAAGGGTAGACGTGTCAGAAGGAATAGTCTTGGGAAGATATGAATCCTCTGCCCCTAGATAGGTGAGGACAGAATCGTCATCCGCACAGTGGATAGTGTTGATAGTAGGAGAGTCGTCTCCAACTATTTCAGGGAAGATTAATGGTATAGAAGCGGACCGATTGTTAGTCTCATAGACTAACGGCCCTAAGGAAATGGTATTGATAAAAAAAAAAGTTAGGTGGGATGGAAATGTCATCGTCCACATCAAGTGATGCTTCTGATTTAGTGGGGGAAGATGGTTCTTCCGTAGGAAGAGGCTCATCAAGAATAGTGACGGTGGCTTTTGAAAGGGGTTTAAACCCTAAACCAAATTTCTGATGTGGCATGAGAGTAGGAATGGACTTGAGGTCATGTATACCTTGTTCATATTTTCCCAGGCCAAAACCTTTCCACGCGCATCGATATAGATAAGTTTTTGCAAACGTGGGATTCTGTAGATAATCAAACCCTGTTAAGTAAGGTTTGGTCTTAGGAGGAGAATCTGGGTGATAGTGAGGTGTATCAAGACCACCGTAGATGAAATTAGTCTGTTGATTGGGCAGACCAATGGTGACGATGCAGAGACTGGTTGATATTCGGGTTGTTTGTATGCGGTCTACCATACTCATTAGGTTTGAGATGGGCATCGAAAGAAAAGAGAGGAAGCTCTCCTAGTGAGAAACGCTGCAATGTCTCTTCTAGATTTTGTAAATCCGGTAGTTTAGTTGCAGGTATGGAAGAAGATGAGGCCCCGTCAGGAGAACATGCATTTTCTTTTAAAGGGGCAGATCTTGTGGTCATGTCGCACTGTGCGGAAGGAAAAGGATCTCCTGGATGGGTATATATTTTGCCCTCATATTGATATTTTAAGCATCGATGGAGGGTGGATGGGACACAATGCATTGCGTGAATCCAGGAGCGTCCGAGGATCATATTATAGTGAAATTTTCCTTCGACAATGTAGAAAAGTTCGTGAAGCAGCTTCTTACCTACTCGAATGGGTAAGACCACAGTTCCTAAAGTAACTGCTAGCTGATCGTTAAATGATCGAAGGGCAAAGGGCGGGGGTGACACCACATTCTTTGGTAACTTAAGTTGTTCGAATGTGTGCGAGGAGATGACGTTGAGTGCAGCTCCACTATCGATCATGACACGTTTTAAGGTAGTGTTATTGATTTGGACTGTGATAAAGAGGGGAGCCTCCAAATCCTCTGAAGAAAGAGGAGGAATTTCGGAATCTTCAAAAGAAATGGCGGTTGATGGTCTATTCAATCCAACAACCAACTCGAAGGGCTGGGGCTCATCGGAATTCACTGCGATGCGACGCAGATTATCAATTAGGGCCTGGCGATGTTGTGGAGAGGATTGGATGAGGTCAAAAAGAGACATTTTGACCGGAGCCTGGGTGAGTTGTTTCATAACACTCTCCTCAACGGATACGGGAACTTGAGCCCGAGGTGCAGCACGAATAGAGACCCTGGGTCGTGGTGCTGATGAGGAAGGAGAAACACCTTTAGGGGCTGCAGAAATGACAACCCGTGGTCGAGATGCTGAAGATGAAGATGGGTTATCATAGTGTTGGGTTCTAGTGGCGATATGGATTGTGTCAATTTGAGAAGGTGGAAGATCAAGTGGAGTGGAACCACTAGAGGTCTGAGTGGATGGTTGAGGTTTGGATGGGGCTAAGGTGACAGGAGGTATTTGTTCCTCCTCCTCCAGCAAGAGGTCACTTTCTTCCAGAAGGTTCTTGATAACGGCTTGAAGAGCTTTACATCCCTCAGTATCATGACCCGGAGTACGGTGGTAAGCACAAATCAGATCAGAGTTAAACCAGGTAGGTTTAACTCCTTTAGGGTTATAAGGTTTAATCGGAGGAAGGGTTATGGATGAAGATTGGATAAGTTGATGAAGGATTTCGGTATAGAATCCGGTAGACGAAGAGGAGGATAGAGATGATGAAGGTGGTTCTTTTACATTAACCGACTGCCGAGGTAAAAGAACTTGCATGTTAGGTTTAACAGTCTTTTTAGGGATCCTCTTATTTGTTTGGACATTTGGAGGAGCAGTCTTGGGTACTTGGGATGGGAGTAAGTGAGACATGATTGACTTTGGTGGAGGAGGAGCCCCTAAAATAGATTTTGAGGATGATGGATATGTGACAAATTTTGCGGTCTTTGGAGACAAAGGGGGTTGCTTGGTCGAATTTACTGATGATTTAGATAATGTCGGTTTAGAAGAGGAAGAAGCTCCCAAAGTAGGTGTAATCGGAGGAACATAGGGTGCCTTGGTTTTTGGTAATGAAGATGATGATCCTGATAGAAGAGGTGACGTCTTTTTAGTAGGTAAGTCTATTTTTCGGGGTATTGGTGAAGAATGTGTTGTAGAAGAAGACGATGGCTTTGATAAGTGTGTAGAAGAAAACGCCTTCTCAGCGGGAAAATCCAATCGTTTATGAGGCGTAGAGAGAGATTTTTGTGGAAGAGTACCAAGAGTCTTGATGGTCCGAAATATGGGCTTTCCTTTTTCAGGGATGGTGACGACTTCAACGGCATAAGGTGTTTGTAACCTTTTCGGAGGAAGCAGGTGGGGAGATACTGATGGTGTAATGTTAGATTTTGGTTGTCTCGGTTTAGGTTCAGGAACCGAGTGTATAGGTGTTGATACTACTTCTTTTGATCTTTCCTTAATAGGCGAAGTAACATTAGTGATGGAAGAAGTGAGTGATGAAGAAGCAGTTCCTTGCGAGGGGACTACTTCTGATGCAGTAATCATGGGTGAAACTACTGTAGGAAAAGAGATAGGAAGGGTCAAAATTGAAGACGCTTCCGTTGAAGTTGGCACAATGATAGGTACGTTCACCAAGGGCATAGTTGCAGCGGGAATGGGAGCAACAGAAGTGGATGTGTCTGAAGTGGAAACTCGAAGGGATGTAATTGCCTCGAGTATTGAAAGAATGTCTGATGATGAGACAGATGAGGATGATACTGTCTCGGGTATGGATGGAAGGTCAGACAAAGGAACGGAGAAAGATGACTCCGTGCTTAGTAATGTAGGAATATTCAAAGGTGGGCCATCTGAAGATAATGGAATTCCAGTGATTGATGAAGTGGAAGGAGGTCCTGATTCGATTGATGGGTTTGCAGATGGATTGGTTTCAGAAGAAGAGTCCTCGGTAGAGATGAAGTTGATGGTGTGAGTGTTTGATTTTTGAGATTCTGAAGCATTATGGTTCGGGGCATGATTGGGAAAAGGTTGTTTAAAAACATCAAGTGCCTGATTTGGGGGAGCATTTGGGTTATCTAGAATGAGCTCGCCTTTATCAATGAATTTTTGGACAAGATTTTTGAAAGTCTGACATCGTTCGATGTCATGACCTTTGGTTCTGTGATAATGACAGAAATCGTTTTCCCTATACCAGAATGGGCGCTCTCGGCTTTCATCAATATCCCTAATGGGGGGAAGTTCGATCATGCGAACTTCCAACATTTTTTCTAAGATAGAGGCATATGATTCCCCCAATGGAGCGAAGGATCGAGATGATGAAGCCCCTTTTCGAGCAGATGAAGGGTCTCTTCGTGGTGTTTGATTAGAAGTATTATCGGCTCGTGATGCTTTTAATACGATGGCGTTGGTGGATCCTTGATTTTTGTCTTTAGAAGGAGAAGAATTTGGTTTGGTAAACCGAGAAAAATCTGGTTTGGATTTAGAGCGAAGTTTTAGCTTCCCTTGCTCAATGGCGCGAGATTCAAGTTTGCGTGCCATCGTGAAGGCTTCCTCAAAGGTATGAAAGGTTTGGATCCTTAAAGTGGAAGAAATGTGATTAGCACAAGATCGAGTAAACAACTCGATTTGTTGGGATTGAGGAAGGGAGAAAGACAATTGGTTGATTATCCCTCTCCAACGAGCGACAAAGTCTGCAATAGACTCATCATCGAATTGGTGAATGTTATAAAGATCTGTGATCGAGATCTTATGTGCGATATTTATTGAAAAGTTTTCAACAAACATCTGGGCCAATTGAGAGAAGGAAAACAAAGAATGTTGAGGGATGTTATTATACCAGTCTAAAGCAGGACCTGCTAGAGACATAGGAAAGGTACGGAGCATGAGCTCCTGATCTTGGACTATGAGATAGCAAGCATGTTTGAATGCTCGCAGATGTTGTTGAGGGTCTTCCCGACTATGGAATTTTGAAAATTTAGGAAGTTCCCATTGGGGAGGATAAGGCTTAAAAGCCACTGAAGGGTGAATGGGTTCATTACACACTTCTTCAAAGGAGTATGAGGGACGAGCCCCTTTTGTGGAGGCTTCCAAGTCTGCGATTTTCTTGAAGAGAATTTGAACCACATCCGATTGAGGAGGCGGTACATTGGTATGTCCTACATAAGAAGCAAGTGGTGGATGTTGTTGAGGTGTCAATGGGGGATTCATCTGTTGATGGATAGGATGATAAGAGGAATAACCAGGTGTTCTGGGTGACACCGGGTGGGGTATTTGCTGTGAGGTAGCTTGCGTATAGGCAGGCTGTGAGATAATAAGGGGTTGAGAAAATGAAGGTTGGATGATGGATGGAGCCTGTGATTGGTGGACTCCTATGTTTGTTGATTGGATCGGGATGGATTGAGGAACATGGGTGTTGGTTGGATTGGACATGTTGGGGAACAAGACCTGAAAGGGGCCTTCTACTGCCGGGTTAGGTATTAAGGGTGCCGATGTTAGCTGATGGGCGAAGGTCACAGTTGCTGGAACATTGGAGGAAATACCCCCTAGAGGACGAGAAGTAGGAGCCAACTGACTATTCGGAGGGGGTTGGCTCATGAAGAGGTACTGACCTTGGGACACAATGGAGGGCATAGATGAATTAACAGCAACATGCGGGTGTGCAGACGCATTCATTATAGCAAGGGCAGAAGACCTCTCAGAAGTAGGTGGTGGAATATTCGAGGTAACTGCGGTGTTAGGGATAGGTAAGACTATTTGGGAATTAGTCGATATGGAAGGTGGAAGAGAAAAGGGAGGCATAGGGGCCTCGCCCTTCTCCGTGGCTCGAGGTAAAAGAGATGGTGCAAACTGCTCTACAAAGGCTTGGGATGATCCACGAGGATAATCGTACACTTGTTGGATTGGTGGCCCTTGATCAGATATTCGAATGGACTTGTGTACTAGGTAGTCCATGAGGGCTATCGGGTTACGGTCGAGGAATGCCTGGAATTCAGGATCCCCGCGGGGAACATACTCCGAGTCAGATGATATTTCCGAAGGACTAGGGGAAGCTGGACGTGATGGGATTGCTTTGGCTTGATGGAAAGGGTTATATGACCAGGATGGGGACCCAACTAACAGCGGTCCCGAGGAAGATTGGGGGGGTGCCGAAACCTCCACACTAGTGGTGATCTCGGAGAAAGAAGGAACTAGTTGAGCCATTCTTCTGGATTGTGATCGGGTGATAACCGTCATAAACACACAGACAAGAAAAGTGACCTAACTAATGCACAGATAATTCAAGCAGCGCAAGTGATTATCTCCTTTAAATTTTAATGCTTTTAAGAAAAGAAAATGTTAGGGAAGGCTTTTTAGAACAGGAACTACTCAGATAGCCAAACTAAGGATGGTTTGGGTAATGTTTGGTGAGGAGTCCCGAAGGCACTTCAGTAAAAGACAGTACGTGGCTTGATATAGGGGCCTACCCCCGCACTTCACACACCGCTGCGATAAGGGAGTCGGGTGCTTTGCCAATATATACCAAAATCTTTCGTGAATTTATAGCGCGGCCCGAGTACCGCGTAGGCTCTTCCTCTTGGATATCACTTCCAAGTAGGTGAGGCCAGGGAAGGAGTTTTGTTTAAATGCTTTATACCTAGTGATTTTGGCTTTGTGTGCAAGGGTGAAAAATAAAAATCAAATAGTGTCACTACCGATTTTGATCAATTTTCCAGCCTAATTAAAACTAGATGAAAAGCAGGAAGCAATGACAAAGAAAAAGTTCTTTTAAGCACTTAAAAGCGAAGTGTTTGATTTCAATGAAGACAAGTCAAACTGATTCTTTCCCAAATGCGATTAAGTTCTTTTTAAACACCAAAAATCGAAGTGTTTGGATGTGATAGGCAACCGACAAAGAAATCCTAAAAAGGAGAAAACACCGTAAAAGAGGAATACCTGTAGATTTAGCTCTCCAAGGTGTGTGGACTTCAAAAAGCGCGTTGTTGAGCTCTTCCCCTCGAACAATCCCACGAACAAGCAAGGTGCTCCGCAAGAAGAGGTTAAGCAAACAACAAACAAAATCCAGAAAGATATATCCGGATAATGGTGAAATGAAAAATTTCTATTTTAAGGAAATAGAAAAATTTCAAGATAATGATTCCGCATAAAAAGAAGCAAGATTGAAATGATGAAAAGAAATGCTCAAATAGGACTGATAGAAATCAGTGAAAAAAAGGAACAAAGTTCAAAACTAGGAAAGAAATGAACTTACCAATAAGGGACTTTGGTTGGGTCCCACCGGGCGTGCCAGAATGTAGATCAAGAATTTTGCGCTTGTTACCTGTCCAAGTTAATGCACCAAACTAAACACAAAAACCCTGAAAAACTCCAATAAAATCGATACCTGATGGATTAGATCCGAAGATGTAGATGGATGAGGAAGCCGATGTAGACAAGACGGGCGCACACGAGCAATTCGCACAATAGATCCGAATAACCTGCAAAACACCGATGCTTGACAGAAAAAGACCACGTTAAAAGATATTTAAGTGGACTGCCCGAGAAGCGGGTCCGAGAAGCGATAAGCTTCCTCGGCGGATGTCAGTCCACGTTTTCAATTAAGAAAAGAAGCATACATGATAAAAGATGTAAATAAAGACTAGATTTTCTGATTGCAGTAATAAGAATCTAAACAGCAGACAGAAAGTACAGAAAACAGGGAACTATGAAATAAATGCTGGATTTGTGTTACCTGTATCCTTTTACCTATCTGCAGAGAAATCGGCGTCGATTGGGTAGAATCGGCGTCGATTGAGACTGGTCGGCGTCGATTGAGGAGGGTCGGCGTCGACTGGATAAGATCGGCGTCGACTGGAGACAGATCAATCAATCAGGGACTGTGCGACAAGATTCGGGAATTGGAAGGTGAATGTGGTCTGCTGGATGTGCCGAAGTTGGTGAGATACTGGAACAGAGTCACCAGATGATAGATGGTCGTGACAGGGACAGAGTAACGGTGCTCCTCTCAGGGATTGATTTGGACAGGATCTGTCCTAATCTGAGACAATTGATGCTAAAAAGATCTCTCTTTCTCACACCCTGTATCTCTCTCGCTCTCTGTTCGTGCGTAAGTGCTCTCTTTTTCGCTGTTCATTTTTTTCGCTCGTTCGTGATCTCTTTTCGGTCTCTTCGGTCCTTAGAACTGAGTTCTGGACTTGCTTTTATAATCGGCGCCGCTCCTAGAAAATCGGCGACGACCATATGGGTCGGCGCCGATCGCGGAAAAGACTCCCGAGGTGGCCAAAAATGATCGAAAAAGATAAGACTTATCCCGACTACGGGAAAATATCCCGCTTAGGGAAGATTAAAAATAGATGTGATACATGGATAGAATAAATTTGGGGTGGATAAGTGATTAAGATGCATGGGAAGAAGCGTAATTAAATATTTAATATTTAATCACTCATGGGTAAGATGTGATGGGATGAATTAAATTTGGAATAAGTGATTAAATCACAAATTGGATAATATCCCAAGGGGATAGTTGGTGACGTAAACGTGCCCCAGGTTACCTAAGCAAGTAAACGGATGAGAGGGACACTAAATTGGGTAACCAATTTTAAGTGTCTACACTGACATCTTGAAATTCTCATGATATTATCCTAGGATGAAGCAAGACATTAGGAAGTATGTGCAGCAGAGTGTTTGACTTGTCAAAAGGTTAAAACTGAATAGTTTAGTAAACCTAGGAAATTGTAACCTTTGTCTATTCTTGATTAGAAATGGGAGTCAGTTAGTATGGACTTTATTACAAGTTTACCTAATACTAAGAATGAACATGATGTTATTCTTTTTGTGGTTGATAGATTGAAAAAAATGGCAAATTTTCTACAAACCAAGATCAAAACTTCTACTTCTGATATAGATCATCTATTTTATAAGGAAATATTTTGTTTGCATGGTTTTCCTAAGAATTTAGTGATTGATAGAGACCCTAGATTTACTTCTTCTTTCTGGAGATCCTTATTTGATGAGTTGGGTACTAGTTTGAGCTTTAGTACTGCTTATCATATCAAGTCGATCGAGAAAACTAAAAGAATAAATATAATCTTAGAAGATATGCTTAGGATGTATATAGGTGAGAAACCTAGAAATTGGGAACAATATTTACATTTGATTGAATTTTCTTATAACCAAGGATATCACACTACAACTAAAATGACACCTTTTGAAGTTGTGTATGGTAGGAATTGTACTACTCCTATTTCATGGTCTAATCCTAAACATAGATCTTGGTATGCTAATGATAACTTAAAGGAAATGGAAGAAATCATAAACAAAGCCAAACAGAACATGAAAGCTGCCCAAGATAGATATAAGAATTGGGTTGATTCTAAAATAACTGTTAGAGAATTTAAATTAGGTGATCAAGTTATTTCTGAGAGTAAAACCTAAGAAGAGTTCTTTGAAGTTAGGAAAATATGCTAAGTTAGCTCCTTGTTATTGTGGACCATTTGAAATTCTAGAAAGAATAGGAAATATTGATTATAGATTTGCTTTACTTCTTGAATTTTCTAGAATTCATAATGTATTTCATGTAAGCTTGTTAAAGAAATATGTGTATGATGTTAATCATGTTATTGATTGGAAAAATATAGTTATTGAGCCTACATGTGAATTCAAAATTGAACCTGAAATGATTTTGGAAAGAAGGAATAAGAACCTTAGAAATAGAGAAATTAAAGAAGTTAAAGTAAAATGGACTTTTTGTGATGTGGAAAGTGCTACTTGGGAAAGAGAATATTTCTGAAAGAGAAATATCCCAATTTGTTTAGCTAATGACTTGTTTTGTTTTCTGTGATTTTCAGCATAGACTTGGCACTACTGAGGGAAATCATTGATTCAAGGAGGGGAGAAATGTTATGTGACTAAATCCCCAAGGCTTAAAAAGAATTAAAGACTTGTGGATTATTAAAGATCAAGTTTGAATTAAGAAAAATACATTGTAAATAGCTATTGATGTAATGAATACCACGACATATTGATTAAAGATGCTTAATTTATTTATGAAAGGGTGTGAAACCATTGTGATGGTTCATAACTGCCAATGGAGTCTTATAAAAGGCATGTAAATTATTCTAAGAGGGACACAAATTGAATTGTGCTAGTGATTCTAAGGAAAAGAATATTGAGTATGTGGAAGTAAATTCCAAGGCTGACTAGGTATAGATAGGTGGTGGGAAAGAGAGAGGGGCACCAACGGTGTCCTAACTAGGGGGTAAAAAGTACAACCTTGGATGGTCCTGGCCAAGGCAAGGTGAACATACATGGGGTGTATAACACAATCCTCTCATAGTGTGGCCATAGTCTGGTGTCTATTTCCTATGTCTCTACATTGGAATTTGGTATTAGAATTCATGATTTTCGTAGCATATATATTTCCTCTCCATAAATTCTCTATAAACATCTATAAAATCTCTATAAATATCTATATAATGTTAATATAAAGAATTGAACTTGTCTATTTTAATTGATAAACAAATAAATGGATATATTTTGTTAATTTGTTATGGATAATTTTTAAAAACTTATTTGTGTTAGCATAAGGAGGTGAATCTGTAGTAAGAAGTTTTAGAAATACGTAAATTTTATATGTATCTCTGTATTTTAAATAAGAATCTATTTAACTTAATATAGAATAATATTTTTATGTGTATTTGATCATAATCCTACTATTTTAATGATGATTTCGGGTTAAATTATGTATTATCTATATCTAATGATCATGGTTGTTGTATTTATGTCATTTATATGCCTTGGACCCAAAAATCCCCTTTACTGTGGTTAATTGTATGTTTCTAAGTCCACTCAACAAGTAAATACAATGTATAATATTGAAGTTAGAAAAATTAAAACGTTCCATGTGTGCTTCATGGGATTAGAGTCTTGGTACCTTTGCGATGTCTTAGCCAATCAAAAATACCCACATGTTATTGACTTGTCAAATCTACTGATTATTTTGAAGGTTTTAACCGATGAGATAATGCCATATATCTTTGCTTGATGTTGATCCCTTGTCGAGTCTCTTCTTAGTTTTATGAAGTAAGATCCAATTAGATCATTCCATATTTTTCATGGATTCATAATTAGTTAACTAGTCTTCTTCCAAATGTGAAACCTAACCCAATCAAAATTCTCCAAGTCATGTCGTATTTCACGTTGTCATACTTTTGTTAGTATTAAATTTTGTCATCCAATAATATTTAGCCACCAATTTCACAAATGTTAGTTTCTTTCAGATTTGTCATAATGTGAGCGAATAAATCATGCGCACGTTCCTTCACATGTCATATGCCTTTAGTGGAGGTGTGTCGGTTTGGAAAAATAGAAAACCACTTATTTTAAGCCACGTATGCATGGTTAAAAACTATCTTGTTATTAAGTAATATTTTTCGAGTTAACCTACACTAATGAAGTACGAGCGAATAGCTAAGAAGTTCCGCGTGCATACAAAATTTGCGGTGATAGAACCTTGATAAAAATTATTGTCTTCTGCGAAATTTGAAATAATGAAAAGGTTCCACTTGTCTTATTTCATAGTATCAAGATTTTATAACCTTTTCCAATGAATTATTGACACTTGTCTTTATCCTTTTCCTTTGTAACTGTTCGGACCCAAATTTATTTAGTCTTTGGTTAAATATGGGAAATTGTTTTCATGAGATTGAATTATTAAGAAAATACACGGAATCAAGCCATGTGTCTTTGGGTTAATCCCAGTTAATTAATCATGTTTTTAAGCTTAATTAATCATGTTAGATGTAGCCCATAGATTTATAAAGTTCTTCTCAATTTTATTAAATAAAATATGTGCAGAGTCGATTTATCTTATTAAATTAAGTGGAGAACGTATAGATCTTATGTAATTCGACATATAGAATTATAAGAATGTTAGAAAACATATCAGAATTTTGCAAGGTAATATTTTGTCAAGAATTATTAATTTTGGTCGAAGGAAAAAGTTGGATTTAAAACTCTATCCTAGTCACTTTTCCCTTAAATGCACTTTGGTTATTGTAAGTTTGATTGTTACCTATTTTGAATTTTCCTTCTTCAATGAATTTGTAAAAGAGAAATGTTCCATATTTATGTTGATGGTTACTGACCTTTGATTATAAAATTGGAAAAACACTTAAACACCTATGGAAAATTATCTATTTGAAAACTAAACTATTTCTTTCCAGATATGTATTCTTTCGGCTATGAAGGATACTTCCATGTGCTAGGTTACTTGCTCCACTTATCACAAGATTTGATTGATTAAAGAAATATAGAACTTTAAAGATTTGTAAAATGAACATGTATCTTGTAGTTTAAATAAATATTTAGAGGACTCTGCATTGTCATTTGATCTTGTTGTGGACTGAAGAGTAGACCGGTTTGTGTTGATAAGCTGTAGCATTCTAATTTATTTTGATACTTGGATGATTACTTTCTAAATACTTTCTTTTTATCATTCAAACATGAATGAATAATAAATTAAAAGTATTCACTTAAGATATGAATAAATCATGAGTAAAATGTTGACTTTAATTACTTGTACTGCACATTAAAGGAAAAAACAGTTAGAAAAATATGGTGGAGGCGATAGGCCTCTCTTTACTCTAGTTCATGTCTTGACTTCTTCTTCATGATCTTGTCTGAAACATTTCTTGGATGCTTCAATATGATGATAATTCAAAATTTTCTTAGTATGATGATTACTTCATCATGCTTGAAGCTAGAAAAATATGATGATTATGATCATTCTATTTCTTATTATGTGTCATGCATCTTGCACTTTTTTATTTACTTGTACACATGAAAGAAAGTTTATAAATCTGAAGCTACATAGTGTATGAGAATGAAGACAACCCGAAGCTCTAACCATATTATGATTTCTATTTTTAGGTGTTAAATTTCTTTGGAAGGAAAGAGGACAAGAACAAGGAAATTGTAAACAAAGGTGTCACAGTTGAAGGAAATCTTCCTCTTTCCAAGAAATGATGGGTTTTCTTCCCTTCTCTTGTATTTATAGTTTCATATGTATGCACTTTCCTTTTTATGTACAAGAAAATTCATATCCTATGGCTTGTGTGGGATTATTGTACACTTTACTTCTGAATAAAATGAGAATTACTTAATGTGATGAGTTGTACATGTTTCTTTTGCATTTATTTTCATTAACATAATGTTAAATGAACCCTTTGCAACTCAACACACTAAGTAATTTCACATAATCATAAGGAATGAATTAATTGTACATTGATTAATCATGAAACTAAAATAAATCAAATCAAACAATCCAACTCACCTAAACTTCCAGCATGTGGAATGTCCTTCTACACTGTATATATAGGACCTTACATTAATTCTTGAAGGTATGGTGCAACATCTTGATGAAGATGATGAATTTTGAAAGGCATTTAAGGGGAGGATAAAATTTTGAAACTATCATAGTGACAACATATACTTGCTTTTCATTTCTTCCTTAGTTAGGTCCATCAATCTAACCCCTCCAATCTGATCAAAAAAGTTTCAAATTAAACTCTCGCACATCATGGTGATGTGCGTGAAATTTCAACACTACCCTCCTAAAAATACGGTTGTAATTAAAAATTTTAAATGTGTCATAGCATATGTAGAACCAAAATACCCGTAACATTCCAACCTCATAATTATAGGGTCATATATCCTTCTTTACCTTAAGAAAAACCTACTCAAATAAAATAATTTCATCCTCCGGATATCATTGGCCCCTATGAATATTCTCTATAAGGTCGATTGTGCGGATCTACATCTCTATATAAAGACATTATCAACCTTGTGTAAATTAAACTTAGGTACGATGGCATAGTAACTAAGTAAAAATAATTCTCATAAGTCTCTATAGGTATCCTTTCTCCTTATAGCTCATTTTTGAGGAATCTCAACAATTTCATCTTATTGCACAATCTAGGAATCATGAGTGGGACCCTCTTGAAGAAATTTCCCTAATTCTTTTTCTAGTTTCCTTTGTGGAAATTATGCATATGTCACCTCATCATCGTTTACGTCTCATGACTGCGTTGATTGATATAAAGATTCTTCTTCCTCATTCTTTAGGGAATTTTTTTATGTTGCATGGCTCAAAAGAAAGTATCCACTATAAATTTGAGGAAATATCCATTCATACTTATCTCACCATGAATGTTCATTCATGCATTTTTTCATTTTCTTTTATGATCCCGAGATGAGCTCTTGCTTCATGTAGACAATCTTCCACTTTTCATATCAGTTCAAATCGATCATGCGATTGCCCAACGTTTTTAAAAAAAAGAGAAGAATACAAATAATAATGTTAAAAAAGGATGGAATGCGTTGGATGGTGAGTTAGTGGAAGCTTTGTTTTCTCAAGGAGGGCCAGCTTGGGTGGTGTGAAGAGATAGAAAGTGACAGATCCTAAAGTGCTTTTTCAGACCTATCAATTTCTTAGCATAATAATACAAACACTTTATTTGATGTTTGGAGGCGTGAAACCATGTGAAGCACAAGATAACATTGTGATCTAGCAGATATTGGATAGTTCCAGTAAGATAAAGACAGAGCTCTGTTAGTAGCCATCCTATTATCTCCTTGTTTTTTTTCCTTTACACAAATTGACGGATCTAGACTTATATCTATGTTTGAAGGAAGAAATTTTTTCTTTCAAAAGATGATTTTTCACCTATCATGGTTTTGTTTGTTGTTTGGAGAAGAAAGGAAAAAAATTCCTACCATTTTTCTTTTTGATTTTTAAAGAGGAAGAAACGTATTAAGAATTTGGAGATTCATAGTATTTTGCACTTCATTTACGTGAGAAGACTAAGAAAAGCTTGAGAATTAGGAGAGCTTAAGTTGGGTCTAATGCCTAGTTGTTATTATTTTACTTCTTCTACATCTAAAACTAGTGCCATGTGCAATGTAGCCCACACAACACATTTTCCTACTCTTTATCTTTTATTTATGAGTGGTTGTTGTCCTATTAAGACATTAGAAGTTCTCTTCATGTTGTCCCACATTTATCTTTCCAAGATTTTCTCTTTCACTCTTCCTCCATGTGAGAGCCTTTGTTTCCCTTCCCTATCCTGCACAAACCCCCATCATACTTCCCCACGTAGGCTAGAATAAGAGCTTTGTAACAAGGTGTGGGCATTAATCAAATCACAGGGAAATGGGTTTTTTTTATAGAATGTAGTTTCAGATTGGTATTATAGTTAAGATATGGCTCCACCAAATGTTAACTCTTGGTGTGTCATGGTTCCATGTATGCACAAAATGAGTAGTTTAAAGGACTTCTTGGGTGTGTAATAAAACTCTATTGTTATGTTCAAAAGTTAGTGCCGAAAAACAACATTATCAGAGGTTTCATCTTACTAATGTAGCTCTAGTATAGGATCAATTTTGTAGAAACTTTACTCTTGACATTTGGTTGTGGAAGGAATGGGTGTGGGCTATTTGAGGAAATAATGAGTACATATCCATAATAAGAGAATGGTATTTTAGCGTATGGTTAGAGGTCACTCCGAAATTTTTGTAGGAACCACATATCCAAAGAATGTGATCACTTTGTTGTAATGACTCAAGGAAACTACTCTAAAACCATTCAATCAGGTGCCTCGTAGAGACATGCTCTCATGGATGTTGGTCGTGGAAAAACATGCAAAAAGTGGAATTTTGAAGAGAAACGAGAAATCCCATAAATTGTTTTAGAATTCCTAAAGCTTATGCGGCCTCATCAAATGCAAGGATCGTGGGAATAGTGTAAAAAGGTATGGATCATTCTTCCACCCGCTTCAAACTAAAAATTTCATCATTTATTTTTTTAGCATTAGATTTTAGTAGGTTGTATATTAAAACATAAATTCAACTTATAATTACTGATATGGCTTTTACCTTTCCCAAAAATATTTTTCCCTAAACTTTTAAGAAAAAATATTAGGCCTTGGGACAATACGCATGGAGTGCCATGTCGAACTGTTAATGGGAACCAAAACCACAAACATGATCCATGTCGACCCAAGACACCATGAAATTTCTTAACTAGGATGAATAACTTAACTAGATTCCTTAACGAGGTGAGATTTAATACCCTTTTAACACTTGATCACTTTTGGTGATGTTCCCACTTTATGAAATTGTGATCGGTTTTAGCCTACTGATGGTCATATCAATTTGATGTAACAGAAAACACCTTCATCTACCTCTAGGACTTCTATGTGATAATTGAAACCAACTCTTAGTTTCATAAAAATATTTTCGTAAGATAGATTTTCAAGTGGATATTGGAGTCACTTTGGTCGTCAGACAACAAAGGTGTGTTGATATCTTTATGATAATTGGTCTCATAGTCACCTTCTTAAATTGAACCTTGTTTGACATAATTGAATTCCGTCAAATCAAGTGAGTTATTTGTTTATAGATGAGTTCATAGGAATCAATGAAACGTATATTTGAACCTCAAACAAGTGGTTTTTGAAACCATACTGTAAGCACTTCAGCTGATTTGGTCAATTTTGCACACTTGTAACTTAAGATAGAAAACATTTATTAGGATCCCATTGGTTCTTTAAATTACTAGTGAACCTTGTTTATAATGTTACATTCTTTGTAGAGTATTATTTAATCAATTACTTGGTATGAAAGGATTTTTCAATTTAAAGTGTCGTTCTCTCCTCCTAGTCTCTCTATCTCTTAATATAAATATAAAATTGTGGTTGGTCTTGGAAATGTGAATGGATTAAAATGTAGATGAGTTTTAAATAAAATGAAAATGGGTATGAATTGAGAAATGGGTAAAATATTGTAAATAACAAAGAAATTGTTTTATAGTTTCTCTCTCTTCCTACTCTCTCTCTCTATTGAAAAAAATTAAATGAATGTGTGAGGAAATTATCTCTCCTCTCTCCCCTTAGCTCTACATCTCTCTCTACTTTTTTGAAATTATTTGAAATGATGAATGTCTTGCTTATGCTTGAGTGTATGGGTTTTCCATACTCGGTCCTAGGACTAACACAATGTTGGCTGTAGGTACTATGGACAAGAGGAATTTTTTGGATGTGATATGTTGTAATTAATGATTTATCATTCTAAAGTTATATTCATCTTGCAATACATGTATTACCATATAATGATATCATGTATTGTTGTCGAAAAATTGTTTTTGTATATTTTGAAAAAGGAATACCAATGTGGAAATATTTTATAGTGTTGAAGTAGATATGAATTTGTACTCAATGTTGTACCTATTCTATAAATATATTAAACTAATCCTTTGCTATGTTAACTATTGGTTTATTTCCTTAACTCCCACAATGCTAGGTAGAATCTCATCTCATCAAAACTAAAACAAAAATAAATAAATGAATGAATGAGTTGTAATGCCTATTATACTTCCTCCTCGATTCGAGTCTCTTCCGGGGTATATAACATTGATTTTGTAATAAAATACTTTGAAATCATTAATCATTTTCTTGTTTCACACCTATGATGTCTTATTAAGGATCTTATTACCAATATTCGATGAGGTGGTGGTTTTATGCTCAAGCCTATCTTTTTGTTATAAGTGAGGTGATCGTGCATAGGTATTGCAGGTATGCCCATATCCTGAATAAGTTTAACTATCTTTGCGTGAATTCCCTTTTTACCCTAGTGGGTTGTCGAGGCCTTGCAAGATAGTTAGTGGTTGTACATTCGATTGATATCTTGTGAGATATAAATTATGTGAGTGGAGAATATGTTTTGAATTACTTACGAATTTACCGAAAATTTGATCAAATAGGTCCTTATGAGACTTTTGGAAATGCATAAGGTTGTTTGGGATATCTCTCTTTCAATATACACTTGTATTTCCATGTCCAAGAGCATTGAAATGAGTTGTCTTGTGCGACGTCATACTCCTTGTAGTATTAAATCCCTAGGTGTTTCGTAAGTGTTATAAGGATTACATTTGTTCCAAAATGATGTTAATAAAATACAGAATTAACTACGTAAATGTAGTTAGTAAAAGAGTAAATAATATTAAACTAAGAAATGACTGCTATGAAAATGGTATACCATTGAGCGATGTCAAAACCAAATAAAATGTCAAATTTGATCATAAGATGAATGTAATAAAGTATATTTCAATGAATATTACAACAACCTAATAAATTGCAAAACCAAATATGATGCATGATCACCTACTTTGTATACATAAATGCGGTTAAACAATCATGCTAATGAAATAATGAAATGTAGCCACGAGATTGGGATGCCTTTGGTTATATCCAAGGTCTTGTGGGTTAAGGAGATTGCACTCTATTTGGAAATGTAAAAGTTAGTAGAACTCTTGGTATAGTTAGAAATATAATAAAAATAGGATCCCACGGGAAGTAGAATCTATGGTTGAAACATCTAATTAACTCATTGCTACTGAGAGTGAACCATTAAGATGATGAAAAAAATTAGTTTGAAATGTGAAATTTGTCACTTAGATTCAAGAAAAAATATCTATAAGGGGAACATAGGTGTAATGTGCTCTTCCATGCACAATATGATTGTGAAAATATGAATTCCTAATAGGAGCAACGATTGTGAATCAAGAATGATACAACTTAATTAGTTAACCTACATAGTTGGTTGTAATAACTTGAAGATTAAAATAATGTATTGTTAGTATTAAACAATGCTATGAAATGAACTCAGGATAGGTCTTCTATTGATCTAGTAACCTTCCTTTTTCTTCTTGTGAATTTTCCTCCTTGTAATCAAAGTATTTTTCCAAACCAAGTAAACTCGACTCTTTAAAAAAATCCTTATGTAAAATATTTGAAGGCCCATGTGTGTATATACATTCCTAATCACAATCAAGCTATATAAATTTATTTCCATAAGATAAATGAGAAAATGCTAAAGGAACCACTACAGGTGAAATGTTAAGCAAAAACATCTAGCCTAGTTATAATGGAATGAAGGGTCCCATCTTATGAGTTCTTTAAACAATTTTAGTCAACTAGACAATTTTTTAAAAAAAAACCTTTAACATAAGAATTGAATATTAGAAGACACATAGTTGTTTAAAATGAATTTATTTATTAAATGAGATATGGATAACTATTTGAATTGGATAAAGGAATCAGCCACACATTCTCCATTAAAGACTAATGCTCTACAAAATAAAGTAATTGAAGTTATAAAAATGGTAATTTTTAAACCTTATGTGTTTAAATATCTTTGAAAACTATAAGGTCTTACAAGGAAACCTAAATGCAATGAATATGTAAACCATGAAAAGGCCATGTCATCAAGTATGCCTATCCTGTGTTTCTTACTGTAATTGGGTCATTGTCCTGGTTTATGTCGTTTGAGTAAAACATTTATGTGTACCCTATGTTATCCTATGGTATAATTGGGTTCATGTTTATATAATTTCCTACATGATGTCAAATTTCTTTAGTTGGATCCCTTGTGGTGTTGTGTAGCATTGAATTAAAGTCAAAAACAATTATTTCGGTAATTTTACCGTGGAATTTTGATGTTGAAAATGTGGGCATTACATATGGTATTAGAGTGAGGTTCATGCTCTCAAACCTCTGGGATGGATTGGAGTTGTGATGATTTTGCATGGTGGTGGTGGATATGGGAAGAGTAATGTGATATATGTTGTGATGTGACCAGTGTTGTAATTGTGATATTATGAATGCACATGTTGTGCATGTCACTTAGTACATATTTGTTATCATGTTTATGTGCTTGTGATGAGAGTATTCACTCTCCTTTTTGTGGACTCAATGAGGATTTCACGTGTGATGTGCCGCCTTATTGTGCATGAAAAGAATTTTATTGTAGATTATGGAGTGTTGGAGTGTTTTTTTATTATTTGATATAAAGGTGTGTTGATTTGTTACATCACAAAAAAATTTGTATAGTGAATTGGATTTTATCGTGATGTTGCCAACTTGTTGTCATGAATCATGTGTGTCACCATGTTGTATTGTAATTGACCATACATTGTAATACTAGTCATTATTTTCATCATACATATAATTCGTGTAATATGAGATGGTTCATGTCATATATTAGGGGCATATGGTGATCGTATGACCCCTATTGTGCAATACTTGCACCTTAGGTGAATTATGTGTAAAAGTGATGTATTATAAGCCGTGAAAGTAATTATTGTGTTATGACCTGTTTTATATACCATGTGTAAGATGTTATGGTTAATGTGTGTGAATCACCTTTGTGTTAGTAATGTAGTTATGTGTTATGTTGTGAACCTTACACTAGATGACGCTAAGGGGAACAATCATTAAAAGTGTATGTTTGGAGAGAGAAGGCGTGGAATAGGTTTTCATAATCTTGAGTGAGTATTAGTGAGGAAGTGGAGTCTTATATATACCGAAAACCAACTTCTATAAGTTTAGTATACTTTGAGCTTGCTCGGTATATTGTGGGTGTGAACCACCTTAGACTCAACTTATGAAAACTAGCATCCCCTGCTCTCTCCTATTGATTGTCCATAAAATAATCCTTTGTGATTTTTACTATCTTTGATCCTTGTGAGAGTAAGGAGGGATGATACAAGAAGAGATGATGGTAGTTAAATTATTTGAACTACCCATTTCTTATTACATGTATATTTTTATGAGATGAGGCTTGACATTCGAGTGCCAACAACTTGATGAGTACCCCTTTGGTGGCTGTATGAGGTCACATAGTGATTGTAATGTGCTATTTCTCAATAGATATTTTATTCGTAAATTGATCATTTTCTCTTTTCTTGTAAGAACCAACATTTTTCTTGATTGATGAGTTCTTATATTTTGGGCAATTTATTTTATTTTTGCACTAACATGCATATTTTTGCAGAAACAATGGCTAATTAGCCATTTTTTTCTTAGTTTTAAACTTTTTTTCATGTTTAAAAGTTTAATAGCCTTTCTTAAGGCTTGGGAGTTTTTCCACTTGGCATTTGAGACAAATTGTTATTTGGTTATAATGTCGTAATGTGTTGGAATAGGATCGTTGGGTTCACCATGGATTGGTGAAACCTATGGACCCACTTCGTTGTATTGGGGTATGCCCAAGGAGTTACATATAACTAGCGGGTTGTTGAACCATGAGTTATTATGTCACTTGGGTGGGGGTGATGGGGCTCTATGTGCCCAGGGCCATAAGGTGACCTGACCTCATTAAATGGAGAAAGGAGATGGGACTCTATGGTTGAGTGACCCAATATTTTGATGGAACTCTATGGTTGAGTGACCTGATGTTCTCGATGGCACCCTATGGTTAAGTGACTTGATATTATTGATGGAACTCGATGGTTAAGTGACCTGATATTCTTGATGGGGCTCTATGGTTGAGCGACCCAACTTGGTTTTGGCAATATGATTCTTTCACTTTGGGAGGTATATGGAGTTTCTTGGTGATGCTTTGGGAGATATATGGATTTGATTTATGTTGCTTTTGGAGATATCTAGAGTTGTTTCATGTGTTATGTGTTATGTGTACTCTTGTGAGTCTAATTAGACATTATTATGATTGAGGTTTGACGCTCCTCTTGGTTAATATGTACTATTGAATATTGTGTTTGTATTGTGTAAATCTTGTCATGGTTTTGGGTCATGTGATACTAGTTATATATGTATTAGCGTGATGATTCCTTTTTCAGCCACATGTACGTGTTTGATATATGCCTGTGACATAATTGCTGGAAATTCATTGTTATGTGGACTACTTGTTGTCTTTGCATGGTGGAATTAGGCGTCTTGTGATGCGATAAAATTGTTAAAGTATGTAATAATATGTCTCGTTGGTCATGTTTGCTGCATTGATTTTTGTGTGACGTCTTGAGGCCAATTATTGTTGCGTACCCATGAACATAAGATGATTGAAATTATAAACATTGAATATTAAGGGCTTGAAATTAAGGAATACTGTAAAGGAAAAAGACAAATTAAGTAAGAAAGTAAAAGATAACTAACTACTAATCTTCACAAAACATTAAAATTTAAGATATTATCAAATTTAGTTTGTTTCCTTGTGGTCGCATTATATTGGAAAGTTTTTATTTAAACATGTATTATTTTTTGACCTTCTCTCTCATGTATCCTTTGAGATTCGACATTGTATTGGATCGAGGAAGATGCTCTTATAAGGAGGGAAATTTAGTGCCAAATGTTTTAAAAAAACAAGATGAAGAAAAATAATAATAAAAAAAGGATGGAATGCATTGGATGGTGGGTGAGTGGAATTGTTTTTGTTCGAGGTGGGCCAACTTGCAAAGCGGTGTGTAGAGATAGGAAGTGACATATCCTAAAGACCTTTTTTAGAATTGTAAATTTCTTGGCATAATAATACAAGAACTTTATTTGAGGTTTGGAGGCATGAAACCACGTGAAGCACAAGATAACATTGTGATCTAGAAGATATTGGATATTTCTAGTAAGATAAAGACATAGCTTTGTCGGTTCTCATCCTATTATCTCCTAGTTTTTTATTTTCGTTTACACAAATTGATGAATTCGGATCTATATCTACATCGAAGGAATATAATTTTTATTTCAAAAGAGGCTTTTTCTGCTTTATGGTTTTGTTTTTGTTTTTCTATTTGTTTTTGTAGAGGAAGAAAAAGATTAAGAATTAGGAGATTCCAGTGTTTAACACTTCATTTTCATGCAAAAGACTAAGAAAATATTTAGGATTAGGAGAGCTTAAATTGGTTCTAATGCCTAATTGTTATGATATAACTTCTTCTACATCTAAACACTTGTGCCATGTGCAATGTAGCCCCTCCAACACATTTTCATACTCTTTATCTTTTATTTCTCAGTGGTTGTTGTATTGTTAATACATTGGAAGTTCTCTTCTTCTTTTCCCACGTTTATCTTTCCAAGATTTTCCTCTTTCACTCTTCCTCCACATGAGAACATTTGTTTCCCTTCCTGTTCTCCAAAACCCCTGCATCCTTCCACACACTTTGGCTGAAATAAGAGTTTTCGACAGGGGCATGGGCATCTATCAAATCATAGTGGGAAATGAGTTTTTTTTACAAAACACATTTTCAGATTGGTAATGTAGTTAAGAAATGCCTCTGCTAGATGTTAACTTCTGGGTGTGTCATGTCTCCACATATGCACAAAATGAGTCATTGAAATGACCTCTTCGGCGTGTAATAAAATTTCATTGTTATGTTTAAAATTTAGTGCTAAACAGGAAAATTATCAGAGGTGTCATCTTACTAATGTAGCTCTAGGATGCATTCAATTTTGTAGAAACCTTACTCTTGAGATTTGGCTCTCAAATGCATGGTTATGGGCTATTTGAGGAAACAAGGAGTAGATATTCATAATAAGAGAATGATATTTTGGCATATGGTTATAGGTCACTCCTAAAATTCCTGTGGGAACCTTATGGAAAGGATGTGGTTAGTTTGTTGTAATGACTCAAGGAAAAGAATCTTAAACCATTCAATAAAGTGCCTTGCAGAGATGTTATCTCATGGATGTTGTTGGTGGAAAAACATGTACAAAGTGGAGTTTTTAAGAGAAATGATAAATCCGGCAAATTGTTTCCAGAATTCCTAAAGTTGATGTGGTCTCGTCAAATGCGGGGATCTTGGGTTTAGCGCAAAATTGTATGGATCACTCTTCCTCTCACTTCAAAATAAACATTTCATCATTTATCATTTAGTATTTGATTTCAGTATGTTGTATATTAAAATATAAATTCAACTTAGAATCAATGATATGGCTTTTACCTTTACGAAAAAACATTTTTCTTTAAATTGTTAAGACAAAATTTTAGGCCTTGGAACCATACACATGGAGTGCCTTGTCAAACGTTTAATGGGAACCAAAACCTCAAAAAAGATCCATGTCAACCCAAGACACCATGAAGTTTCTTAACTAGGATGACTAACTCGACTAGATGCCTTAACGAGGTGAGATTTGATACCATTTTAATACTTTTATCACTTGTTGGTGACATTCCCACTTTATGAAATTTTGGTTGGTTTTGGCCTATAATTGTTGTATTGGTTTGGTGTACATGAAAACACCTTCATCTACCTCTAGCACTCCTATGCGAGAATTGAAACCAACTCTCAGTTTCATAAAAATAATTTCATAAGATAGATTTTCAAGTGGATGTTGGAGTCACTAGTCGTCATACAACACAAGTGTTTGATGTGTTTATGATAATTGCTCTCAAATTCACCTTCTTAAATTGAACATTGTTTGACGTAATAAAATTCCGTCAAATCGAAAAGTTATTCTTTTATAGGAGAGTCTATAGGAATCGATGAAATTTATGTTTGAACGTAAAACGAGTGGTTTTGGAAACCATACTATAAGCACTTTAGTTGATTTGGTCAATTTTTCACACTCGCAACTTAAGATAGAAAATATTTCCTAGAATCTCATCGGTTCTTTGAATTACTTGTGAACCCTTTTTATAGTGTTACACTATGTGTAGAGTATTATTTAATAAATTACTTTGTATGAACAGATTTTGCAATTTAAAGTGTTCTTTCTCTCTCTCTCTCTCTCTATCTCTTAATATAAATATAAAATATTGGTTAGTCTTGGAAATGTGAATGGATTAAAATGCAGATGAGTTTTAAATAAAATGAAAATTTTGATGAATTAAGAAATGGGTAAAATATTGTGAACAAAAAGAAAATGTTTTACAGGTTTCTCTCTTTTCCCTACTCTCTCTCTTAAAAATAAATTAAATTAATGTGTGTGGAAATTATCTCTCCTCTCTCTCTCTCCTTATCTCTACCTCTCTCTGTACTTTGTTTGTAATTACTTGAAATGATGAATGTCTTATTTGTGCTTGAGTGTAAGGGTTTTCCATACTCGGTCCTATGACCCGACACAATGTTGGTTGCAGTACTCGGACAAGAGGAATTTTCTAGATGTTATATGTTGTAATTAATGATTTGTCATTGTAAAGTTATATTTATATTGCAATACATGTATTACCATAGAATAATGATATGTATTGTTGTTCAAAAAAATTCTTTTTATATTTTGAAAAAGGAATTCCAATGTGGCAATATTTTATAGTGTTGAAGTAGATGTGAAGTTTTACTCAATGTTGTACCTATGCTATAAATATATTAAACTAATCCTTTTATATGTTAACTATTACTTTATTTCCTTAACACCAAAAATGTTATGTAGAATCTCATCTCATCAAAACTAAAACAAAAATAAATAAATAAATAAACGAATGAGCTATAATGCCTATTGTACTTCCTCCTCCTATTTGAGTCTCTTCTAGAGTATAAAGCATTGATCGTGTAATAAAATAATCTGACCTCATCAATCATTTGTTTGTTTCACACCTAAGATGTCTTATTAAGGACCTTTTTACCTGAATATTTGATATGGTGGTGCTTTTATGTTGTGAAACCTATCATTTTTGTACGAGTGAGGTGATCATGCATAGGTGTTGTAGGTAAGACCATATCCTTAATAAGCTTAACCTTATTATGTGTGATTTCCCTTGGTACCTTAGTGGGTGGCCAAAGACTTGTGAGATTTTTGGTGATTGTACATTCAATTGATCTCTTGTGAGATCTAAACTATGTGAGTGGAGACTATGTATCAAATTACTTATGTATTTACCCAACAATTGATCAAATAGGTCCTTAGGATACTTTTGGAAATGCATTAGGGTTTTGGGATATCTCTCTTTCAATATATACATGTATTTCCATGTCCAAGAGCATTGAAATGAGTTGTCTTTTGTGATGTCATACTCCTTATAGTATTAAATCCCTAGGTGTTTTATAATGCTTATAGGGATTACATATGTTGCAAAATGATGTTAATAAAACACCAAAGTAACCACATAAATGTGGTTGGTAAAAGGGTAAACAATTTTAAACTACAAAATGACTAATAAGAAAATGGTACACCATTGAGCGATGTCGAGAACCAAGTAAAATGTTAAATGTGATCATAAGATGAATGTGATAAAGTAGACGTACATGAATAATACAACAACCTAATAAATTGGAAAAGAAAATACAATGCATGATCACCTACTTTGTATAAATGAATGCGGTAAAACAATGGTGCTAATGAAAAAATGAAATGTAGCCTTGAGATTGGGATGCCTTTGTTTATAGCTGAGGTCTTGTGGGTTAAGGAGATTGCACTCTAGTTGGACATGGTAAAATTTAGTAGAAACCTTGGTGTAGTTAGGAATATAATAAATCTATGTTCATCCAGAAGTAAAATCTATGGTCGAAACATGTAATTAACTCATTGTTATTGATAGTGAACCCTTAATATGATGAAACAAAAGTATTTTAAAATGTGAAATTCGTCACTTAGATTCACGAGAAGAATATCGATAATGGGAACATAGGTGTAATGTTCTCCTCCATGTGCAATATTATTGTCAAAATATGAATTCCTAATAGGAGCAATGGATTGTGAATCAAGAATGGTACAAATTAATTAGTTAATGTCCATAGTTTCTTGTAATAACTTGAAGATTAAAATAATATATTGTTAGTATTAAACAATGTTATGAAATGAACTCGGGATAGGTTTTCTATTGATCTAGTAACCTTCCTTTTTATTCTTGTGAATTTTCCTCCTTGTAAGAAGAGTATTTTTCAAAATCAAGTAAACTCGACTCTTTTGAACAAATCCTTAAGTCAAATATTAGAAGGCGCATCTGTGTATATACGTTCCTAATCACAATCAAGCTATATAAAGTTATTTCCATAAGAGAAATGATAAAATTCTAAAGGAACCACTATAGGTGAAATGTTAAACAAAAACATGTAGCCTAGTTGTAAAGGGCGAAGGGTCCCATGTTATGAGTTCTTTGGACAATTTTAGTCAACTAAACAATTTTTGAGAAACAAACCTTAAACATAAGAATTGAATATTAGGAGACTCATAGTTTTTAAAACAAATTTATTTATCAAATGAGATATGGATAACTAATGGTATTGTAAAAAGGAACCAACTACGCATTCTCGTTAAAGACTAATTCTCTACAAAATAAAGTAATTGAAGTTTGAAAAATAGGAAATTTAAAACCTTATGTGTTTAATTTTGCTAAAAACTATAAGGTCATATAATGGAAAACTTAATGTAATTAATATGTAAACAATGAGAAGGCCATGTCATGGAGTATGCATGTCTGTGTTTCTTACTATAATTGGGCCATTGTCTAGTTTACGTTATTTGAGTAAAACATTTATGTGTAACCTATGTTATCCTATGGTATGAGTGGGTTCATGTTTATATAAGTGTCCTACGTGATGTAAAATTTATTTATTTGGATCCAATTTGGTGTTGTGTATCATTCAATAAAGTCAAAAACAATTATTTTGGTAATTTTACCGTGGAATTTTGATGTTGAAAATGTGGACGTTACATATCACACTTCGGTTAAGCATGCTCTCATTGATGAGGGAGCGGGACCACGTGTGACCTCATTAGATTTCATCAAGTCTCTTGATTATTCTATGAATAACCTATAATCTATACAAACCACTTGTCAAGGATATGATCGGAAACAAATGCCTCCAATGGGGTGTATTTAGTTACCCATCACCTTTCCCCTAGGACTATTTACATTAAAGTTATGGTATTCAATTTTCCCCTATCTTATAATATTCTCATAGGGTAACCTTAGACTCATTGTATGCACCTCATTGCTTCTTCCACATGTCAATGTGTGAAGTTCACTCACCATGGAGCCATTTATAAGATTCAAGGGGACATCAACCCTTGGAACTATGATACACTTCAGAAAAAGGGGAGATATAAGCTCCCCATGCTCGATGAATTATAACCTATCCCCTTTCGGGAATATGAGTGCCTTAATTTACATATAGATACTCTTCACGGAAATACCGTTCATCCTAAGTTGGTTGGGAACATGCCTCCCAACCTCTTGGATTCAAATGATGATGAGCCTAAGGAAGTCACACTTAGAATAAATAACTTTTATCTTCCTAAACCCATCATATCTCATATACCTCCTTGATATGGCCTCATAATAATCAGCCTTCAATTCCCGAGTCATTTCACATACACCACAACCCCTACTAGATCACATGGTCCGATTTGGAGACCATAATAGATTATTTTATAGTGGATACTTCCATATTAGATTTCAAAGATGGTTACATCTTAGATGATCCCCATTTGGATGGCTACACACATATAAATGATTAGGAAGTCTTGCGCTACCAAGAAACCCTACACACCAAAATTACACATGACGTAAATGTCATACTAATATAAGAGTAATCTTTGAACATAGTTGACACTTTATCCACGTTGGTTCCTTAGCCTCAGATTTCTCCACTTGCCACAACTTCACATATGATCATTGACTTATCAAACCCATTTCCCTTACCGAAGAGTAAAATTGGGTAGTTGGTTTTGACTATGACATGGATGATCTCATGGGTGAATATATTACTTACTATTCATCAATGATGGGAAACACGGTGATCCATTGATTTTATCTTCACCCATTGCATTGGTTCCCTCATCATATACTCTTAGTACTCATATAAAACATACGAGACCTCTGCCCTACCTTTTACCATTATGGCTCCTCAGTCATCTATGACCAAGTCGTATTGCACATGGGACAAGGTTATGGGGATGATGTTTCGATTGTATAGTCTATTGATGCCATATGAAGTAGCTTCAAGTTGAGGTCAAATGTGGCCAAACCAAAAAGGCTACATATCTTTATGCTTTATCTCATTTATTTTTCTCTCATCACAGATATTGTGAGCACACTGATGATTAGTGTCAAGTTCTTCGTAGAAATCATCACATTCTGAAACTTCCTCTCATAATCGAAGCATGTATTTAATTACTCTTGGAACCGAGCACCTTCCACTCGACCAACTAGAAAAAAATTTGGCTATGATCCGCATCCCACTATGGATTTTATTCGACATTATGTTCTCACTCAATTGGATGATCATATCGATGATCATGTATTCACCAAGTCGCCTAAAATACATCTGAAAGTGGCTCTTACACAAGACACCATCAAGGACCTCATGAACAAAGCCCAAATAAGTGTATTTTAAATCTTGTTGAAGATATTATCACCGATATGTTCCAATATTTTCTCCCCTCATGTCTAGTTAACACCTTACTTATATATTATCTTCTTTCTTCGGTATGATCATGTGTGTTCGCTTGGGGTTTTGAACCCCACTTGGGTTTTACAAAAACACCTTTTTCCTTTGATTGGGATGTCGATCCCCCTTGGTACTATCAAAATATCAAATATCTCATTGCGTTCTTTCTTGGGTTATTTGATCCACTTGAATTCATCACCATTTGCACTCGATATTCTATCATTTGATGCCTTGGCCTTGTTCTTCCTCTTTTATTTTCCACATTGCATGATTTTTGTTATCTTATCAATCCCTTTCTTACCATCTTTACCTATCTATGAAATTATCATTATTCATAAGTACCATGGTATTATCAAATACATACATGTGGAAAGAAGGAAAATGATAAGAAAATCACATACACATCACCGAATACCCAAATTCCATAAAAATCATCTGATATATATATATATAAAATTTATATACATTGACAAAAATCATACAAAATAGCTTGTGCCCATCTACAATATGGATTAAGCACCCTCACCCACTTTGGGGGGGTCTTTGGAATATTTAGACCAATGGGGTCGCACTAGATGGTCTCATTGTGTGAGCTAGGGATGACGCCCTAGTTTAAGATCTAGAGGCCTCTCCCGTGCTCTCACCATTGAGCCATTAATGATGTCATTTATTTCACATATATTTAGTAATTTTTTAGACGATATTCCTTCTCATGTACAAGTGATACTTGTGCATGCAATAGACTCTGCAACATTACATTTATGGTTCTAGTAGCCACCTACCCCTATGCATCTCGATATCTTCTCAATGTTCTAGATGCCTTGTCCACTAGATGAAAGGACCTCACTAAATCCCCGGTCAATTATGCTACTACATCCACCATCACCACAGTATCCTAAACATCTAAAATAGAGTCTAAGATCTCATGGTGGATACTTTTTATCAACAAGTGCCAGTCCTCTACTGTCTGCTCTGAATAACCAAAAACTAACATACATCACTAACAATATCAAATATGTCTATAAAAAATTGTCTAACTACCACACATACTTAGCTTCTCGGGTCTCTCCATGATGTTTTTTTCCATCTCCCTCAACCTTGAAAAACATCATCCACCTCTTCATCACGATGAGGGTTGGATCCTACATATTGTGCCCAACTATCTCGGGGAATAGGATCATATCTCCCCACCGCTATGATCTAGGTCTTTGTCTCGAGATGCATGGCCATTGGAACCGCAAATGAAAACATGTATCCTCTTCCTGTAATTCGCATCTTGTGCTCTCTGAGCCATGGTATTGGTTATTTGGCTCCCCCTTTTATGGTACTTAGATAAAATCTAGCCTTAGACCCTATATTTTTAGATCCTCTATCAGATCCCTACTCTAAACCATTAACTAATTATAATATGTGGTAGGCCCCGAGCATCCCTACCACACCTATGTTACCTCTTATTAGGTGTGCACATTTACCGTATCCTATGGCGTCAAAGTGTTGGTATCTTAAACTATGTTCATACATCCTAATTACATGAAAATTCTTGTAGGGTGGAGATGGTGGATTCACCACTTGTACCGGTGGCCCAAAATTTCTCACTAGGTACCATTCTTAGTGCATGGGCCTCCTCCCAATAAACATAATGTCCCATCACCTCCCTGATGGTATCCAATAAATATATCTCTGGGTCAGCTATGCCACTAATTTACATTTCCTATGTAGGGCTTCGAGACCACATCACTTGGACCCACTTATGTTAGCAGTCAGTATACCCAAAGTTCTCTCACTATCGTCCCAAGTGTCCACTCAATTACTCTCAGGGCATCTTACACAACTACATGTGGTGTCTTTGTCAACATGTACATAGGGAACCTCTCATAAATCAAAGATATCAATAAGATAATGGGTCTCATGACCATTTGGCCTCTTCGCCACACTCGGTATAGATCATGTACTAAATGCACCCATATGTTGGTGCCCCATCTTAATAATAACCCATCATCAACTATGTCTCTGCATACTACTACCAAGAATAATGGTGTGGTTTCATCTTCCTTGTGACATACTATACATGTCACCATGATCCCCATCAACACCTTCCATATATCCATAATCCATGGTTTTACACTATGTTGAGTCAAATGTACAACATTAACTCGTCATATGTACTAATCCCTATATCCCATATGGTTAGTGCTCTACTGCTTTATAACATCGGTGTTAAGTCACACTACATACGAGTGCCACTAATTTGTAACCCTAAAATCCTATGTATAACTTCCAATGTTAAGGTTTTATCCATCATCTCTCTCTACTATCCACAACCGATATGTGTTGGACCTAGTATCCCATAGGTTCAAAAACATTTATAATAAATCCATATCTATTGGTATCCTCAGCATCTACAGGATTCCGCCAAATCCCTAACCCTATAACTAGGAAACCTCTATCTATGACGATATAGAAATAATCACACTCAACCATGATAAATCTATACTCTGCCATAGGTGGATTTGACACCCTACTGCATCCAAAAAATTATAAGAATCAAACATAATACCTTGAAAAATCAATTTTTGAGTGAGAAATAAAAACATGTTGCCTATACTACATATTTACTATGTGATCGACCCCTTGGTAGATTCCATCAACCCCTAGAAAATATTTCCATTTGTGCCATCATATCTCGGGAGGATCTCATTGACCCTTTGGCTTCCTATTTCCCCATCCTAATCTCATTTCCCCTAGGTTCCAAAGGGCCGATGGCGTTTGGTCAAATCATGGTTGCGAATTTCAAATTTTGAATTTCTAAAATTGAAAAAATGAACAAATGAATACTAAATCCCTCCTAAACCCACTTTTATTTAATCCTAACCTACGCCAAAATGTATATTTTACTAAGTTTGATACACTAACAAATCTTAAAAAGAAAAAAAAACTAAATAACTCCTAATCTACACAACGGAAGTAAATGACACGACTTACCCGTGGTCACGTCTTTCCACATGCTCCACCTCATCGTCCTCCTTCACCACCTTGTGCACATGCAAGGATGTCAAAATCCACATCAATTTTGGAATTATGAAGCTTATTTATCTCAATTCTAAAAAATAGTAATAACCAAATAAAAACCAAAATCACTATATAAAACTCAAATTCATGTTAAATATTGGTCACGATGAACCTAAATCTTCCAATGATCATCATTTTAACTCCAACACTCCACAACATGCATTGTTCATTGTGTTATGATCTTGACCTCACACCATTTATTTCTCCGTATTACATGACTAACTTCAACGAAATTCAATTTTGACCTATTTTGACACCATACCTTCACGACATCTTGACATTATGACACGACATCCATCCCATGGCCTCCTAGATAGGAATTTTATGTCTTATTTTACTAATGAACCTCTAGTGTTTCCTTTCATCTTTGTTTCTCCAAGGTTCTTATAGCATGGATTGTGCTGCACATGGTAGGATGAGTGACACTTTTAGGTACGCATTGGTAGGTGTATTTCATCTCAACTAGTTATTTTGACAATGTTGTTTCAATACTTACTTTGATATCGGTTTTATGGAGTGGATTTTTCATTGAACACCCCATGTTTTTCTATTACAATATGCGATGATCTACTTGGGAATGTGTATAAACCTAATTTTTAAATTTTCATCTTTCATACATATTACTAATAATTTATTTTATACAAATAAGGATCATTGATGCATCTATTTCTAGAGCGAGTGCCTTAAGGGGCCTTTAAGAATGGGGAATTTTTATTTTGTAACCATTATGGGTTATAGACAATACATGAAGAGAGTGTCCTTATTTGATCTTAGCCTTAGACTTCCTTTCACTAGGTATCTTTATCTTCCTATCTCTCATGCACATCACATTCACAGTTTCTTTCTTGCATCTCATCATTTTACACTTTTTTAATCCATATCTATGATAATGACACACTACTTTTTCTTTTCAGGATATATTAACTCTTTTTATAACCTTTATGTGATGTCATCACTGCGGGTGATGGTATCGGTGCTATATTTCCTCATGGATGATACCCTTTCCCATGGGTGATGGCATCCTATATATACCATCACCTCATTTGAAACTCATAAGAAAAGGAAGCCAAAATCATTTGGACTATCATTAGCTATACTCTTTTACGTCATCTTCTCACCTAGCTCTTGGTTCATCTTACATCTTTCTTATATTGGATTGGATACTCTTCTTATTGGATGTTTTCTTACACTATTAGGTCACCTATATTGAGTACAGGAAAGGAACGATGTTCCCCTTCTCCACATAATAGTGACTCTCTCGGTGTGTTGCTTCTCTATAGAGATAGATGCATCATTGAATAAACCCTACTATAATCTTATTGGTTCATGCTTTCCTTTTGAAGAAACTACAATAATTTCAATGATATTTTCATCAAATCACCAAAAAATATGAGATAAGCATATTTTTATTTCAAATATATGTATGGAAAATGGAGGAAAATTCTCATCACATATTTTGATAGTATACATTAGAGATAACATTTAATGGGACCCTCACTCGTTAGAGGAAATTTAAGTAACTAGAAAAAAATAGTACATCCCTTTAAGTTATATAAATGTTGATAAAATTTTATTATTTAATGTTTAATAACTATGAATGGCTTAAGTTGAGATATGGATGGCTAAGTAGAAAAGTTTCTAGAGGTAAGGTATAATTTGCATGATACATTACCTCTTTTCAGCACCTTTACCTGATGTCATCGCCCATGGTTGATGGTGTCGGTGTTATATTTCCTTATGTTGGACGCCATCATCATCGTGGGTGATGACATCCTATATATACTTTCACCTCATTTCATATCCATAATAAAGGTAAGCTATAATCATAAGGAATACCATTATCTCTTCTATTTTGCATCATCTTCGCATCTTCTTTCCTAGCTCTTGGTTCATCTTTCATATTTCTTTGATTGGATTGTGTACTCTTCTTGTTGGATGGTTTCTTGCAATATTAGGTCACCTATAATGAGTCTAGGACAAGAACAATGTTCCCCTTCACCTAATAATGATTCTCTCTCTCTCTCTCTACATTATGCTTCTCTGGAGAGATAGATGTTTCAATGACCACCCTATAGGTATAAGGTGAGTGCTCTAACAATGAATCTTATTTAATTTGGGAATCACTTAGATTATAGAGATAAAGTGTTGCAATGTTTAAACATATTAATCAACCTAATATAAACAAATACACATTTCACAAGTTGAACCCACCAACATGTTATCATAAAAACCATACGAGAATATTATTCCTAAATACATATAAATCAAATAATATGGTTTTAAAAAAACCATATAACTATATAGTCAACAATTAACCAATTATTTACCACAATAAATTAATTTTTTACTAAACGTAACTAGGGTAAATGCATAAATTACCTCTGATAAAATAAGTTTTACCTACGGTAAAATAATTTTTACCTAACATCCCCTTGCCTAATTTTTCCATTCCTAAAGCGATGAGGAGAGGAACTATTTCAACAACTCGAATTTGAATTTTTCACATTCAAGTGACATTGTGATTATATTTTCTCATTGTTCGTGCTCTTGGGAAAAATAGAAGTTGTATATTGTTTTTCAAAACATGCTTTCATATACGATATCAACAACTTTTAGAGAAGAAATTTGAGCTCGCATGGCGATAAAATATGAATGTGTGAATAAGTGTGAATGAGCTTTTAGAGGAAAATAAAATGTTGAAAGGTGGAGGTTTTCACGATGATAAAAGAAATGAATCCCCTAGAAAAATAGAATTATTTTAGAGGAAGTGGTTGGATGATAAGCCCTGGTAGGGCTAATGAGACCAAGCAGTTCAAGAAGGTGGCAGCATAGAAGACCTACATTTACGAGTAGGTCAATTTTTCGAGAGCAAGAAGGGGTCACCCTAGGACTAGGGAAAATGTGATTCCTTTGGGAGGTGGAAGGAAAGAGAAAGATTTTTCATAAAAGGGAAATGATTCGTAACAAGAATCAAAGGAAAATTAGAGTGAGTCTCAAGAATCAGGTTTTTAGTTCTTCCCAAAATCCTAGAGCAAAGTGGAAATTTGTATATGAAAGAGGCCCGAGGTTGGTGGAGGGACTACGAGGGGATTCGGGGGAATGGATGATATTTTCCTTAGATTTCTCTGGGTGAAGTGGAGTTGAAATTATCCAAAATGGTGAAAATAGTAAAATTAGGCTCTTCGGTGTTAGATGAATATTGAGAAAGGATGAGAAAAAGGTGTTCATCTCAGTAAATTCATTGGAATTTAGCCCTCAAAATATGAACTCTGGAATTGGATTGATAAGAAATGGAAGTTTCGGGAGCGTTACGGCATAATATTTCGACCAAAGGATTTTTTTCTTATGTGTTTTGGCAATGATGAGGAGAAAGACAAAGTTTTCTTTGGTGGACCATGGTTTTTCAAAATGTCACACTATAATTAAGGTCTTGGTAACCTCTCTTCAATCCAAAAGAGGAATCGGTCTGAAAGGTTCCTCTATGGGTGAAATTGTATAAGCTTCCCCCTAAATTATAGTGCGAGGAGAAATTAAGAGAGATTTTAGAAGCTCTCGGTGAACCTATTTGCTTGGGTAAAGAAACAAAGTTTAAACCTTTTATTCATATGCAATAATTTGCATCAAAATTAATATCTTCAAACCCATGGTGTATGCTTTATTAGAATCAATACTTCTATGGTTTTATGGGTCCAACATATCAATTATGGTTTTTATCATTCAAATGCTTCAAATGTAGGAAAATTGTGTATAAAATGAATAAATGCCCATTATTGGGCAATAAGGCAAGGGATAGATCCTTGCCCCGAGAATCTCCATAGGAAAGAGTGGAAAGTGAAGGGGTTAAGTTCTAAGATTTTAGGAAAGATAGGGAATGATATCATATTAGAGTCAAGGAAGAAGACATCCAAGGTTGTAAATATTCAACCCTCCTTCCGAGAGAACTCGGTGTTGGAGGCTAATACAGGGTGTGAAGGGGTGTTTGTTGATATTGATGAATTATTTGAGCAAGGGAAAGAGATGTCTTTGGAGTATCATTTAGAGAAGGAAGACTTGAAAATTTTGATGTATGATTTTAGATGTGTGAATGGCAAGAACTTGAATTCACCTCCAGAGCGATCTCCCAAATCTTGGCTAGAGAATACTTTGAAGATTGAAAATAGTAAGGAGAATGTGGTCCCTTTGGGGAAGAGAGTTTCTATGGAAGTAGCTCTTTAAATGAGTTGGATGTGAATAAGAAAGGCTCGAGATACTCCGGTTATAAAATCATAGATATTAGCCTCATCCCAGCCCAAACCCTAACTAGATATGGGAAATGCTAAAGTGGTTGGGAGGAATCCCAATTCCCTCAAAACCCAACATGAAGCTAATATGGATATTGACATTGGAATTAAAATCACCTTAGAGGATTTCATATACGGTGGAAGGGTCTCCCCTTCCACGCATGATCCATGAATATTTTAAGTAGGAATGTTATAAATATGAATTTCGCTAACAAAATGCAACTAGTGAAGTGACTAAGAGAATCGAAGTCATGGAGTTTTTAATGATTAAATAAAAAAGTTGTCAAAAGATGAAGGGGTTCAAGTTTGGAAATATAATTGGTATAATTGTGAGGTGGTGGCAATTGGAAGTGATGGTAGCATTGGTGGTCTAGTAATTTCCTTGTCCCTAGTAGATTTTCAATGTTTTCCTCTATTTAAATGTAATTGGTTCATAGCCCTTGATTGTCTGATTCAAGTTATAATGATGATTTCGTGCTTATCGATGTTTAATGTCTTGTTTTTTGGAATTAAAAAAGGAATGTTGGAAATATTTGAACTCAATATTAAAAGATGAGGAGAGAAGGAAGGTTTTGGGGGTGATTTTAATGTTATTCTCAATTTGAATCAAAAATAAGGGAGAAATAAATTCCTTCCTCTAAGTTTGATAGATTTCAAAGCCTTTTTTTGTGATCTTGCACTGATAGATGTGGAACCAAAATATGGTGGTTTCACCTAGAATAATAGAAGGCTTGGGTCGGATTGTATTTTGGAAATATTGGATGGGTTCATGATTTTCTCAAATTGGGGTTAGAGAATTTTCTCTTCTACTCGGATATTTTGAAGGTCATAGGGTTTGATCATGCTCCCATAAGCCTTGCATTAATTTCTAATGAAAGGCCCAAGGGGATCCCATTTAAGATGGAATTCATGTGGTTCCTTGATCCTAATTTTGAGGAGAATTTGAAGACTTGGTGGGAAGGTAAAGTGGATGGAAGATTAAGATTCCAGGTTATGAAAAAAATTAAATATGTTTAGAAGGAGGCAAAGAAATGGAATAAAAATCCTTCAACAACATGTTCCTTAAGAAGGAATAATTCTCTTACGAGCTGGAAGTTGTTCAAGAGGAATTGATGAGAGATGGGGCCTTAGAGCCTTTTTGGATAGAGAAAAGGAGGTATTGGCTCGGTTAGATCACATTCTCAAGATGGAGGAGGTTTTCTAGAGAGAAAAATCTAGGGTTAATTGGTTAAAAGAAGGTGTGAAATATAAAAATTCTAGACTTGTCCACTACTATAAAGCGAACGTAAATATAAACAAACATGTGAAACTCCCTCAAGGAAGAAATTTCTAATATGGACAAGATTAGAAATGAAGGGGTATCATTCTTTAAGAATATCCTATCGAAAGATGTAGTAGATGGAAGTGTGGAAGAAGAGGCTATGTTGTCCAATATCCCCAAGGTTTTGAATGAAGAGGATGCATCATGCCTTATGAGGCCCATCTCCCGAGAAAGAAGTTTGTGATGTGGTCTTTAGCCTTGGGGATGATAAATCTCCTAGGCTGATGGGTTTGATTGGATTCTTTCATAAGTTCGGCATATTGTTGGGTGTGATGTGTGTCCATAGTGGATGAATGCAAAAAGAAGAGAGTAATTTTGAAGGAATCGAACTCCAACTTTCTTGCCCTAATCCCAAAATCGAGGATGCTAGATATTTTCATGCTTTCGGACCTATTTCCTTATGCATTGGGAATCTATAAAATAATGTCCAAAGTTATTTCCGTAAGGTTGAATGCCTTCTTGTGCTTCATCATATCGGATAGTCAAAAGTATTTGTTGAGGGTAAATAGATTCTAGATGGAATTGTGGTGGCGTTTGAATTCATTCATTATGTTTCTCACAAGAAGAACCTAGGTATGGTCATAAATTTGGACCTAATGAAGGCCTACGATAGGGTTAAATAGATATTTATCAAAGCACTTCCCTCCAGATTTGGTTTTCCTCTAGATTGGATTCAATTCATCAAGAATTGTTTTTCTACTCTGTTGTTCTAAGTATTGATAAATAGTTTCCCTCTCTTTGGGCAATTTTCTACTTCTTGGGGTCTTAGATAAGAAGACCCAGTCTCTCCTTTTTTTTATTATAATGGCTGAGATTATTTCAAGGGAAATTTAAAACTCGAGTTGATAAAAGGATTTAAAAGGGTTTAAACTATCTTCGAGGATTGACCCTATATTGAATGCCCGGTTTGTTGATGACATGAAACTCTTTGGAGATGCATCAATGGTGGAGGTAAATAAATTCCAGGAGATTCTTCTCCCATATGAAAATGCCACTAGAAAAGGGTAAGTGCCCCTAAATCAGTCATGTTTTTTATTAATGAGGATCAAGGTTTCAAATAATCATAGTTGGCATCTTTTCTTTTTCCATTGGTTCACTGTTCACTTCTTATTTGAGGATTCCTTTAATTGGGGTGTAGCGAGGTAAGGACCTATAGAGACCAATGGTGGATATAATTCAAGTGAAACTAGATTCATGGAACGGAAAATGGCTCTCTTTTTTTCTAAGAGTGGTGTTAATAAGATCATCTCTTCAAGTTATTAATACTCACTTCATGTCATTTTCAAGTTTCCAAAGAAAGTGGCTTAGTGCATTATGGGTGCAAAGGAATTTATTGTCTAGTGGTTGAAGGATAAGAAAGTGTATCTTGGTAGATTGGGATGAGGTTTGTTGACCCAAAAAAAGGACACTTAGGCTTCAGAAATTGCAATCTCTTTATAAGGGGCCTTAGGGGTAAGCTTATGTGGAGAGTATATGAAGATATGAATCATCTATGGAGTAGATTCTTAGTGGCTAAATATCTGGAATCTTAGGATGCGATGGATATTTTCTTACATCCAGAGATCCCTTGCGGTTTGGGAGTTTGGGATTTCATTAGAAGTTGTAGAGAGATGGTGGTCCTAGGTATGAAGTGGAAGCCTCATGATGTTAGAAGAGTGGACATGGGGAATGACAATTGGCTCTCTTTGGGTCCCCTTGCTAAAGAAGATTCTTTGAAAGGTTTTAAAGATGAAGTGATATTGAAATGGGGCTTCAATGTGGAGGGATATCTCTGTGGGTTAGGAGGAATAAATTTTTGGATTCTTATGTACAGGTAGTGTTGTTAAGTGATGGATCCTCTACTAGTTGCTTTCTTAAAGATCTAATCAATTAGTGCGGATCAAGCTTGGAGTCTTGTTGGTCGTCAAATACGACTTTACGAAGAGCAATGTCGGGGACAAGAAGTGCCTCCTCTTTAATGGGAGAGGTTCCCTTATTGAAGCGAACCTATTTACAAATATACAAAACATGAAAGTTGAACTTGGATATTATGAAACTATAAAAATCATCAATTACAAAAATTATGAGATACGAGAATGAGCGAGAAAGGCAACACTAATTCTTTAATTCTTTATGTATGTGAAGTTACAGTGAATTGAAACAAGATCATTTGTATCATATAAATAAGATGGAATTTAAAGACACAAAGTTCTGTAAATAACATCTGCCAGAACACAAAGTTTCTTAACATAACACAGACAAATGATCTTCACAAAAATTAAATGAAAGCTTGGGGATAAAAGAGATCAGATAGACAAAGAATGGAAAGCCCTTCTGTATTGATTTCTTTATGATCTATTTACACTTTCAGAAAATAAGCCAAGTTCTTCCTCCTTTCAAAATGGCATGGAGAGGCCATTATATAGCTTACAAATCAGTTACTCTTTGTAACTACTTCTTTTAACTAAAGATTAGTTAAGGATTGCCAATCGCATGATACCTCGACTTATAACTGATGAATCCGAGAAAAGAATTAGAAAAGAAGAGAAGAATAAGGAGAAGAAGAGGTGGTTATGAATGGGAGGGACCCGCTTGACTTCAAAATTCACTGCACTGAATCTCTTGATGCCTCGGCTATGTCTCTACCACGAGGGTGCGTCTTTGGGTGTAGTGAGCCCAAAATCGAGGCACTTCTCCATTTCCTTATCAAACTCGACATGAGTATGATAGTCTTTATTTTCTTCTTGATGGCAGATTGAAGAGAGTAGATCTCCTTCATTTTCTCTTTGGAAATGGAGCTTTCCTTGAATATATTATCTTTGAAAAAGCTCGAATTAAGCTTTGATTTCTTACGAGGAAAGAGGCACACGAGAAGTTTCATCTGAAGATGACAAGTGTATGTCTTTGAAAGTAGATCTGACCAATGTCTTGAAAGCCTCACCCTGATGAGTTATTCTTGACTCTCCCAAAGCCTCCTCAGAGACTTTGATCTTCATATTGATAGTAATTCGGAGAGGGAGATGCAAACTAGACTCGGGAAGGAATTATAGAGGGAAGGGATACACGCGTAGGATTTTAGATTGCAAGGGTTCGAGCAAAGCAAAGGATAGCATGGAAGCGAGTGTGAAAAATGCATAGGGGGGGTTTGCTCGTTATATAGCCGATTAGGAGAGAGAAAGATAATGAATGCACATTTAATACATACCTACCAATTTGAATAAGCAAGATATTCGGGTAGAGCGGGAAAAATAAGCATGAATGACACTTGGTTCATTTGGGACATGTGAGGCGAATGCGCGTGAAAACACGCGGCTCGGCCCGATTCGGGCGAAGAGGGAAAAGGACGCACAAATGCCTTTTGGACATGTGGGACAAAAGTGCGCGAAACACATGACTCGGCGGATCGGGATGAAAATGTGACAACATGTTCAAAGCGATCTTGGGACATTTGGGACGTGAAAGCGCGAAGTCACGCGGTTCGGCGGATTGGGATTTGGCGAAAATGGAACAACTTGCCAAATTGAACTTGGGACATTTGGGACGTGAAAGCGTGAAGTATGCGGTTTGGGTGATTCGGCCGAAAATGGAACAACTTGCCCATTTGAACTTGGGACATTTGGGGAAAAGAAGTTCCGGCACGGGCCGAAAGGAACAAACTTCGGGAAACCGGTGATCGGGAGCAGGCGCCGTTTGAACTTGGGACACGCGGGACAAAAATGTCCGACAGGCCGAAAAACACACAAAATGACCCAAAAAACGTAGATTTTCTCAATTTCTCGACTTTTAACATTGAGTACAACAGAGAAGACACTTAAAACTCAAAATTTTGAAATTTTCACTTTCTTAAGAGCAGGGGAATTTTGAGTGGACAACAGCTGGCTCCTTCTGGGGATGACTTGGCATAAATTCAAGGAATGGGACAAGGTAAGAACTTAGACAAACTCGGGGAAGTAGACCAGTACCTTATCCATTGGGCCACGGAGTCAAAAAGCAAACCAATACAGAGGACAACACACCAAAACAAAAAGGAAAGAAAAACAAAAGGCTGTACAGAATATACAAAGGACTCCCTAATCACCTATGACTTGAACAACTTAAGGTACTACCCACTATAAGGAAGTGGGAGAGGAGAACCATCCATGTAATCAAGATAAAAGGAATTCTTACCAGCAAAGTGTCTGATCTTGAAAGGTCCGAGCCAAAGGGAATCAAACTTGCCATGGCTGCCACGAGGTTCATGCCTTTTATCCCATAACAACACAGTGTCTCCAACTTGGAAATCTCTGAACCTAGCTTTCTTATCAAACAGGACCTTTACCTTCTGCTGGTGAACAGATATCCTATCAGCATGACCTCAATCTATCCTCATTCGGTTTGTGAAGATACATAATTCTCTTATCAAAGCATCACTTGAAACTAGTATCTTGATGGCCTTCATTAGATGCAAGGTGGAAGCTCCACTTTATTCTGGTGATTGAGCTTCTACTCCATATACCACTTGAAAAGGAGACATTCCAATAGCTCTCTTTGGTGTAATCATGTCTACCCAAAAGAGCATCATAGAGCTTCTTGTGCGGTTTCATTGAGACTCATTGACTAATTTCCTTATAATAGTCACCAAATTTTTATTAGTGGATTCTACTTGCCCATTTCCTGGGATAGTAATCGAGGAGTGAGCGAAAAGAGATGCCATAGCCATAGCAAAAATCCATTATCTCGGTTGAAGAGAAATTGAAGCATTATCATCACTGATCTTGTTAGGTACACCATACCTTACCAAGATGTTCTCTTTGATGAAGTTGCACACCACTTGAAGTAGTACTCTTAAGCTGGAATAGCTTCTACCCATTTGGTGAAATAATCGTGGCGGTTAATACATGAGTATGACCAGCACTAGAAGCGGGATTAAGTGTTCCGATGAAGTCAACCCCCTTTGTTGAAAAGGTTCTTCAATTACTGGCGGCTTAAGAGGAAAAGAGGCCAATTTGGGTCTTCCACGAAGGTCGACAAGCCTCACATTTATCAACCCACTTGGATGCATCTCTGAACAAGGAAGGCCAGTAATATCCTCCACGAAGTATCTTATGAGCAGTGACCATTGATGAATAGTGCCCTCCACATGCCTGATCATGAAAAGTTGAGAGTAACTTTTTCTACTGTTCCTTGTCCACACATTTCAAAAATCTTCCATCTAACCCACGTTTGAACAAGGTGTTTTCCCACAACACATATTGCATTGACCTTAGTTTAACAGTCCTCTTTTCTTTGGTAGTTAAATGAGAGGGGCATTCTCCATAGGTGAGAAAATGAGCGATATCAGCATACCATTCATCAACTGAGCTAAGAAACAGAATGGTAGGAAGGCCAACTTTATTCTCCAGTAATTCATGCTTAGCTCCTTCAGCAATGAGCTCACAAAGACCTTTTCCACGAACATGAGCTTGGTCGGTTTGATGTCAATATCATATTCTTGGACCTTAGCAACCTCAGTTCCCTCTCTTGGATCCAAATTCTGTTGTGTGAGAATTGACTTAACAGTTGTATCTGGAACCAACACCATGGAATGAGAGTTGAGGATGTAAAAATGAAAGCTTACTTAATGACTTTGACCACTGCAAAAGCATGTTTTTCCATCATGGTGTATTTTAACTCATGATCTTTTAGAATATAGCTCATGAATGCAATTGGGAGTTCATGCTCATTAGAGTCTTCTTGAGTCAAAACAGCAGCCAAGGTATTATCTGTGGCATAGCAATAGATAATAAAATCTTTCTTTGAAATCGGGACGAGGCTAAAACAGGAGTTTTAGCGATAGCTCTTTTAATACCTTCAAAGGATTCCTTTCCTTCAGAAGACCAACCAAACGTTTGTTTCCCTTTCATCATTTGGGAAATACTCAAAGTTAACTCTGCAAAATCAGGGATGAACCTTCTTAAAAAATTGATCTTACCAAAGAAAGAGTGCACGCCCTTTTTGCTGGTTGGGAGAGGAATTTGCTGGATAGCTTGAACTCACTCAGGATCAATCTTAATACCATCTTTGGAGACAATGTGCCCTAATAATTTCCCCTCTGTGACACAAAAGATAGATTTTTTAGGATTCAAAGAAATCCCATGTTCTCTGCATCTTAGCAGAACTGTCTCCAGGTGGTCAAAATGATCCGCCCTTGTTTTAGAAAACACAGTCAAATCGTCAAGGTATATGACAATACACTTCCCTTTCAAACTTCCAAAAGCCAGATCCATAGCTCTCTGAAAAGTGGCACCAGCATTAATGAGCCCAAAAGGCATTCTCTTGTAAGCAAAGGTACCCCAAGGAGTAGTGAAAGTTGTTTTGTGTTGATCTGCGATATCAACCTCTACGATTATATCCGAGAATCCATCAAGCATAGATAACATTTCAGATCCACATTCTTTGCTTGCTTGCAGACCTGATCCATCATCATGGGCAAAGGATAATTATCTTTCAAAGAAAGCTGATTGATTCTGAAATCAACACAGATGCGGATCTCACCATTTTTCTTCCTAATGAGGCACAATATTAGCAATCCATGTTGAATGGTGAATGGGAAAAATGATTTTGGCCTTCAACAACTTCTGTATTTCCTGAAAGATGGTGTCAGCTATTTTGGGGTTGTATTGCCTCTGTTTCTGCTTAAAAGGCTTAATTCCAGGTTTGAGAGGAATAAAATGCTGCATATCTTTTGGTTTGAAAGCTTTTAAATCTTCATAAGAGTAAGCAAGAACATCCTTATACCTCTTTAAAAGATCAATTGCTTTCTTCCTCTCATCTGCTGTGCAACATTTTCCAATGTTCACGAGCTTAGGATCAGTAGAACTCCCAATATTAATTTTGTCATACTCAGCTGATTGTTGAGGTCCAGTAGAAGCTCTAGACTTTACATACCTGTCATGTTTATCAAATAGTTCCTCTAAACTCACCAATCCTTTAGGAATCTTGTTTCCTTTGAGTTTGATGCATCCATCCTGATCCGTTTCTTCTCCTTGGGTGACTACTTTGTCAAAGGGCACACTTTCACGAGGCAGGTTGTCGCTTCCTTCAAAATACAGTTGTTCAAAATTACCCTTGAGTTCTAAGAAAGAAAGCAAGTGTTGATCATCATTGAAAACTTGCCAGTTATTGGTATTATCAGGTACACTAGGTCGATGGACCATCTCAATGGTGAACTTGTCTTGAGAGAAGTCAGGATGAGGAATCAGTAGTGACCCTGAGACTGCTAGTGAATCAGCCCTGTTGTTCTTCTCCCTAGGTATTGCTTCGATGGAGAAAGCATCAAGAAATTCAATGGAATCCCAAACCTGATTCCGGTAATGTTTCAACCTTCCATTTTTTACCTGGAAAAGGCTTCTAACTTGCTTTACTGATCAATTCGCATCACCACGAGCCAGAAGATTCTTTACACCTTGTTCTTTGGCCACTTGCAAGTCAAGAATGAGAGCCTCATACTCTGCTTTGTATTATTAGTATTTTCAAACTGCAACTTGAATGAAAAAGGATGAAGGCTTCCTTCAGGTGACACCAGTAGGACACCAGCTCCAGAACCAGCTGAGGAACAACTTCCATCAAACTCTAAAATCCAAACACCATTAGGATCTTTAGGTGACACTTTGGGGAGTTGGATTTCATCAGGGGACATAATCATGTAGTTACCATGCCCCATATCCTCATAGAGTATTTGTGCTTTAGGATCATCCGTTTTTGTACAATATACTCAGATTGCTTCTCAGGAAGCAACTTCTTCATTTGTCCATTAACAGGTACGAGTGCATGTGACCAATCCATTTGAATTTCTCCACCCACATCCTTACAGAAGTTCCTACTTAGCAACATCCCGTATGAAGGAGGAATATCTGCTACTAAGATGGTAGCCAAAACTCTCTTCTCAGGAAAAGCAGCAAAAGCCACTTGTGCATCTTTAATTCTTCCGACCAGGGGCACTTCCTTACTCTCCATAGAGTAACAAGATCCATAAGTGCGTGTGAGGGTCAAGCCTAAGGCATGAGCTACTTTAGCAGGCATCACATTGTCTGAGGCTCCTGAGTCTATGACACAATTACTGAGCCTATGGCCAGCTATAAGAAGTGTTACATAAAATGGTTTAATTTTGTCATTAGGTGAGGTGACAGCGGACTAGGCTGTGGTGCAGAAGAAGGAGTGGGTAAAAGGCCTTTAGAGGTGGTTTTAGAATGGGAATTGACAAAGTGAATCATTTTAGCAAAAGCTTTGGGATGGGTTTGATAATACTCAGCCTCTGAGATTTGAACCTTAGTCTTTTTCAGGTGATCAATAATATCAAAAGACCCAGAAGTGGACGGGCCATCATCACTTGAGATCCTAGGTTTATCAACTTTAGGGGAAAAAGAAGTAACTTTAATAGCGAGATTGATTGTGAGGACTCACCTTTGGTGTAGATGAAGCGGGGATAGGAGATCCTCTTTTTTTGCAATTACTGAGGATAGTTGTGGCATTGCTCCTTAGATTTCTTGGGGGGCTGCGTCACTTTCTCCCTCTGATTTGTCTGCTCTCGAGTCATGACAGCGAATGATTCGCTATTCATGTCCGCTACTACTTCATCATAATCATCTCCATCATCAATGCCCTCAGTGGTGAAGAAATTAACTCGAGATCCCTCAAGTTCATCTACTTCATCATCAACTTCTTCCACAAATTCCTCGCAAGCTTCATTATCCTCATCATCATCTGGTTCCTCAACTTCATAGGTTGCATTGACAGGAACTTTAACAGGAGGTCCTTCAAGCGCTAATCTTGTTTGAGAAGCAGGCAAACGATTTCTGGGCTGAAAATTCCTCCTTGGGCGTCTGCATAGGGAGCATCTTTGAGCAATTGTTTCTTTATGGCAATGAGATCATTCGCAAGTTTTGAACAATGGATCGAGTATTAGGTCGAGGGTGGAAGAGGAGGAAGAAGCGAGACTTAGATTTGGAAGGGTCTCTCCTCAACTTCACGACATGATTAAATCATCCTCGACACTAACAACAAGAGTTTGATCTTGACCAATGTTGCGAGATTAGCCCCTTCTTAGTGCATAACTAACTTCAGGTGATTGGGCATTTAGGAAGAAACATTTTTGGATTTGATCAACAGGTCGAGTATTTGGTGGAATTTTATTAATCAACCTGTTGAATCGGGCCACAAATTCTCTCATGGGCTCTTGTGAATCTTTCTTTATACGAGAGATTTGGGCTAGTGAGGCATGCACATCTTCTTGGTTTGAAGCGGTTTTCAAACCTAGTTCTCATGGTGTCGACTAGTGATAGCACGGTAGGAAGGTGATAGAACCAATCAGCAGCATTATCTTGTAAAGTCTCAATGAACAGTCTCACGGAGACGTCTTCATGTTCAACTCCCAGAACTCCACATGCAACTATGAAGGCTGCGATGTGTTCATCAGGATGCACTTTGCCATCGCCTTTGAATTTAGGGAAGTTCTTCCGGTTACCTCTGGGTAACTCATGCAAAGGCTGAGGAAGAGCAAGGGGCCCGACACGATGACCCCAGGGAAATGGTACCGCCATTCTTGGAAAAATGGCTTGGAGAGGAGGCTGACACCAGCGAGAATCAAAGCTCGAAGATTAGGACTAGGTGGCTCGAAGGAATACCACCCCGTAGGAATTCTATCTTGAGCAGGTGGAGTGCTTGTGTCGAGCGAGTCTTTCTATTTCTTGTTGAAGGAAAGGAAAACCTGCTTTGCTCAAAAGCTGGCTTAGAATCTTCAATACGAGGGCCCTTCTCCCTCGAGTAAAAGCGTGGAGTCGCCGGATCAAAGGATGATCAAAAATTACAGAACTGGAATATGATTTTCCCAGTAGAGTCACCAAAAATGTTGGTCATCAAATAGGACTTTACGAAGAGCAACAGTCAGGGGACAAGAAGTCCCTCCTCTTTAATGGGAGAGGTTCCCTTATTCAGAAACGAACCTATTTACAAATATACAAAACATGATTTTCTGGTTGAACTTGGATATTACGAAAGTGTTTTCTATAAAGATCATCAATTACAAAAGGATTGAGGAATGAGTATGAGAATGAGTAGAAAGGAAACATCGAGAATTATAGATATGAGTAATTCTTTATGTATGCGAATTCTGGTGAATTGAAACAAGATCATTTGTATCATATAAATAAGATGGAATTTAAAGACACAAAGTTACGTAAATAACATCTGCTTGAGAACACAAAGTTTCTTAACATAACACGAGACAAATGATCTTCACAAAATTAAATGAAAGCTTAGGGATAAAAGAGATCGAGATAGACAAAGAATGGAAAGCCCATACGTATTGATTTCTTTATGATCTATTTACACTTTCGAGAAAATAAGCCAAGTTCTTCCTCCTTTCAAAATGGCGTGGAGAGGCCATTATATAGCTTACAAATCGGTTACTCTTTGTAACTACTTCTTTTAACTAAAGATTAGTTAAGGATTGCCAATCATGATACCTCGACTTATTACTGATGAATCCGAGAAAAAGAATTAGAAAAGAAGAGAAGAATAAGGAGAAGAAGGCAGGTGGTTATGAATGGGAGGGACCCTTGCGACTTCAAAATTTGCTGCCTGAATCTCTTCGATGCCTCGGCTATGTCTCTGCCACGAGGGACTGACGTGTTGGCTATAGACTGAGCCCAAAATCGAGGCACTTCTCCATTTCCTTATCAAACTCGACATGAGTATGATAGTCTTTATTTGCTTCTTCAATGGCAGATTGAAGAGAGAAGATCTCCTTCATTTTCTCTTTGGAAATGGAGCTTTCCTTGAATAGATTATCTTTGACAAAAGCTTTGAATTGAGCTTTGATTTCTTGCAGGGAAAGAGGCACACCAGAAGTTTCATCCTGAAGATGATAGTGTATGTCTTTGAAAGTAGATACAACCAGTGTCTTGAAAGCCTCACCCTTACGCAATTATTCTTCACTCTCCCAAAGCCTCCTCCAAGACTTTGATCTTCATATTGATAGTAATTCGGAGGGGTAGAGCCAAAACTAGACTCGGGAAGGAATTACAGAGGGAAGGGATACGCGCGCAGGATTTTAGATTGCAAGGGTTTGAGCAAAGGATAGCATGGAAGCAGTGTGAAAAATGCATAGGGGGTTTGCTCGTTATATAGCCGATTAGGAGAGAGAAAGATAATGAATGCACATTTAATACATACCTACCAATTTGAATAAGCAAGATATTCGGGTAGAGCGGGAAAAATAAGCATGAATGGCACTTGGTTCATTTGGGACATGTGAGACGCGAATGCGCGAAACACGTGGCTCGGCCGATTCGGGCGAAGCGGGGAAAAGACGCACAAATGCCTTTTGGAACATGCGGGACAAAAGTGCGTGAAACACGCGACTCGGCCGGATCGGCGAAAATGTGACAACAGGTCCGAGTGATCTTGGGACATTTGGGACGTGAAAGCGTGAAGTACGTGGTTCGGGTGATTCGGCCGAAAATGGAACAACTTGCCAAATTGAACTTGGGACATTTGGGACGTGAAAGCGTGAAGTACGCGGTTTGGGCATTTCGGCTGAAAATGGAACAACTTGCCCATTTGAACTTGGGACATTTGGGACAAGAAGTTCTGATGGGCCCGAAAAAGACAAACTTGGGAAACCGCAGTGATCGGGAACAGAGCGCCCGTTTGAACTTGGGACACGCGGGACAAAAATGTCCGACAGGCCCGAAAAACACACAAAATGACCCAAAAAACGTAGATTTTCTCAATTTCTCGACTTTTAACATTGAGTACAACAGAGAAGACACTTAAAACTCTAAATTCATGTGATACCCTATAGGATTTTCTATTTTCTTCTATTTGGATCAAGGAAGGCCTTCCTAAGGCTAATCACTTTATGTGGCTCGCTTCACTCAATAAGTTCTTATCATATGAAAATTTGAAAAAAATAGGTTTCCATGGTCCTAGATTTTTCTTTTTGTACAAAGAAGAGGATTTTGGAAACCATATATTTATTCATTGATCCTTTTCTCTTCAAGTATGGTCTTATGTGTGGAATCACTTGAATATAGCTTGGGTTCTCCCTTCCTCATTTCTGGATCTCATCTCCTAGTTGAAATGGAAGGTGCCTTATAAATGCCTTTTTTTCCTATGAAATTTAACCCCGATAGTGGTTATTTGGTGACTTTGAATAGAAATAAATAGAATGATTTTTCAAGGCATTAAGAGGTTTGTGTGCCAAGCTTGGATTATAATTGAAATCCTTCTTTTGAAGTTGTTTCATTCAAGTGCTCATATCTAGTTTGTAGGAACAATGATGATAGATTTATCACATACAAAATGGCCATCTATTCTGCGGAATTTTTATGCTTTCGCTCTTGATAAGGGGGAAGGAAAAAGGTGGTTACATAGAACTCGCCACTAGAGGGTGGATTAAGTTAAATTTTGATGGTGCCTCAAAAGGCAATCTTGGTATTGTAGGTTGTGGTTGTGTGTTCAAAAATATAGCTTTCAACCCCTTTTGGTAATGACTATGGGTGTAGTTTTTCTTCCAATAACTATGTGGAAGGTATGAAACTTATCTTTGTATTCTTTGGAAGCTAGGCACAAGAATTGTCTTCGAATATGGACTGAATGGGAATCTCTAGATTTTTTAAATATGGTTCAAGAAGGTCCCCTAAGGCATGGTAATTCAAAACCATTTGCTTGAATATCAAGTAGATTGTGGTCTCCTTCTCGAAGTGAATTTCTCTCACACTTTGAGATATGGCAATAAGGTGGTAGACTACTTAGCTAATAGAGGGGCAAGACTATGGGATAATCATCATTTGACCTCCCTTTCTTAGGATTCAGGATTCCCTAATGATATTCAAGTTCTTTTAGCAAGATAGGCACGAATGACATCAATTGGTGATTGCTAATGATTATAAAGGATGCCCCCTTTTATTTACCCATACCATTGTGTGATGTCGGGTGAAGTGAAATATTTGGGCAAACATTACATTACTTTGGTGCATGCATATAATTTATTAGTTTGGGAGGTGGTGATTGTATTTAAGAGGGATCAGTGTGTGTGAATTACATCCCTTAAAGCATTCTTCCGCCCTTTCTACTAGTTATTCTTCTTGGTCTATTTTGCAACACTCTACCTCAGTCTTATTTGCGTAGATATACCTTGGGTTGCGCATGGCATTAGGGGAAGGCTTGGTGGAGGTGTCTTGTCGGAAGCAATGATGGGCCTAGATTGGTGATTATTTTGGGTAATCTTTCATAGACTGGTTTAGTGGAAGAATAATGAATGCGGTGATGTGTGGTTGGATGGAACAAGTATGAACGGTGATAGAGAGTGTAGATGCAGAAGAAGAGGAGGTGTTCATCTACAAAAATGAGAAAGATTATGCTTGACTCAGTCAATATGTGGGGAGGTGAAACCTATTTGATGTGGCTCGGGGTTTCATCCTTGGCAACATAATCTCAAACTCGTCGGGTCAATTCATCCTACATAAGGAGCTAAAGGATTTGGAGGAAAGGTTGGTGAGTATGCAGTATCACATTCATGTAATGGCTCATGGGATACAAGCCCTCTCACATGGTCTAGAGGTGATTACTCATAATTAAGGTCTTAAACTTTCTAAAAAATGCTAAAGTGGCGATCCCAAAGTTTTTGTTGATCACTCCCCCTCCTCTTCATAGCCATAGAGTGAACCAGAGGTTGATATTCTAGCTAATAAGTTATCTTATTTGGGCATGAAGGTTTGATGTTTTATGGTTCCATTTTTTGAGGCATAGTGTGGACTTTTGGGTTGTATTTGGTTGTTGGGTTCTAGTTTTAGGGGTTTTGTAAAGAGGATACACTATATTTGGTAGTATGTAGATATAATTTTTTTATTTTGATGCACACTAATGTGCGTTTCACTTTTCCTGTGTGTCCATTGATGACTATATATATCATGGACTTGTGCATGAAGATTTTTTGAGACTAGGGCCTTCTCCGTAGGGATCATAAGAAAAAAACATCCTCATGTGTGAAATGAGCATTTACCTCAATATTTTTAGTTCTTGAATGAAACACTAGATTAAGAACAAGTTTGAGAACACCCTCATTGTCAACATATAACGTAGTGGATTTCTCATGTGCTACTCTAAGACCCTTAAATATGTGACATAGCCATATCACTTTGTAGATAGCTCTACCTCCGGCACAATATTCAACCTATGTAGAAGAGTGAGAAAAAAATTGTTTCTTTATTTTCCATGATATCAGTCTAAATCCTAGAAAAAATACAAATCTAAAAGTGGATTTCCTTTCATCAATATTACCTACATTATCTAAATCTTAGTATCCAATTAAGAAGAGATAATCATTATTCTTGTACTCTAGACCAAAATCCATAATACCCTTGAGATATCTCAAGATACAACTTGTTTATTTCCAATGAAAACCTCTAGGTTTTTGCATGTATCAAGAAATATAGTTAACTTCAAAGATGATATTTGTCCTAGTATATGTGAGGTAAATGAGGCTCCCGATAAAGCTGTTGATAGGGAGATACATTTACCATAAGATATGGATCTGTATGAGATAACTAAAGTCTCATCTCCATAGGTTTATCAATCGAGTGTGTAATCCATCATCCTGAATTTCTCAAGCACTTTCTTGTTATATTTCAACTAAGAAACAATATACATGATTCTAAAGCTGTTATACTTATAATCCAAGACAATATTGTATGATCTGAGATATTTCATGTTGAATGATCAATTAAGATATTTATTCGTAGCATCGATACTCTTCACTAAGCTATCCGTGATTACTATATCATCGACATAGAAAACAATTTCACAATATCTCCTCCTCTCCTCTTGAATTAGAGATTGGGATCATATGAATTTCTCAAAAATTCATGTTGAACAAGATGCTCATCAGTCATGATCTACCAATCTTGGTGTGCATGTTTAAGGCCATACAAATATTTTCGTAGTATACATACCCTCGGGTTGAGTCATGTAGACTTTCTCGTATAGATATTCATTTAGAATGTCACTTTTCATGTCCATATAATGGACTTTCCAACCAAACCGAGAAGCTAGATGAAATATCATCCTTATCATTTGTATCTTAGTTATGGGAGAAAATGTCTTCTCATAGTATATTCCCTCCTTTTGTGCATGCCCCCTTGCTACCAATCTCACTTTGTACTTTTCAATAGTCCCATCAACCTCTTCATTGAGAAAGGAGATCTGGTTGACATTTACCTTAGGGTGAGTTAGTCATTGTCTATATTAGATCAAAATTGGACGAATCATTGACTTATCCAACATTCAAAAACCCTGTACCAAACAATGATTTAGATCTAGGACATTCTCAATCCTTCGACTTAAAACTTCTGAGGCCGATTACCTTAGCATGCACGTATGGACCTTTCCCCTATAACCTAACCATTTAGACAGGTGTTATCACCGAATCACAGCACCCCGGTGTTTATACAAGTGCATATACTTGAACTCACGATGTGATTGGATAACATGGGTACTATCTCCAAGTTGTGGGACTTGCTACTTGAGATAGACCTCTAGAGAAAGTTGGTTCTTGCTCCTAAACTACCTGCCACAATCTACTCTAATGCAGGGGAAACTAACTATTCTAATCTAAATTTCTAAGGGACCAGGGAGAGAGAATGCATAAAATGAAAGCCTACACTAAAGCGGTGATACACAAAAAAAGGAGGGTGTGAGAGTAGTCTCCAAATGCGTGAAATACAGAGGCAAAGTGCACACTAGAAGAGGTGATGACAGTTCTCCATAATCTAGCAAGATGCATTCACAACGATATTCCAAGCATACACAATGATAATGGATCCTGCAAGAACATAATAATAGACACAATATTCTTGTAGAAAGATTAAAGGGGAAGAAATGCAAGAAAACATAGCGAGGGAAGATATATCCACAAAGCGATATTTTATTGCTTCATGATATGCTGATTCAATCTATTATAGGATAAGGGCTGGATAACCATGCAAGGAGTCCACAACAAGGGCCTACAACACATTGGCTTCACAAAGAAATTTTGACAGAGCTTTGCTACAAAACTACCTCTCCTTTACAATGAGCCCAACACTCCAATTTATAGAAAAATGAGAAGGGAAAGAGAAGGGAAAATGGAAATCCCGAAATCTGTCCTTCAACCACCTATAAGAGGAATTAAATGGAGTAAAATGATTATATATTACTTGTAAAAGGCTCCCCATACTGTCCCAGGTGCTGCAGAGAGAAAGAATGATGACCATGCCTCTTAATTGCACTCCCAACCACCAAATGAAAACACTGTTATGAACCCAGCCACGTTTTCTAAAAAATCTCGACCAATTTCTCATCAAATCTGGAATTTCTTGATTTCTGTGCATTGGAATCGGAGCCATGATTCCAACGGTACCAATTTTGTGCGATTTCGTTGAGAAATGCAAAAGTTATGGCCTTCTGAGTGTGGGCAGCTATTTTGGGTCTGGCAGGCGTTTTCTGTCATTTGACGGGAATGAGCATTAACTGACTGAAGCTGAATATGTTTCTCTTAATTAAATATATCTACCCTCATTAAATGACTGATAGGAATGTGCTCATTCGAAAGTCCAATTTTATGAAAATCGAGCTCGGAGTCAAAAGTTATGGCCGTTTAAAGTTTCACGGGTTAAACATTGACTTCTCTTATTTCTTTGTCAAATTGTTTCAGCTTTTCATGTCCCTCGCATCCCGCGCGTACCTTTGTCCTGGATGTCCCAAATGAAAATCTCCTGCTTCGGCTGATTCGGGCTTCCTTGTTCCTGTTTGAGGTGAACACACGTGGCGAGATTCCATTTGTTGGCGGCTCTTTCGGCTTTCCACGTCCCACGCGTACTTTTGGCCCAACTGTCCTAGATGAAAGTCCCCTGTTTCGGCCGAATTGGCCGGTTCGCGTCCTCGCATACTTTTGGCCTGGATGTCCCAAACCGCGATAACAAAACTTGGCAATTTTTTCCACTTTCGGCCGGTTCGCCTTTTCGCGTCCCTCGCATCCCGACATTCCAACTGTCCCAACTGCTGTGCGGACCGCTGGCGGCTTTTCGGCCGATTCGCGCCCCGACGTTCCAACTGTCCCAACTGCTGCGTAGACTAGGACTTAGCCGATTTTCTTCATTTTTTCGGCACCAAGCTTGGCTTTTGCAATTTTTTCACATTTTTAAAACTTGCTTGGGTTTTCTTCTTGGACAGGAGAGTTAGAAAGAAGCCGAGGGGACCCCAGAAACATGATTTTTTCTTGAATCAATATACTTTCTTGGGATTGAATAATTTGATGCATGTTATCAAAATTACCTTGAGGGGGTGAATTTTGGATAACAAAAGGAAATTATAATAACCCGTTACAGCAAACTATCCTCCAAAATTATTTATTTCCTAACTCGAAGCTACTATAGGGTGATAAATATGTCTCGTGGAAGACAAAAATTCAAAATCAACTCAATTTTGAATAACTATCACCTATTATAGATGTTTTTATAACCATATCAAAGGCATACACAACACAACAATGTCAGTTTGATAGGTCCAATCATAAGGATAAATTGATCATCTTTTTTGGAGTGTTTGATGATGTGTAGCCACAAATTTAGAATTCCAAAACATCCAAAGAAGCATGGGATGAGTTACACAACGTATATAAGTCCAAAAATAAGAACACTATATTACTAACTTTGCAAAGTCAGCTACATACATTGAAATTCAATCCTAATGAGAAATTTTAGGCTTTCTTGAGAAGAGTGGCAATATTGAGGGCTTCACTTCTATCCTTATGAGAGGAAATATTAGATGAAACTCTCATTCTAATTATTTTTAGATAAATACCTCCCTCATATAGGATTTTGTGACAAAAATAAATTTGTTTGATCAAACCATCATATTTGAAAATTTAGTGAGGTTGTTTTAACAATAATAATCAATATTCAACAAAGATGAAGAAGAATACTAGGAACTTTCTTCTCATCGAAATGGAAGAAAAATTTCATGCTTCAATAAGTCCCAAAACTATCATGTAAAAGGGGATAAGAAGAATAAAATCTTTCCTATTTGCACCATAGGACATGATGTGAAATATTTCTATTACAACACATACGAATAGGATTCTTCAAGTAATTTGGGACCTAAAACTCATTAATATCAAAAGGGAAAATATAACTACAAAAAATGGTAGAAAATGGAAAATAAAGAAGAAACCCCATTAGCAAGGTAATGTTTATAATAAATAATATCATTCAAAGGATGAATTCTTCTTGAGACTACTCACTCAAGTGAAGAAACCACATCTACTACAAGAATAGGGTATGCTGAATCGAAAAGCACTTGACACATGACCAGACCAAGAGAATTGTTCTCCATAATGTGAGACACACCCTCAAAAAATCATGTCTTTTTGTGTGATGACTCATCCTAAAATTTCCAAGCTATTGGGGACATTTATTTACCTCTTAGTTCACATAATTGTAGGCTATCTAATATATAATATGTCTCTAATTTGTTAAAGAAGTTTCTATCAGTAATTTAACTTCTAGATCACAATATCAATATTGATTTTTACTAAAATTCCAATAAAAACTATGATTGATTTGAGATAAATATAGAATCTCAAATATTGTTGCTAGAGATTCTAATGTGAGATGGATTTTCTAGCATAACTTTTTCTAAAGAGTATGTTCCCACTGATGATGGCTGTGATTATGGGGATGATGATGATGTGCCAGGACCACAACCCACATGAGTAAAAAAAACATATGCCTAAGTGGTATACAACCATGATTTAAGTTTCAAAATTTGATGATCCTCCGTAAACATCCCCTCTTGGACCACATACTCAAAAAAATCTCGTGAAGAGGTAAATTTTCCCTTAATAACTAGATTTGTTCAATATTTTGAGCCATCTAAAGTAGAGGAATCCTGTAGTCTAAATCTTGGAAAGATGCCACGAATGTTGAGTTTTAGTTAGTGAGGAAGAAACACACTTGGCAACATGCAGATATGAACCACTAGGGAAGAATTCCATTTAATGAAATTGATTTTCAAAATAAAGTACAAAGTAGATGGGACCATTTATTAGAATAAGGAGAGAGACCGTAGTGCCCACTTCCCTTTGACACCTTTTGATCACGATCATGATACTATCTTTGATTAGATTAAGGACATGATTATGGACTTTATTATAGTATGATGTTAGATGTTAGATCATGGATTATTGTTGACTTGATTAAGTTAGGATGCATGATGATTGTTAGAGACATTTTGGATATTGATGTTGATATATTGTTTAACATGGTTATATTATGGATTTTTTTAGACATGTGATATTTGGATATTGTGGGTAGACCTAGAAACAAAAATTATTTGATGATGATATAGTTGTTGATTAAAATTACAAATGATCTTGTTGGTTGCTTAGATTTTGTTGTGATTCATATATCTAGATGATTTTGGAATTTTATTTATATTATTTTGGATGTTCTTATATGGCCATGAGGCCGAAGGAGGTATTGTGTTTTGCAGGTTAAAATATCACAACAAACATTGAGGGATTGGAGACCAACCACATTGGAATTCTAGATGAATTCAACAAGGTCACCATGGCAACTAGTATTTGTTTGTGCATGTTTGTGTGTGTTAGGGATTCCCATGGGGGGATCACCTTTAAATGTGACCAAGGGGTTATGTGTTTTTATTTATTTGACCCTTTTGTTTAATGTTTCATGTGTTTATTTTGTGATGCATTTGCCCTTTTCTTTATTTATTAAATGTTGTATTAATATTATGGGTAAGCATGTTGTTAATATTAATTAATTAAAAGATATCATGAGAAAGTAATTAATAGAGTTGTTGGCCTTGATTTAAAGTGTTGTAACATATGTGTAAGTGATGTTTACGTTAACTTTTGAGTGTGAAACACTTCATCTTCTTGGAAATTCAACTTTTTCCTTGAAGGCTGATTTTGGAGGCTTGTAGGACAAGTTAAAGTACCTCATAAATTTATTTACCAACCATACCTATGGTTGGAGAGTTGAAATTTGACTTTTATAATGTATTTTGAGAAGGTAATATGTAGGTTTTAATTGCACTTTTCTTACATGATTTAATTTCAGTCCTTTGGGGTATGGGTTGGATTTGAGTGTGTAAGTAAACTATCATTTTATTCACCCACCTATTTATTATTCCTTCGAGAATGAAGTTGAATTTTGGTGTTGGGGTTGAGGATGTGGATGTGGCATCCAACATGGATCCACCTCATCCTCTTCCCTTCCCTCTTCTATAAAATTTTAATTCCTTTTCTCATTTTGGTTTTGGGGTTCACTTTTGGGAAACTTCATTCTTGGGTGAATTCTTTTGTTGTTTTGTAGCTCTTGCTTTGAATAAGTTTTTGGAAGATTGTTGCATGCTTGTGCTTGGCTAATTTATATTGTTTGCATTAGGATAAAGCTTGTTGTTTTGGAGCTTGGTAACTCCATCATGGAGAATGCTTGGCTCTTGAAATGATTTTTTTATTATGAAAATGTTAATGTGTGAATGTTTTGGCATGTTTGTGGGCTGTTGGGTAGATGGCCTAGGAATGGTGTAGGAGAAGACTATAGGGTTTATTTTGTGGGAGGCACAAGTGTGTTTTAGGGAGGTATAAAGGAGGAGGGAGTTGGGATTTGGGTTCCACCTTACAAAGAAATATCTTGAATTTCTTTACTTGTTATGGGGTGCCATAAGAGGTTGGGGAGGCATAAGGAAATGTGAGGAATAAGGGGTAATTGGGGAGGCATAAGGAATGTCAAGGTTTTGATATACTATATTTTGGCGGTTTGTAATTCAGGTGGTGATACCCATTTCCCCTTTTGGGAGGCATAAGAAGAACCCCCATAGTTTCTTGCTCCTTTGGCTTGCTTGATAAAGCCTTAGTATTGTTTTTCATGTTTTAATGTAGTTGTAAACTACATTCTATTTTGGGACTATGTTTTATTGTGAAAATGTTACTTGTGTGATTGTGGAAGCCTGTTGTTGCCATGAGTTGGATCACATCTTTTATTTCAGTATTGTTGGGGCTCGAGGCCAATGAAGAAGGATGGTTTCTCCTCTTCATTGGATGTCTTGGTTGGGTGGAGAGTGTTGCCTTTCCCCTACTCTTTTTGTGATCACGATTTAGAAGAATGAGAAATACGCATGTTTTTATTCTGGAGCTGAGAAAAAGACAGTTTGATAGTCACTTGTGAAATGAAATATTATTGTAGACCTTTCCCACTTTAAAGTGGATGATCTATATATTAATTGTAATGGAAAGATACTTTGTATTGAAAATGAAAGTTGAAATTCAAAATGTAAAAGAGTTATACTTTGTATTCTATTTTTGGAAAGAATGTGAAAGAATGATACATATTTTATATGTTGTATTTTGAAATCAAATGGAAAGGAAGTTGTAAGAGTTTCATTTGAATTAATGGAAGTGTTTTCCTTATTCATATGATATTATTTCCATTGGAAATTTTGTTTAACATGCACTATGAAATCCCTATTTAGAAAGTGGAAAAAGTGAAACACATGAAGAGAAAATGTATTATTCTACCTTGTTTATAATATATGATTTTGGAAAGAATAGAAACTACATTCTTGTTTTAATGTTTGATTGAAAAAAATAAAACTATTTATGACCAGCATGGAATGAATTCAATGTTTTATTTCATGGCAAAAGAGATAGTTAATTTTTGTTCTGTAAATGTATACACTTCTTTCAATTCATTGTATACTTTGTAAAATTCCTTTATCAAATGTTCAAATAACCTGCAAAATAGATAAGAGGAAAATGAAATAATCAATTGGAATTAATGAGGAAAAAATTATCCCAAACCAAACTAAAAACACTTAAGGAAATGCCTTGAAAATCTTCCAATCAAGCCAACTCAAATCTGCAGGCTTTTTGTTGCAAAAAAAAATAGAAACTTGTAATTTCAAAATGAAGATCAAACCAAAAATTTTACACTTGCTACATATCCTATAAATTTCCTAATGGAAACGTCCATGTCTGTTTCACATGTTGAAGGAGAAAGAATGACAAATTTGAAAAAAATTTATAAGTTAAATTTTACCAGTTCGCAGTAGAAGTTGTAAAATCTTACAAAACATTTTCACAAAATTGAGTCCTTAAATTTTATCAAAACTAGAATTTAATGAATCCTATGCAAAGAGGACATCGATAGATTTATAGAAAGTCCTCGTTTTCCCAAAAATGAGCTCTCTATCAAAAGTTATGGCCTTCTGAAATTTTTCTTCACTTAACGTCAAAAAATTTGGGAAAAATTTTCATTACACGGGTCGAATTTTCCTTATCACTTGGAAATTTTTGGGAAAATTTTCCCTAATTTCCCCTGCTGACCCCAGCCAATTAGAGGCTACCACATGGCACCATGAGGCATTAGCGGAGGGGCGGATCCTCTTTAACTTAGCGCTTAAAAAAAATTTAGAAAATTTTCTATATTTTCCCCATTGCCTGTAACCAATCAGGGGATGCCACGTGGCATCACGAGGCATCGGAAGAGGAGTTGGTTCCTTTTTTCCTTTTTATTTTAGAAATTTTTTGGGAAATTTTCTAAAGTTCCCCATCGGCCCATAACCAATCAGGAGCTACCACATGGCATCGTAAGGCCTCGGTGGAGGCGCGGGTGAATTTTACCCTTTTTCCCTTTGGTGCACTAAAAATAATTTTTATCCCCACCACCTCGTTTTCCCTGCACTAGCTTAAGAGGTGCCACGTGTCTCTTATGGACTTGTAGACTCATGAGAGTACGGGTGTAAAGGTGGCTTTTTGCCCCCACGGAAATTTCAAAAATGTCTCCCGTGGCCCTGCCGACCCGACTCGTTCCTCGAGAAAAAAATTCTCCCTATGGCCCACAGACCCACCGTGGGTAAATATTTCACTCCCCTCCCCGCCGACCCACCCTTGGGGAAAATTTTCTCCCGTCGGCCCGCAGGCCCACTCTTGGGGAAATTTTCACCCCAAGACCCGTCGGCCCATAACTTGAGGAATATGAAGAGTTAGGAGGACTTATTTATATCAATGGAAAGGTGAAGAAATTTCCTATCCATTGGGAATGATTTAGGGAAATTTTGAATGTGTTAATTTTGAGAAAAATCAAGTTGAATATTTAAGCCTATTAGAGAGTGGGTATGGTGAGGAATTACCCTTTGAACCTAATTGAACTTTCTAACCCTAAATTTTGGGACCTTGTGACCTCTAATAATTGTTAATTAAAGAAAAGAATATTCTAGTGGATTAGAATTGATCTAGAACTATTAGTGACAACTATTGTTTTGTAACCTGGTTGTAGACTCTTTTAAACAAAAAAATTATTCCATAATTTTTCCTAACTAATCCTAGGTTGTTCTTGGGTCTCAAGTGGGTTTTTTTAGCGGGCATCACACTTGGTATCACAACAGTGGTTAAAAATCTTGTGTCATTGGGCACACTAGAAAACTTGAGACATGAACCTTAAACCTAGCACACTTTTAAATTTAGAAGACAACTTAGTTTAGAAATTACATATTTTAGTAAACATGGAAACTAAGTAAAACCTAGAATAAGGAACTAACTCTCGTCTTGCTTTGTGTAGGAGGCACAAACAAGATGAGGAGCCTTTTCACATAGACCTAGGCATACCATCTCCAGAGCATGTCATAGTAGCTATCCTACCACAGATCTTGTAGACTCTTTAGGATGTTAATGCTGCTCTATGCGGAGGATCAGTAGGAGGGAATGTAGCCAGACACGATAGAGTCACTTCCATTAAGGGTCATGTATCTCCTTGACCTAGCGAGGAGCATGGAGGAGAGAACTTCCATGCAGATTCAACTAGAGAAGAGTCACCATAGAGGGGATAGGGTGACCGAGTTTCAGGACATAGAGAGAGGTCTTGGAGCCCTAGACATAGGGATGAGCATAAAGAGAGGCCTAGAGGCTATCAGACCACAACTACAGATCACATCAGGAGATCTTGAAGCTTTAGCCATCACATTATTTTGGTGACATAGGTGGATTTCAGGTAGAGGCCTAGTTGGTGAGATTGAGTGGATGCTTCAAGCTCTGTCCTTGTTTTAGCAACATGAAAGCACATGTTGTGATCCATCTACTAGAGGGATGAAGCTGGTGTCTAGTGGTAGACAGAGGAGTAGAAGCTCCATGTTGATTCTGAGACAGTTACCTAGGAGCTCTTTGAGGAATGATTTAGGAGCAGATATTTGTCACGGAGGTTCATACAATAGTGGATAGATGACTTCCATGACGTTCGACATGCATCTCTTACAGTGGATGAGTATGAGAGTAGATTTTTGGATCTACTCTAGTATCTTGATTACATGGAGGATGAGTAGGTGTTGATCCACAAGCTCATCTGGGGGCTTAAATCTATACATTGGAGGTGTAGTGTAGATCCATTGTTCTGAGACATTAGATGAGGCCATCGAGAAGGACTATATAGCCAGAGGAGACTCATGGAAAGACCCAAAGCGAGGTTAGAGCCGAGTCAAAGCCGCATACAACAAATGCAAAATACAGATTGAGATCGAGGGGTCGGTATCTCTTCCTCATGGTGGATAGGTTCAACACATTCATATTTTAGACCACAGCGGTAGTAGCAAGCAGTAGTCAACCCACCTTATAGACCTCCACAAAGGTTTGATGCATGAGAGAGCTTAGAGTATGGGGCATCCCCTAGGGGTCCCATCAGGACATAGGGTGCCCAAAGAGCTCACTCATCACGAGCTCACCAGAAGACACCTCAGTAGACCACACGGCTAGATCATTAGGATCCACACCACAGCACCTTAGAATACCGGTCGGAACTACTACGAAGGAGAGGATCAGGCGGTTGTTTTGGGTGTGGTGTTACTAGACATTTTTGGAGAGAATTCCCTAGAACCCTAATAACAAGGGTAAGAAACAAATCTCAAAGCCTAATGTTGGTGATATGGGGTGTAGTCATAGGATGTACATAGTGATCAAGAACCACTAAGTAGAGCATCAGAGTATAGTTATTGAGACTACAAGTAACATTAGAGGCATTCCTACCTCCATTTTGTTTGATTCTAGTTCTTCTGATTCTTTTATTGCACCATCTTTAGTAGATCATGTGCGGTTAGGGTAGTCATAGTTGGGATGTTGAGATGAATTTTGGAGCCAAGATCTATGTAGACTCCTTAGTTAAGGAGTGTGTGGTGGATTTGGGACCTTTCACCACTACCTCAAATCTTTGTATCCTTCCATTGGGATCTTATGGAGTCATCTTGGGCATGAACTATTTGTTTATTCATAAGGACAAGATGGATTTTTACCATAAGATTATATCTTGTGCAGATGATTTGGGAGTTGAGTCGGTGATATCGGGGTAACGAGACCCGTTTCTATTCACACCATATCTACTATGTCTGACTTAAGTGGTGTGTGTGATGAAGTTGTCAAATGTTTTCTATGGATTAGTGACAGTCGAGGATGGGTCTAGTGGACCATCACTAGATGATTATTCCATTTGAGAGAGTTTGCATATTTTTTTCTAGGGGAGAATTTGGTTACCACCCCACGTGAGATTGATTTTCATAAAGACTGAGTTTGCGGAGTAGAGCCTATCTCATAAGCACCTTATTGGCTGACCACCCCAGAGCTCGCAAGCTCAAGATTGCAGCTTGAGGGCCTTACGGAGAATGTCCTAATCCATCCTAGTGTATCCTCTTAGGGTGTAACTATGATTTTTTTTAAGAAGGATGGATCCTTGTGATTGTGTATTGATTACCACCAGCTGAATAAGGTAAAGATCAAGAATCGTTATCCCCTTCCACGCATTGATGATTTATTTGATTAGATGAAGGGAGACACGGTTTTCTCTAAGATAGATCTTAAGTCAGGCTACCATCAGCTAAGGATTTTAGAGGTGGACATTCATAAGACCGTGTTCCGTACGAGATATGGCCACTATGAGTTCACAGTGGTACCTTTTGGTTTAATTAATGCCCCTACAGTATTTATGAGTTTGATGAATGGGGTAAGAATTTCTTAGATTGCTTTGTGCTCATCTTCCTTGATGAACTATGAGCCTACTCATTATCTTACTCATGATCTTGATCTTGTAGATGTGTATTCTTTGGTTTGATGGAGGCACTTTCTTCTTGGTTAGAGATTCACACTCAGGACTGATCATTTAAGTCTTCGCCACCTCTTCATGCAGCCCAATCTCAACACTCATTAGTGGTGTTGGATGGAGTTGATTTGTGAGTATGATATGGAGATTGAGCATGTGAAGGGGAAGGAGAATGTGGTGGTAGATGCTCTTAGTAGATGGATACATGTGGCTATGGCCACCTCAGTGGGCATAGATTTACAGAGCAGGATTCTTTAGCAACTTCCTCTTAACAAATTCTACTTTACAGATTCGAGAAAATATCGAGTCTTAGAGACCCGTCGAGGGGAATTTTGATGGTTTCTCACTAGAGGAAGATGGCCTTCTCAGCACAGAGGCCAGATTTATGTTCCCAAAGATGAAAGATTGAGGTAGAACATATTGACAGAGGCACATCATGCACCCTATTCAGCCCATCCTGGGGTGAATAAGATGAGTGCTACTTTGAGATAGTTATATTATTTAAGAGGACTTTATAGAGACGTGGCTCAGTTTGTGTCACACTATTTAGAGTGCGAAAGTGAAGGTTGAGCATAGCATCCTGCCTGCCCTCTTTCCTCGTGTTATATGGAATGGAAGTGGGACACCATTTCCATGGACTTCATTCTTGGACTACCGATGTCGAGATATCACCGCGACGCCATCATGGTCATGCTTGATAAATAGACAAAATTGGCTCACTTTTCTCCAATAAATACCACTTATACGGTTAGTGCAGTGGCATGAGTATATCTTATTGAGATTGTCGGGTTACACAAGATTCCATGAAAGATCATTAGTGACTTGTGATCCTTTGTACACTTCCCATTTCGAACTACCATGCAACATGCCCTCGGGACAAGAATCAACTTCAGCACCACATATCACCCCAAGACAATGGATGGACAGACGGAGTGGGTGAATTAGGATTTTGAGGATATGCTTAGGATGTATGTGATGGATCAGCAGTCTAGATGGGAGGAGTACCTGTACTTGGTTGAGTTCACTACAATAATAGTTTTCAGAGTTCTATAAGCGTGGCTCTTTTTAGGATTTTTATGGTAGAGAGTGCAGGACACCTCTTAGTTGGGACAAGTTAGAGGATAGGGTTTCTCTTGGACCAACTTTGTTATCAGGACATGGAGCAACAGGTGGTTTTGATCAGACAGAGATTGCAGGAGGCATAGGATAGGTAGAAGAAGTACGTAGATCAGCATAGGACCGACCGTAGTTTTGATGTGGGTATGAAGGTGTTCCTTTGTGTCAAGCAACATAAAATCCCTATCCGTTATGGAAAAGGTTCTAAGTTAGCTCATAGATTCGTGGGTCCTTTTGAAATTTTGGAGCGTATCGGCCCCTTGGCCTACCATCTAGTGTTGCCACCTAGCTTGTCTCATGTACATGATGTGTTTCATGTTTCAGTTCTTAGGAGATATGTTGGAGATCCTTCTCATGTTTTAGATTGGAACTCATTGTAGGTGTAGGATCAAGGGCAGGTGATGGTAGATCTTGTTCCCATCATAGATCGCAGGACCACGGGCCTTTGAGGCGTAAAGGTTGATCAAGTGCAGGTGTAGTGGGAAAATATGATAAGACTACAACTACATGGGAGGATGCTACTTTGCTACGAGTTCGGTTTCCACATTTGTTCCAAGTGACTTCGAGGAGGAAGTCAAGTCCAAGAGAAGGGGGATGTAGTACCCACTTCCCTTTGACACTTTTTTGATATGATCGCATTGATTAGATTATGCACATGATTATGGAATTTATTATAGTATGATGTTAGATATTAGATCATGGATTATTGTTGACTTGATTTAGTTATGATGCATGATGATGATTAGATACATTTTGGATATTGATGTTGATATCTTTGTTTAACATGGTTATATTATGGGTGTTGTTTGGACAAGTTCTATTTGGATATTGTGAGTAGACCTAGAAATGGAAATCATTTGATGATGATATAGTTGGTTGATTAAAATTTCAAATTATCTTGTTTGTTACTTAGATGTTGTTGTGATTCATATATCTAGATGATTTTGGAATTTTATTTATATTATTTTGGATTTTCTGATATGGCCACAAGGCCGAAGGAGGTATTTGTGTTTTGCAGGTTAAAATATCACAACAAACATGGGGGATTGGAGACCAACCACATTTGAATTATAGATGAATGAAACAAGGTCACCATGGTAACTAGTATTTGTTTGTGTGTGTTTGTGTGTGTTAGGGATTCCCATGGGGGGTCACCTTTAAATGTGACCAAGGGGTTATGTGTTTTTATTTATTTGACCCTTTTGTTTAATGTTGCATGTGTTTATTTTGTGATGCATTTGCCCCTTTCTTTATTTATTAAATGTTATATTAATATTATGGGTAAGCATGTTGTTAATATTAATTAATTAAAAGTTATCAAGAGAAAATAATTAATAGAGTAGTTGGCCTTGATATAAAGTGTTGTAAGATATTTTAAGTGATGTGTAAGTTAACTTTTGAGTGTGAAACACTTCATCTTCTTGGAAATTAGAATTTATCCTTGAAGGCTTATTTTGGAGGCTTGTGGGACAAGTTAAACTTGTCCCATACCTCTTAAATTTAGTTACCAACCATACCTATGGTTGGAGAGCTGAAATTTGACTTTTATAATGCTTTTTGAGAAGGTAATTTTAGTTTTTAATTGCACTTTTCTTACATGATTTAATTTCAATAATTTGGGGTGTGGGTTGGATTTGAGTGTGTAAGTAAACTATCATTTAATTCACCAACCTATTTATTATGCCTTGGAGAATGAAGTTGAATTTTGGGGTTGAGGTTGAGGTTGTGGGATATGATATCCTACATGGATCCACCTCATTCTCTTCCCTTCCCTCTTCTATAAAATTCAAATTTCATTCCTTGTTTTGGGTTGCTTCACTTTGGAGACTTCATTCTTGGGTGAATTCTTTTGTTGTTTTGGAGCTCTTGCTTTGAAGAAGTTTTTGGAAGATTGTTGCATGTTTGTGCTTGGCTGATTTGGATTGCTTGCATTGGGATAAAGCTTGTTGTTTTGGAATTAGAACAACTCCATCATGGAGAGGTAGGATCTTGGCTCTTGCAATGCTTCTTTTTGTTTATGAAAATGTTAATGTGTGAATGTTTTGGCATGTTTGTGGGCTGTTGGGTAGATGGTCTAGGAATGGTGTAGGAGAAGACTATGGGGTTTATTTTGTGGGAGGTACAAGTGTGTTTTAGGGAGCTATAAGGGAGGATAGAGTTGGGATTTGGGTTCCACCTTACAAATAAATAGATTGTATTTCTTTACTCATTATGGGTGTCATAAAAGGTTGGGGAGGCATAAGAAAATGTGAGGAATAAGGGGTACTTGGGATGCATAAGGAATGTCGGGGTTGTGATATACTATATTTGGTGGTTTGTAATTTAGGTGGTGATACCCATTTCCCATTTTGGGAGGCATATGAAGCATCCCCATAGTTTCTTGCTACTTTGGATTGCTTGAAAAATCCTTATTATTGTTTTTCATGTTTTAATGTAGTTGTAAACTACATTTTGTTTTGGACTATGTTTTATTGTGAAAATGTTGCTTGTGTATTTTGTGGAAGCCTGTTGTTGCCATGAGTTGGATCACATCTTTTATTGCACTATGGTTGGTGCTCGGTGGCTAATGAAGAAGGATGGCTTCTCCTCTTCATTGGATGTCTTGGTTGGGTGGAGAGAATTTCCTTTCCCCTACTCTTGTTGTGATCACAATTTGGAAGAATGAGAAATACGCATGTTGTTGTTTTGGAGCTGAGAAAAAGATAGTTTGATAGTCCCTTGTGAAATGAAATCTTATTGTAGCCCTTTCCCACTTTAAAGTGGATGATCTATATATTAATTGTAATGGAAAGATACTTTGTATTGACAATGAAAGTTGAAATTCAAAATGTAAAAGAGTTATACTCGTATTCTTTTTTTTGGAAAGAATGTGAAAGAATGATACATATTTTGTATGTTGTATTTTGAAATCAAATGGAAAGGAAGTTGTAAGAGTTTAATTTGAATTAATGGAAGTGTTTGCCTTGTTCATATGATATTATTTCCATTGGAAATCTATGTTTAACATGCACTATGAAATCCTTGTTTGGAAAGTGGAAAAGTGAAACATGTGAGGAGAAAATGTATTATTTTGCCTTGTTTATAATATATGATTTTGGAAAGAATAGAAACTGCATTCTTGTTTTAATGTTTGATTGAAAGAAAGAAAACTATTTATGACCAGCATGGAATGAATTCAATGTTTTATTTCATGGCGAAAGAGATAGTTAATTTTTGTTCTGTAAATGTATACACTTCTTTCAATTCACTGTATACTTTGTGAAATTCCTCTATCAAATGTTCAAATAAACATTCAAATAGATAAGAGGAAAATAAAATAATCAATTGGACTTAATGATGAAAAAAATGATCTCAAACAAAACTAAAAACACTTAAGGAAATGCCTTGAAAATCTTCCAATCGAGCAAGGATAATCTGCGAGCTTTTTCTTTTGTAAAAGAAAAGAAACTTGTAATTTTGAAATCTAGATCAAACCAACAATTTTACACTTACTATATATGCTAACACTTTCCTAATGGAAACCTCCATGTCTATTTGACATGTTGAAGGAGAAAGAATGAAAATTTAAACAAAATTTTATAAGTTAAAATTTTATTCGCCACCGTAAAGCTCAGAACATTTTCACAAAATTGAGTCCTTAAATTTTATCAAAACAAGAATTTAATGAATCTTGTGAAAAGAGGACATTGATGTATTTCTAGAAAGTCGTCATTTTCCCAAAATTGAGCTATCTATCAAAATTTATGTCCTTCTGAAGTTTTTCTTCACTTGGCGTGAAAAAAATTTGGAAAAATTTCCTTAGTGGGCCCACTGGGCTTGAATTTTTCCTTAGATGTTTGGTAAATTTTGGGAAAATTTTTCTAATTTTCCCCACTTCCTCGTTGACTCGTAGCCAATCGGAGGCTACCACGTGGCACCACGAGGCACTTTGGTGGAGGGTCGGATCCCTCTTTAACTTAGCGCTTAAAAAAAATTGGATAAATTTTCTATATTTTCCTTGCCGCCCGTAACTAGTCGGAAGATGCCACATGGCATTGTGAGGTATTGGTAAAGGAGTGGGTTCCCTTTTTCCATTTGCATTTTTAGAAATTTTTGGGAAACTTTTCTAAAGTTCCCGCCTGCCCGCCGACTTGCTCGACCCGTAGCCAATCAGGAGCTACCTCGTGGCATCGCAAGGCATCAATGGAGGTGCGGGTGAATTTTACCCTTTTTCCCTTCAAAGAACTAAAACTCTTTTATCCCTGTTGCCCCATTTTCCATGTACTAGCTTAGGAGGTGCCACGTGTCCCTTGTGGACTCACAGGTGTAAGGGTGATTTTCATCACAATGCGGGAAATTTTCAAAATGTCTCCCAAGGCCCCGCCGACCCTCGGTGGGGAAATTTTTCACTCTGCGGCCCGCCGACCCACCCATGGGGAAATTTTCTCCCCTTCCCCATACGCCAGCTCTTGGGGAAAATTTTTACCCCAAGGCCCACCAGCCCATAACTTGAGGAATATGAGGAGTTAGGAGGACTTCTTTATATCATTGGAAAGGTGAGGAAATTTCCTATCCATTGGAAATAATTTAGAGAAATTTTGAATGCGTTAATTTTGAGAAAAATCAAGTTGAATCTTTAATCCTGTTAAAGAGTGGGTATGATGAGGAGTTACCCTCGAACCTTATTGAACCTTCTAACCCTAAATTTGGGACCTTATGACCTATAATAATTTTTAATTAAAGAAAAGAATATTCTAGTGGATAAGAATTGATCCGGAACTATTACGAGAATTGTTGTTTTGTAACCTGGTTGTAGACTCTTTTAAACAAAAATATATATTCATAATTTTTCCTAACTAATCCTAGGTTGTTCTTGTGTCTCAAGTGGGTTCTTTTAGCGGGCATCATAGAGACTAGTAGTAAAGGGGTATGCTAGGAAGGAAGGCATAGAATATGAGGATACATTTTCTCGTATAGTTGAGATCCAAATGATCAAGATCTAATATTTTCTCTAGTTCCATAGTATGGATGGAAATTTCACCTAATGGACATGAAAATCACCTTTCTAAACTAATACTCACGTGAATAATTCTACATGACTCAACCAAAAGGTATTTTCATACACGTAGAAGAAGAAAAGGTATTGTTATCCAAAATTCACCCCCAAGGTAACTTTGATAACTTGTAGGCCAGAGCAAGCAGAAATGGTGAAATGCCAAAATTCATATTTTGGTGACCCCTTTACTTTTATCTAACTCCACTATCCTAGGAAAATCCAAGGAGTTAGTGAAAAATTACAAAAATTTGAAAAATTGAAGTCAAAGACCTGTTTTAGTGCGATACGAGTGTGAGGGCTGCGGATGAATCCAATGTAGGTCACACTAGGCTTCATCTTACCGAGCTCAGTCTAATTTGCAAAGGAAGCAATGTACTATGGCAAAAGTGGAAAAACTTGTCGCATGCAAAGCACAAGTTCACGTGGGGACGATCGGGACTCGAAAAGCTGAAATGGTTGCAAGCCAAAGAAATGTAGAAAAGGCGTAAGTTTGTGTCCCGTGTTTTCCACGGGATAGTTGGAACATGTCGAACCTGAAATGCCGAAATCACCGCAAGTCAGTGTATTGTAGATATGGTGGAAAAATTTCTCCGGGGACACCGGGACATGAAAACCTAAAATCAACTATCGGAGCGTAGGCTTAGCGTGCACTATAGGTTTTTCAAGAAAAACTATCCCAAGTCACATAGGGACAAGTGGGACATCTAAACCTAAAATCTCTACATGATGAAGGAATTGGAAAAGGCATAAAAAATAGCACGGATGGTCTCGAGTTCCATAGGGACATGAGTTCCCCGAAAACCCGCCATACCCGCAATACAAAGGAAAAGTCAACGCCCGACCCCCAAACTTCAAACGGTCATAACTTTTGACACATGTCTCTATTTTTCATAAAATATGGCTTTCCATAATGGAAACAATTTCCTCTACACCACATCTCCTGCTCTAATAAATTAAATTCCCATTCCTATAAAATACAAGAAATCCATGGTAAATTCAAACCAATTGCACACACTCAGAAGGCCACAACTTTTTCATTTCTCAATGAAATCGAGAAAAAGTGGTACCATTGGAATCGTGGTTCCAAGACCAACACACAAAAATAAAGAAATCTAGAATTTGATGAGGACTGGATGGTGATTTTTCTAAAAACGTTACCAAGTTCAGAATGTTGAATTTATTCGTGGTTGGGATTTATTTAATGAACCATGGGTAGACATTTTTCATTGCTGGAAGTTATGGGATATCATGGGTAGCCTTTTACAAGCTACATACCATCATATCACTCCATTTATGACATCTTGCAAGTTGTGGGTAGGCATATTTTGGGATTTTCATTTCTCTCTCTCTCTCTCTCTCTCTCTCTCTCTCTCTCTCTCTCAGAATTCTATAAATTAAAGTGTTGGGATTATTGTAAAGGGAGATAGTTTTTGAGTAGTAAAACTCACAAATTGGTTTTGTGAAGCCAATGTGCTATAGGCCCTTGTATTGGAATCCTTACATGGTGATCCAAGCCCTTATTTTGTAATATATTGAACTGTGCATATCATGAAGCAATAGATACAAGTTTTTAGATGTTTCTTCCTTTGATGTGTTTGTTTTCATTATTTTGCCTCTCCAACCTCGCTAAAAATATATTGTTTCCATTTTATGTTATACCGTAGATTCATTATCATTGTTTGTGTATGAAATATTGTTATAAGTGTAGTTGCTTTAGACTATCTAGAATTGTTATCATGCCTTCTAGTATGCACTTTGCTTCCATTTTTCACACATTGGATACTATTCTCACACCCTCCTTTTCTAGTGTATCACCGCTTTAGTGTAGGTTTTGTTTTCATGCATCTCTCTCCCTAGTCCCTTGGAAAGATAGATTAGGATAAGATAGTTTTTCCTGCATTAGAGTAGATTGTGGTAGGTAGTTTAGGAGCAAGAACCAACTTTCTCGGAGGTCTATCTCAAGTAGCAAGTCCCACAACTTGGAGATAGTACCCATGTTATCCAGTCACACCGTGATCTCAAGCACACACACTTGTACAAATAATAGGGTGTTGTGATTTGGTGATAATAGGTATGTTTACTCATCAAATTATTATATGGTAGTTAACAAGCTCCCGTGCATGATACATAAAGATTTATGAACATATTATTCAACATGGTTTTAAGAGGAATCCATTTGATCCCAATATCTACCTACAGAAGAAAGGAGGGGATATTTTCATCATTTTTATAATTTGAAGATCTATTCATCATTGGAATCACAGTGATGATGATTTATGAAATGAAAAAAAATATTAATTGATCATTCAAAATGACATATCTCAGGATGATGTACTATTATATTTTTTGGAATTATGATAGAAGGAGAGTCATATAATTGTTTCTCAGTTGAATATACCAAGACCTCACTCAAGAAATTTAGGATGATGGACTACTCACTGATTACCACACCTATGGAAACAAGACTTTGGTTGTCTCATACAGATCCATCTCCACTGGTATATGCAACTCTCTATCAACTGCTAGTTTTGATTCTCATTTATCTAACATATACTAGACTATATATCATTTTTGTGGTTGGATATCTTTCATTGTTCATATAGGAACCCAAAGTTTTTCATTAGAACGAAATAAAAAATATTTTGATATATCTCAAGGGCACTATGGATTTTGGTCTAGAGTACAAGAAGAATGATTAGTTCTTCTTGACAAGATATGTAGATTCAGATCATGTAAGTAACATTGATGATATGAAATAAACTTCTAGATTTGTTTCTTTTTTTAGATCTAGTCTAATAACATGGAGAAGAAAGAAAAAAACTTTGTTTCTCAATCTTCCATGGAAGATGAATATCATGTTGTAGGGTGGAGTTGTCATCAAGCGATATGGATACGTTTCATAGTATAAGAATTTGGACTAGCAAAGGATAAATATACCACCTTCTATGTTGGAAATTAAGGTGTTCTAAAACTTGTTCACAATCCAATGTTTCACGAGAGAATGAATAATAGTGAGATAAAGGTACATTTCATCCACGAGCATGTTTTTAAACACAAAATTAAACTTCACTTTTTCCCAACATTTAAATAGTGAGTAGATATCTTCACGAATTCGCTTTCATGTGAAAAATTTGAGATTTTAGAACATTTCATTTCCTCTTCTCTTGACAAAATGAAAAATTAAGGTGGGAATGTTAGGTAAGACCTATAGTTTATAGTAACTATGCATTGTATTTAGTAGTTATATGTTTATTCATTGTTACCTTACGTAAATACGTTGTTACTTGGGTATTTGTTTATATTACCTTGTTATATGATTTTATTATTACAAACCATTATATTTTCTTTACATTCACATTGGTTTGTTTTTTGGTGTATTGTTACATCTATATAACTATTTGGTTGTAATTTTGGTTTTGTAATACTTATATATATTATAGGCTATATATCCTGTCATTGATTGATTACACATTAATACAATTGCCAGGGAATCTTCCATGTTTTCTCATTCATAATATACCCACTTTACTCCAATAACATTGTTTCCTCTTAAAATTATCACTATATCCCCAGTCTAATTTATCTATAATACATCATTTTCTTCATCTATGGAGTTATGCAAATTTTCATTCTAAATTGCTTCTTCAAAATATATTGGATCAACTATCTCGTATTATGTCAAGTCAATTTTTTTTTGAACTTTTTTATATATTTCATTTATACTTCTTGTATTTTATGAGTTCTTGTTGGAAAGAGATATTAGAAAAAATAGGATTGAATTTTCTCTTAATATTTCTCTAAAGTGATAACTTGTTGTAGGAATTTTTTTATCTATTGGATATGTCAATGTGGTGATATCTTGTAAAGTATTTGGCCCTAAGTCTCATCCTATGTGATATCTTTGTGAGATTTAGTGTGAAACTACTCTTGAGTTCCCTCCAAGGTGACATCTTGTTAGAGACTCGAATAATATGTGTAGTGGGAGATGTCACTATAGTGATATATTATAAAATTCAATTGAAACATGATAAATATATTAAATTGGGTCTACATCTTGTTTTATACTTGATGCCTCATTCACATCTAAAACTTATTGTTAATTACATTACTCACACTAGTGAGAATCCATATCCTATCAATACTTCTATCCCAATATTATTATTTGATAATTTGAACATCTATGTTAATTATAACTTCCTTGGTGATTATATTATTATTTTTTATCGATTTAATTTCTTACCACAACCCAAAAAAAAAATCATTCTCATTTATCTAATTTATTTCTCCTTTCATCTAGCACTCAAACATACGCCACCTAAAAAAACTATTAAGTGAGAAACACCATTTTTTTAACTCACGTGCACCTATTTAGAAGATAAACTATTTAAACTACCACTTCATCCCAATACTGATATGAAAGATGTTTTTTTGTCAACAATATTATTTGAATTTCTATAATTTTTATCTTTTTCCTTTCTTCCACACCATATTATTGAGGTCTATACCTTGTGGTAAATTATTTATTAATCCCATTTAACGTAAAAAAATTTAGGTGTTCATTATAATAACGCTCACATCCTCTAAATATTCTAAACACTTTTATCTATTATGAAATTCTATTTTCAGCCACCGATTTGAACTACAAGAATATATCAATAAATCTGATTTCATATTTCGGAAATACACCCACATCTTTGTACTAAAATCATCAATGCATTCAATGAAAATATTTTTTCACCAACATAGGGAATTTTAATATGTTAAAATAAGTTTGAGTACATGATATCAAATGGAGATATTTCTTTATATGATTTATTAGAATAAAATTCTTCTCTATATTGATTTCCTAAATTGTACCTTTTAGAAAATTTGTTCGACCATTCTATCAAAGTAAATATTTTCATGAATTTCTTATACAACAAATTTAAACCATTAAAAATTATTTTACCAGACCTTAAATGGAATAGACATGACTGATCTTCTATAATAAGTTTAATATTAATGAAATAAATCATTCTATACTTTCATAGAAATTATCTTATTCTTTATCATTAAAACTTAAGAAATCAACTTATAACTTCTATTTCTAAAAAGAATCACACATGATCCATTCTATAAATATACTATATATGCTCTTTATATTATTTTCCCAATATTTATTAGATTTTCTTTACAATTGAGAACATAATAAACATTGGGTATGTACTTATTTTCTCCTTGCACAATTTTTCTATTTATGCGATCTTTACCCTTGATGCATACTTTGAAATCATTACCAAATTTTATTTTGATTTCACATATTCATCTATGTTTGTAAACATGTCCTTGATTACAAGTTAATACAATCATTATTTACACCCTAATTAAAGTTAACATGAAACATAATTAATTTTTGTGAACTAGTACACTAAAGGATTTAAGGGTTACAAATATGTGGATATTCTTATTATTTAACTTCCAAAAATGTAATCATAATCAAAATAATTATTTTCATACTTGTAACTAATATGCTAAATAAGATACAAACTTAAAAATATGGAGGGTCGAGTGCACTTATTTGATTACATATAACTTTAAAATATTCTGGGAGGATTTACTACAAGAAGAAGTAGATTTGTACTTGATCAAGCTTCATCCTGGACACTGTGAATTGAAGTCAACCTGGGAAAGGACCATATAAATTTTTCAGTAATGTATCATATGATGTTGGCCTTATATATGGTGTTGGACCTACTCAGAAAAGGGCTATATACATTATTCACACTATTGGTTACATAGAACTATCTTGCATTATCAAAAATTAATTTATAATCATGTCGTGAAGCTATCTAAACACTCTGATCATGATCTCAAACCTTAGTCATGGATGAGAATTCCTAAAAAACAAAACATTAGCTAGGTTGTGGGAAACCCTATGCACAACCGACATTGGAACTACTCCAAATACACCTCAAATTCTCAGACAACATGTTTTATTTGAATGAATGTAACTATGTTTGAAAACCATCTTTAACTATGTTTGAATTGAGTTGTATCTTGCTAAGATACTTGGGAAGATATCTTTGAGTGCTTTTAGATGAAAGAGATTGATATATTAACCCGGTAAGAAGGTTTATATCTATATACATTTCTTCCATAATGACCATATAAATGTGTTATTGTGAGACTTATGGATCCTTGGGAGACTATCAAAAGTGTTGCAAGTGAGTGTCTCGATGTAGTGCCATGAGATTTTAGGTTAGAAAATGAGGTAGCGTTTAGTTGCTTATATAGGGTTCCATAGATGATTTTTCAAGGAAAGGTCAAACTAAAGAGATTAGAATACCAAGAAAAAGATATGAATTTGAAAAAAAGATGGAGGACATGTCCTGCCTAAGACCATACAAATCATCGGGAATAAATATATTATTCTAACAAAACTATAGGAACCGGGAAGGAAAACATTCAACACGAAGTTTGGAAATTATTTCGTGACATTTTCCATTGATTTTATTCATTGTGTTCTTATAATTTGACAACATTTCAATAAAAATACAAACACGAAACCTCAAATTGTGCTAAGTGGGAATGGGAAGGTGATATTTATCCTAGAAAATATGCGAGTGTCAAGACTAACATTTTTAAAGAGTGAATTTCCAAATTTGAGTGACTAAATTTTCCCTCGTTTGAGTATGAAATGAGATTACTTGAATAAAATAAAATATGCATAAGTTTTTAGACACAAGTTTTCTTCATGCTTGAATGTTTTCTTGTAGTATCCCTTTGTGCTTGGTGTTGGCATGCTTGATGACAAAACTTTCAATACATAGTGTAGTCAATCTCCATGATAAATAATTGAATTGTAACTCAAAATTAAAGTCTAACATTAAATATTTAAATTTTCATAAGAATGAAATGAAAAATATGTGCAAAAAGGAAGGTGATTAAACAAAAATTATTTAATAGCCTAATCTAATGTAAGTTTGGAGTAAATAAATGAATACTAAAATCTTGATTTATAATACCCAAGAAACTAAGCAATGAAAATATGAAACTCTAATATGCAAAGAGGGTTAGAAGAGCCTTAGTTGATTTGTTGAGGTTGTTGGACTATGTCTCGGTGGAGACTCTGGTGAACAGATATGGAGAACCATCACTTGGAAAAATGCGAGGTCCAAAGGATATGACTGGAATTGGGTTCCTAGAGAAGAATAGGGGTTCTGTGGGCTCCTTGGTCTACAAATATGCTCAAAAATATAAATTTTTAGCATCATGGGGTGTTCGCACTTGATCACCTTTTTTGCATGTATGTTGTCAAATTTTGTCTAATGTCATTGTAAATATAGAATGAATTAATCACTTGCAAAACCCCAAACACGGCATCAAACCCTAAAAAAGTATACAAATAAAGGAGTCGAATGTCCTAAGTCACGTCAAAATTATGGACTTATCACTAAGTGTTAAACTACATCTCAAACCCAATGCATTTCTATGTGTGTTTACAGAATTGTGCACTAGGTTGCTCTCATGCGATCCACACTTTACGAGTAATGAAGAAGTAACTAGATTTAAAATGTAAATAATGTGTGCATAGAAACAATAGACTCCCCCTATGAAGTTTGATATAGATTAAGTAGCATTGTGTCTCTTTTTATGGTGCTAGATGGATGCAAATGCAGCTATAGATTCCTTCGATGGATGTAATCTTAGGTTGATATAGTAGATTTTTAGTGCTTTTTTTATTATTATCACATAACTTTATATTTATATGATTTATTCACTTGAATTTCATAATTAACCCCGAAAATGCTGACTACCAAAAAGATAAGATCCTCAAATGGCTAGAAAGGACCGAGAAAGTATGAATAAAGTAAAAAGAGGATAAGGGGCCCAGTGGATGAGGGCATCTAGTTGCAACGCGTCTTGTTCGGGCACCGGTGTCTAGGATGAAAAATGTTGAACACCGAAAATTTAGACTGAGTAAGAAGAGGTGTAAGACCAAGAAAAGTGAAAAGAAGGAAAGAAAGGTGGCAAAGACATAGGTTAATTAGTACATATCTTAATTAGAAAACCATGCAAATAGTAGTATGGTAATTTCAGCAAGTCGGGGGCACAAAGCTGGACATCAAATCCAAAATTTAACGAACCAGGATCGTGGTTTTAAACATTGTGATTGCGGTCTATTTTTTCAAGTTTGGGAAATTTACAAACTTAAAACCATGATCATGGTCCTCTTAAACAAAAAATAAACAGCTGTGACCCTCATTTTTCCCCATCATTTTTTTCCAAACCATGAATTCTTTTCCACTATTGACGCTTGCACTTTGCATTACCCTTCCAAATTGTAATCTTTTCTTTCGGATAATGATAATTTACACGATGTGGTTGAGAAAAAGAGGTAAGCCCTCATTTTTATAAATTTTCTTGTATTTTATGTTCTTTTTGTGGTTTCCATGGGTTTTTCAATCTTTTGTTTATTATAAAACTTATTTGTGTTGTCATTTTGCTCAAAAACCGATAATCCTCTAATTCATCAAAACATTCCTCCACTTCCTCAAAACCCTCCTCTAAATGTTCCTCTACTTCCTATGGCTCCTACCAACCCCACAAAACCACTAGGAACCCAAAGATGATATCATTACAGAAAACGAGAAAATAAAATTACCTTTCAGAACCTTATTGATACTATCGGACAAAATCATTCCACAAATCCAAGCCACATAACTTTATCCAACACACTTCAAACATTGATTGGCGAAGTTGACTCTACAACAAACCAAATAGATAGATGGAATAATTTTAGAGTTGATTGTAGGCATTGGTATGTAGAAAAATTATCACATGTCGCCATGAAAGACAAAAAAATGGAAAAGACCACATTTGTGCACTATTTACGGACCCCAAAACCAGTGCCCCCATCATGACTAATTACAAATGGTTCCCTATCCATTGGTGTCATGACGAATGGATTAAGAAGAATTATTGGGACCGATGGTGGATGTTTTTTTATTATCCACCATTCAGATACAACGAGGTTCCTCTTTATATTTTATGAAATTGTATTGTGAGTTTATGCTTAATGAGTTCCCCAATTATTATGAATTTTCTAGGTTTAATGGTTGAGGAGGTGGCTCTGCAAAGACTAGACCAAATGCACATATTGTTGTTAGTCAACCTAAGATGTCCCATGGCCTTCAATTATCCCTCCTACAGTGAAGGAGATTGTGGAGATCAACACATTGCATACATTGAGGTCTCTCACTGACACTCTAGCCCATCATAGTATCCATATTACATCTAGCAATGTTGGTAGAGGCGCTAGTTCTAGCACACCACACCATTGCGGGTCATGTGGTTCTATATGCATTGTGGGTGGGACATCCTTTATTGGGTCACAAAATCTCATTTTTATAGATTTGATTATGGAAGATGTTTTTGGACGTTTTTTTACAAATGTCCCTAGTCTTTCACAAGTAAATGTCACATAAATAATATATATAGAAAATTTTATTTGATTTGATATTTTAATATATATATATATATATATATATATATATATACACACACACACACACACACACACACATGATTACCTCATACTTGTGTAACAACTAGTATTTTTCTATTTGAAACAACAAGATCCTGTCAAGGAGCCAAGAGGAACATCATCTATTGTGGGCACTAAGGCTATTGGCATGCCTCGCATTACTTTTACGTAGGTTAGTTTCATAGATTTTACTAGTTAATGTTAAAGATTGTTTAAATATTATTAACATACATATCTATACCTATTCTAGAATTTAATATATATGCATGAGCCTTAGTTCCTTGCACCAATATCCTAGATAGTTTTCAATTAATGTTGATCTTCATGTTGTTTACACAAGTTATGACTACCGTCTGAGACTCCTCCCTTTATGCTGGCTGTGGAGGTTACTACTGATGTTTCCATAATGTCTGTAGATCCACTCACATAGGTACAATTTTTTAAATTTCTTAAATTTTGGATTAATGTTTTCTTACTAAATATACAATATCAAATTTTACTTGAAATATTTATTTGTATACATCCTGGTATGATTGAGAATGCATTGCCATGACCGGTGCTAGACACTCCCCCTTGTGAGTCTACCCTTGACCCTACAGAGTGTCAACAAAAAATTTATAGGGATCATGAGATTGCGGTAAGATTTCACATGCAATAAAATTTATAAATTTCTAAATTATGAAGGTATTTTCAATATATCCACTTCTTAAAAATTTGGGTGTTACAAAATTCATGTTTATGAATGTGCAAGACAAGTTATAGGTGATCTTTACGCCTAGGACCACATGGACAAAATCCGTAGTGTCATCTCCCTCCACTACATCCATAGGCAATCAACATGCTTCTACTAGCGGGGACCAAGAGAAGGAGTATGTTTCATGATTCTTCATAGGATGTATAGATATATATGGCATATGGACATGTGATACATACATTTTTTTATTCCTATATATGTCTTGCTATATATGATCTTGTGTTGGACATTCCATGGAGACGTGTATACATTCTTATGTGACCGTGTGTTCCTATAATATGGCACGCTTAGTTTAATACATTATTCTTATATTTTAAGAGATGTGGCTCTTTCTCAAATGCATGTGCATGTATTCTATGTGTACTAGATATATTATATATATTTGAATTTTTTTCCCGGACAACTATGATATAATTTTTATGATGTTCTTGTGATCTCATGTGTTGATATTTTTCTATAGTGATATTTGACATATGATCATATTTGATGATGTTTAACATTTTTGTATATACGTGTGAATTGATGAAGTATGATTATGTGTGATAACATGATTTCATTAAATGAAATGTACGATGATGATGTCTTGACATGTATTGTGATAATGACATGATCGACATCTTTGTTGCACTATTTTCAGACCATACACACACACACACATGCTTCATAATCATCTTTGTTTCTCTTTTTAGTGGATGAAGATAAGAAGTTTTCACATAATAATGTGTCCATTCCAATGACATCATAATCATCTTTCTTTCTTGATATGACATAATATAATCATCTTTTGCTTTTAAATATTGCATAAAAATGGACAAATTCTTGATATGACATCATAATCATATTTGTTTAACTTTTTCACACATATGAAATGTCTTTGTAATTTCATATATATGCTTCATGTAATAATGTAATTTTTTTTTTTGTATGCTTCATGTAATCATGTCTTTATTTCTCTTTATATTCAATTTAAATGCTAGGGCATTATTTTCAGTGCCATATATATAATTATTCGCATAATTGTATCGATTAGGAGATATTCACATTTTATGATAGACTTTTTCAAGTTTCTAACACCACAACTATGTGGCACCTTCAATAATAGGAATAAAATCCAAACTTAACAAGTAAAATACATTAAATCCTATCTATATGACACCCTATTTGGATATTCATTACAACACAAACTTAAAAGGGAATATTTATTATTGATTTCCAATCTTAATTTCTTTAGCAATGAATGGTGTTATGTCCTTCTTACAGTCAGCAATTTAGCATATAGCCTAGATTCTCCTCGACTTTTTCAAGAATTGGTATTCCTCCCCGACATGGAAATCCATCTCCATGTACTTATTGGTTTTCAATATAGTAAAATTACTTGGGTGTTTGTTCAATTGAAGGTACAATTACAAATTGACTAAAGAATAAAAGACCCATGAAGAGGAACAAGAAATCCCCAAATATTAAATCAACCAAATGAAGTCCTTTTCATCTCTCTTGATACTTTAGAGCCTATTGGCGATATTTAAGTTACTATGTGAGTACGTACCCATAGGCCATGGGTATGAGAGAGAGAAAGAGACTGTGTGTGTGTGAGAGAGAGAGTGTCAGAGAATGAAAAAAAATAAAGAGAGAGTGTGAAAACTAAAAAGGTCAGACCATTGGTTGGTTCATGCATTCATATTATCAAAACTAACCTTCTAATCATTACGAATAATGTAGGAAGGAGTCAATCTTGTTTCTTAATAGTTTGCAAATTTTGTGTTTGACTTCCCTACACTGACTCAAACAACACTTTTTTCAATTTTTAGAAAAATAGAACACCGAGAGAACTTAAAGGAGATGAAGGAAACTGAGATCGGATTCTATATATGGTCCCAAGATAGAGGTGTAGGGTTGAGAACGATGTCTCTTGGTGCCACGTAGAGTGAGATATCACCCATCGAATTTATAGTGTTTTTGGTCTCCGGGATCTTAAGGGACTACATCCAAATGAAGTATCCCAGAAGAAACATCTTCATCTAGTACCAAAAATAATCCTCCTTAAGCATTTAATAGAACACTCGAGACATTTTAGCATAGTTGTTTTGCGCTAAAAGCCATTGTTTGCAAAATATTGCATTGACAACCTTACATTGACTCAAACTACACTATTTTGCACTTTTTCAAATAATAGAACACCAAGATAACCGAAAGGAGATGGAGAAAACTAAGATATTATTCTCTAAAGGGTCCCTATGTAAAGGTGTAGGATCAAATGAGAGCTCTTTAGGTGCCATGGAGACCGAGATATCACTCATCAAATTTATAACATTTTTGGGTCTCTAGGCTCTTAAGGGACTACGTCCAGACAAAGTATCCCAAGAACAACAACTCCATCCGAATTGGAAAAAATCCTTCACAAGCATTTACCAAGCCACCCAAACATATTAGCATAGTTTTTTTGGTGCCAAATCCACCGTTTAAAAATATTGCGTTTGACGGCCCTACATTGACTCAAACTTTATTATTTTTCACTTTTGAAAATAATAGAACACCGAGAGAACCTAAAAGAGATGGAGAAAAATGCCACTACCAACTCATCCAATTTAGGAGGTATATGCCTTTGGGTGTTATGGCAGGCTCTAGGTAGGCCTGATTCGAAGTTGGACCACCCGATTTGAATGTAAACTTCTCGCGGTCACGACTTAGTGCTCGGTCATCCAAAGCGAGAATGGTCTAAGCCAAAACTTGAGTGAATGATGCCTCTAATTGCACCAAATAATTTAGGGTCATGGCATTCCTTGAGCCTTTGTGGAATAATTGTTTACAAACTTCCTTTTCTAGGCATTCCTAGGAAATGAATGGAGTCGAGTAGCGAGAAGTCCTTGCCTTGAGGCGTTGTGGGAGAAAACGCCATCACCGGTGCATCAGATTACAGAGGTGTATTCCTTTAGGTGCTATGGAGAGCTCCGAGGTAAACCTAGTTCGAGTCGACCACCGATCCAAAGCCAAGAACCCTTTTCCTATTTATCCCAATTCACATTTTCAATGCAAACTTATGGCGGTGAAAACTTGGCACTCAATCATCCAAAATGAGAACCGTCTAATCCAAAACTTGAGAGAAGGATTCCTCTAATCACAACCAACAAGTCATGGCCATGGCATTCCTTAAGTCTTCGTAGCATAATTATCTGCAAATTGCCTTTTCTAGGCAGTCTTAGGCAATGAACGGAGTTGAGTAGTGAGAAGTCATGCCTTAGGACATCGTGGGAGAGAAATTCCACCACCAACGCGTCCGGTTGGGGGATATAAGCCTTTGGGTGCTATGACAGCTCCGTGAAGGCCATTTGAGTCGGCCCACCCAATCTAGAGCCAAGAACCCCTTCACATGTACATAAACCATTGTTAGTTGCTTCTCTTTGCTTGGAAAGTAATGAAAGCTTCTCTTAGCTTTGAGAATATAAAATTCTCTAATAGCAATGCCAACAACGTGAAGGTAGAGGATTTTATGGCACCACTAACCTACATAAAAGTTTTATTCAAAGTATTTTAAGTTGAATCAAAACCATACTAGATGTATACAAAATACACAAATTTAATAAAATATGTGAACTTGAATCTAGTATGAAATTTTAAAAACTTCAAAGAAATATATACCGGACACGCATGTAAATTATTTCCAATGAACCATCACGATTGGATCTACTAATAGTGCTAACCACGTGAAGATAGAAGATTTTATGGCACAGCTAACCTGCATAAAAGTGTTAGTCAAAGTACTTTAAGTTGATTCAAAACCATACTAGATATATACAAAACACAAAAATTTAATAAAATACATGAACTTGAATCTAGTATACAAATTTGAAAATTTTAAAGAAATATATACCAAACAAACATGTAAATTCATTCTAATGAACTATCAAGATTAGATTTACTAAAATGCAAACCACTTAAAGGTAGAAGCTTTTATGACACCACTAACTCGCATAAAAGTGTTAGTCAAAGTAATTAAAGTTGAACCAAAACCATACCAAATTTATAAAAATACACAAATTAAATAAAATATATGAGCTTGAATCTAGTAGACAAATTTAAAAATTCAAAGAAATATATACTAGACGAGCATGTAAATTAATTCCAATGAACCATGAAGATCAGATCTACTCTTAATAGCAAACATGATTTCTTCATGATCTAACTCTCGAACCTTCCAAATAATCTTGTTATTTGGCCTTCTTCGATATCTCTGTATAGCTGAATATTTTTTCTAGAACTAAATGAAAATATAAGAGTACTTTCTTGTGTGTCTTGAAGTCTTCAAACACCCAAACAGAGGAAGTTTTTAATGGAAACCATCAAAGCCAAGTTCTAAGTAACTACCATCGGCCTTGTAGGGTATTTAATATCTTCTCCATCTATAACAGGAGAAGGAAACTCCTTTCTTTCCTCAATGGAATGACATTAGAAATAGTTTGTTCCTTCTTCATTGTCTTCTATCATAATAAGCTGCAAACACGTCCTATAAAAAGATAGAGGTTTCAACTCAAATTTAAAACACATATTAGTTTCAATGGACATAACTAAATACAAAAATTATCAATAATCATTCACCTTGTCGCACTAAAATTTAAATGTTGTCGATTCCTTGGATGTTGCTTGACTCCATCTAGAGAAAAAGTCATGATACTTTTGGAAGTTTATAAGTGGGCAATAGAGCTACAGGTCTATAAATCCATCCATTCACCCATTCTTGTGAATCACACTCAGAAGTGAACAATTCGATATAAGATTCACAAAAACACGTCAACTTTCTTGTCTCTCGTGGCCTATGAAGAAGCGTTTGAGAAACAAAATGAATGTACATCGTGGACCTTGTGAGTGTCACACAATCCTCATATTTAGCAATTTTCTATTCTCTCATAAGCCAAAAATATATCTGAAATGTAGAATTTTCTTGAGAACCATGGGCCATGTTGTCAATACACCATTCCACTATGGTCTTTGCATCTTTCAAATTACCACCATATTTATACTTCAACTCTTCTCTTGCAAGATTTATTTTCACACATGCCCCCTGCACCATCATGCTCCCCTTTTCCATGTTAGCCTTAGTGAAACTCTAAATATGTTTCACACCCATCTTGCGTGGGTCATTCTCATCTAATAAAAATTTTGTGCATTTTTAAATTGAGACATGTAATTATATGACCATATATAATGTTTATTTAAGTGGATGTCTCTATCGGACAAGTTTTCATAAAATAACTGTAAACACCCTTTCATAAATTCAAGTAGAATGAGTTTGATTATCATTGATATAAAATTGGTACTCTCTTAAAAATTTTGGATCATTCTCTCTACCATCAAGAGAATGTATAAATGCTATATGCACAAAAATAAAAACCCGTCTTGATTTCTAATATTGCGATTGAGCCTCCATTTGTGGTTCGCAACTCGTAATTTTTGCAAAATAGACCGAGACAATATTACCAATAGGAAATATGTCCTTACATATCTTGAATTGTTCATCCAACCATCGAGCTTTGTGTGTATGCCTAGAATACTCATTAATAATTGCATCTTTAAATTTTCTCATAAATTAAAAAGTTGTTTTATGTTCTGTAACTAGCTCACACCATTTAGAATCCTTTCCATCTTTCAATTAGTATGGTACTAAACTATATTTAGTAAACCCAACTAAATTATGTCCTATTACACCTCCAATTTTCTCATGGATACAAATTTCCAATTTAGGTAATCCTCTCGCACGTCTACTACAAATCGCATGTAAACAATCTTGACTATAAAAAAATTGTCCACTTCTCTTTCACAAAATATCGTAGGATTGAAATCCCTAGAAGATATTAGTGGAACTTGAACACCACATTCGGTAACATATTTAAAGAATACAAATAAGAATGAATACATTGAAAATTATCATAATGCATTGCAAATTCAACATGTTTCCTACAAAAACAAGTGGTGTGAGCGTGGTTTTTTTTTCACATAGAATGGTTTCAATATTTTATTAAAATGTTAACTAATTTTAATTTACGGATACTCTTGTTCAAACTTACGAAAAAATTGAGTTTGACTCATATTTAAGAAATGTTTTGGATGTGGTTCATGATTAGTAGAACTAACTCTTAGTTTTACAACATCTCTTGTATTAGGTAAAACTCTAGTGTTACCATGTCAAAATTGAACAACTTCTCTTATAGCATCAGATATATCTTTGTCTTTATGCAATGCTCTAGCTGAAAAATTCCAAAAATCAATGTTATTGGTTGATTGAAGGATATTACGCCTTTTAATTGCTTTCATTAGATTTTTTCAATTAACTTTCAACATTCACTTGTTTTCCTAATCAAACATTGTTTTTTTATTCATTCACTTACAACACTAGTGGCGAGTACACAACACACAACATTACTAACCCTTGTGTGTCTATTGATACCAACAATGTGATATGCATCATGTAGGTTTTAAAAAATTAGATAGGTTTGACCACCTATATTAAATGTTGTCAATCCTAAGGTGTTTAATGTAGGTCTCATTTTATTCAATTTCATCAAACTAACCAACAACTAACATCTTTCAAAATCATTTAAATTTTCAAAATGATTATCCCGACTTCCAGTGGATTTTTTTCTTATTTATTGTTCAAAAATTTTGTCGACGTTGGTTTTCAAAATGTTCTCATCAATTTCAATAAAATAAGTAGGTCTCTTTCGTATAATCCTAGGAGGTATTTTTCCTAAATTTTGGTTGTTTACGGTTTCAAAATAAATTTTTTGATTCACATTTTCATTGTCTCCTTCAATTTTAACAAAGGTTCATTTTAAGAATCCCCCTCTAAAAAATTACTTTATACTTTGTGGTGAATCTCAAAAATCAACTTTCGAGTCATCGATTCGAATTTATGAAAAAAAAATTGCAGCAAAGGTGATTTCACAAAGAGCAATTTTCTTGAGTTTTATATAGTTGGTCAGGTAGGTTAGTTGAGTAGGTTGGTTAGGTAGGTTGGTCAGTTAGGTTGATTGGGTAGGTTGGTTGATGGGTTGGTTGGGGGTTGGTTTGGTCAAGTGGATGGGTAGGTTGGTCGGGTGGGTTTGTCGAGTTGGTTGAACAAGTAGGTTGGTGAATGGGTGGGCTAGATGGGTAGGTGGAGAAAATTAGTTAGTCGAGTGGGTTGGGAAGGTAGGTTGGTCGGGTGGGTGGAATGGTCGGAAAGGTGGGGCGATTGGTTAGATGGGTGGGTTGGACAAGTGGTTGCATCGAGATAGGTTTGATGGGTGGGTTGGATGGGAAGGGGTTCACGTGCCATTTGGTTGGTTGGTTGGGTGGGTAGGTTGGATGGGTAGGTTAGCCGGGTAGGTTGTGTGGGTGACTTGGGTGGATGGGTTGGTCGGTCAGATTGAATGCGTAGGTTGGGTGGGTAGATTGGACAAGTTGTTTCATTAGGTTGGCGGGTTTGATTGGCTGGGTGGGTTGGTCATGCATCCAACATAGGTTGGGTTGCCGTCATGGCTAGCCAATATTTTTCCACTAGATGTCCCTTAAACCTTTCAAACTCCTATAATTACACTGCATATAATTCTATAAAATTGTTATAAATACGTATTAATTTTATATATATTTAAATTTTTAAAATAGAGTACAAAGACTTTGAAGAACAGTATGAAAAATAGAATTAGCAAATTCTGTAAGACTAAATAACCTGTAAATAACACATAATGGTATTTTCAGTTGATGTAGAAACACCTTTCTTTTTTTCCAAAATAGCCAAGAAAAGTCTTTGTACCCTTTTTTGAACTGGCTGAATTTGTAACCTTCTTACCTTGATTTCAAGAATCTATTGATATATCGTTAAATAGTAAACTAAAAACAACACTACTTAAGCCGAATTAAGGACATCTCTTATGTTTAAAGGCTCGAAATTGGACATCTTAGGGTTAGATGACTCTAGAATTGGAAGGATTTTGGGTGAGACAGCTCTTGGGTTAGATGGCTAGTGGTTTGACGGTTCTTTGGTTAGATGCCTTTGTGGTTAAAGGGCTCTTTGATTAGATGGCTCGAAGGTGTGACGAATTTGAGGTTGGATGGATAATGGGTTGGATGGCTAAAGGGTTAGATGACTTTAACATTCGAGATTAGACGAAATTGGGATTGGATGGCTTCGTAATTACAAAATGACAACATATGTTGTACGATACTGGTTTTTTATGTTTCCTTTGGTAAATATGTGCACAAAATGATTCGAAATGGTGGAAAATTATATGCATAAGATCTTACATATGTGTAAAATCTAGGTGAAATGAATCATACAAGGGAAATTTCAGTCAAATTTTTGGTGAATAAGTTGGCTACCAATCGCTAAAAATTCGCCCATTCAAATTTCCATAAACTTGGATTTTCATGAGTTTACAAAAATTCAGCACTAAAATTATCATGAATTTCAACATCAACTACATCATGGGTATTTAATTCATCTTCATCTTCATCACGAGTATTTAATTTTTCTTCATCACAAGTATTTAATTCATCTTCAACATTGGTAGTCAAAACATTACGTGGTTCCTCATTTCTTACAATAGTAGGCGTTGAAGATGAACCTCGTCTTGATTCACGAAGTTTCCACATTTGCTCAAAATCTTGCAATCTATTTGCCTCTAATTCCTCCATTTTTTTACTTATTGATTTCATTTTTTGACTTGGTTTCTTATCTCCCATGATGTTTCAATCGATGTAGGAAAAATTCAAATGATGCATTGAACCTTAAAAGTAGTAAAAAAATAGCTTTTGATGATAAGAAAAAAGTGCAGAAGGTGGCAGAATTTTATAGAAATTTGTACTATCACGTCAGAGAATAAAAGCACATGGTGAATTAGATGTTGGGATTCATGTAAATATGATTTTAAGAACCACAATCACAGTTTATAAAACGCAATCATGGTTTTTTAAGCGTGATCGTGGTTCTTCTACTATAGGTCAATTTAGAACCGCGATTGTGGTTCTTTTACTATAGGTCAATTTAGAACAGAATCACGGTCCTAATCAGATCATCAAATACGACCCTCTAGGCTCGGGAAATATCTATTTTTCGCAAACCTGAGCTTTGGGAGGTCATTATGGCATGTGAAAGACAAAAACATAAAATTTTCTCTTTCATAGACTTGAACCATGCAAAAAAATTGAAAACATGTCAACGAAATGGTAGCATTGCGTAGGGGAGATCTGTTAGCTTCATAGAAATATTTATTTTAGAGTGAATAGAATATGATAAAATTATTTTTATAATTTTTTACTAATAGTAGGTATGTAAGACACTTTTTCCCATGAATGTTCAAGTCTGCACTGTAAGACTACAACTTTTGTTTCACTTGTTACAATGTGATAAAACCTATATCATCCCAACCATACAAAAATTCTATACACGTTAAAAAAGTATTTATTTTCAATATTTTTTATGAATTTATGGTGGAAAAATGGAAAGTGCATTGTTTTTCTTTATGTTTTTAGACCACTTTTACGATAAAAATCATAAAAAAAATATTGCTAAAAAAATACAAAATAAAATATATCACAAGATAGATAGCGACATCTAAATTTTCACCAAAGGAAAATAAGATGTCAAGTTTTGGTCATCAAATCGTGGTAAAACGAACTATAATTTGACAAGATTTTTCTTAAAAAGTACCAAGTCATTTAATTTTGAGTGTTTAATATAGCTAAACTTGTCTGTTTTTAAGAAAATAGTAGTTTAGAAACTAGATTCTGGATGCTACGATTCATAATTATATGAATTTTTCAAATTTTTAGTGAACGCATTGCTAATAATCCCTACAAGTTGATATTTTGCTGTTTTTTTAATATGACGTCCACTTATGACCCCGTTTTGGCCCTCAACTTGATGCACTTACCTAGTATGTGATCAACACTAGATAATTACTCAAAGTTCATGAATTTTTTTCTACTTGAAGGAATACATATATTTGTTTTGTTGAGGGAGAAAATCCCATGCGTTGCTTGTGTATAATTTTGTTCCTTGTTGAATTTTATAAACTTTGTGGAAAATAAGGGGTGATTATTCCCAATTGTGATGAGGATAAATGGGAATGTTATGTGCATGAAACCCAACATGGGACAGTGAAGAGATAAGTATAAAAATGAAGAGATGAAACACCATGTAAAGGAAGAAGACAAGGTATCAAAGTTATTCAAAAACTCTAATATTTTTCTCTTTGAGTAAAAGATGAGAGGACAATCTTCCTACAAAGAACTTAGTCACTTTTATACCATCCATAACCCCATGAACCTCTATGGTGTAGACGGATCTAGGCCCATTTTTGTAAACTAGCACACACGGTATAAAAGAGAATGAATGCACTATGCCCTTTCCATGTGCAAAAAAATTGCAATATATTGAAATTTTAATGTAGAAAAGAGGTTCATGCCCACAAGATCTCTAACAAGTATAGTAAAAATTGAATGACATAGAAAAGTAGTGAATTACATCATCACTCATGCAATTTTCTGAACTACATGAACTGACCCTTAATCTATGTTAAAACTGAAAATGTAGCTGAAAACTTGAAGTTGCTAATAATACGGATGTTTCTACCCTTGAGTAAAATGAGCGGTAGGGTCAAGACCATACATATGGTCCTAATCAATCTTTATGTTTATTAACATTCTCATATTTTAAAAAAATTATTTGTTTTCTATATTTCGAGTACTTGTCCTTTTTTTTGCATGTATCATACCCCATAACTTTGTATGTGTTTTTATAAGTGTTAATACCCCATTGGACCACTTAGAAATCCAAGTAAACACCATGCACCATGCTATATTTTTTCCTTTTTATGCAAAAATTTTGTTGGTCGTAACTTTTGAATATGAAGTTTGTCGACCCCATTCAAAGTGCATTGAAAATATCTCAACAATCTATTTTGTACAAAAGTAGTTTGTGATAATGTGAAAACCATTTGACATATGGGTGACCTTTGGACCACTCCTCCCACCAAAAAAAAATTGGACCACCAAAATTTTTCATTATCAAATAACCCTTGAAGGAACCATTAGTTTTCCGGAATTCTCTATGTTCTATCAAGTATTAATTCAAAGACAAAAATTACTAAAAGAAGGAACTTTTTACCTTGATTCATGATCATCAACAACTATCTCTCACAACATAGGGTTATTTCTTCCAATATGGAGTTGTTTCTCCCAACACATGTCAATTCCTCCCAATACAGGTTGTTATCCCAATATGGGGACATTTTCTTAATACCGAGCTATCTCTCCGAACATGGGGCTATCTCCCCCAATATGGTGATTTCTTTCCAAACATGGGGATTTCTCTCCCAACATGTAGCTATCTCTCCCAACATGGGGATGTTTCTCCCAAGATGGATTTTTATCACCCAATATGGGTATATCATCTACAAATAATATCTATCTCTAGGATCTCTAAGGTTCACAATCTCCTCCCAAAACAAGACTCCTGTATTTTCTTGATCTTATCTTTTGCAAAGGGGATGAATTTTCTTTGTATTGTCTTTAGGAGGTCTCTACAAAAACATTTTGTCTTCGAATTTCTACTCTTTGCAATAATAGACGATAAGCTTTCTTTTTCCTTCTCCCAATAAGGGGCATAAAAATTCTTATTCTCCCAAAATAGGGGTTATATCTCAAAATACACCAATATGTATGACAAGTCTTCATTTCTCTCTTAGAGGATGACTAAATTAATTTGATCCTACATACCCAGGTGATGGAGAGAGTTCATGGATCCCTCCTATCTCTGCAATTGGCCTTTTTACACTCTCGGTGTCCTATTCTTTTTGGTAGATTTATTTATCCTCTGCAATGAATATAGAATAGATAGATTAATATCTCACAACTGATATGTTGTTGAATTATCATAGACATTTAAAATTTTCAACTAGGGAAAATAAATTATAAATTACATAATAAGTGGTGTTATAATAGATCACTATTTTTAAAATTGTCCCTTCTTGTGGTCTTAAAATCAAATGCAATATACATGGATTGTAAAAACAATTGCAAATTTAACAAAATTGAATGAATTTTCCTCTTACAAAACATGCATGTAAATAATTGCACATATATTAAAAGTACATTTCAATGAAATAAAAATGATAGTGTTCATTTTGAGTATTACTCGCCATACAAGAAGCACTTCCCATGTTGATTTTTGTCCACTTCGTCTCCTATTGGAAGAATAATTTGGATCATGTGCATACTATATATGTTTATCAACATGTCTCTATTGTCTTTCTAGCATGGAGTAAATTTTTTGAAGTTTCCTCTTAATGAAGTATATCTTTACCCTTCTTTATAAATGCTACAAAAATGGTAAGAAAAATATGTTAAATAAAATTGATCTATGAAAATATACAATATCCATAAAATCAAATAATTTCCTACCAACCCAAACTAAATGATTCTCCTCTTGGAGTTTCTTCCTATTGATGCTATCTTTAGTAGATAGCGAGGTTTTCTCATGGTATGCCTCTTAGAATGTTAGTTCTCACAAAATTCTTCGTGTTTGTACTCGGATGAAGTTATGGAAGATTTTTTAACACTTTTCAATTTAATGGCTACTCATATTACAAGTGAGTGTAAAACTTCTTGTCCATTATCTTGGAAAGTAATCCCATTTTACCAATCTCTACATTATGACTTAGAGAGTGGTATTTAAATTTTTTCCATATTCTTGAATATAATATGATAGCTTTCTATGGAATTTATCTTCCATTACATGGCCACACATTGGTTATTCATTCCACAAAACAAACATGGATATGCATACAAATATCCTGTGTTACAAGACCATTCTTCTCATAATCAAAGAACATAGTGGAGTAGTTATTCTTACAATACTTATTAGGGGTTCCCTTTGTGCAAGTTTGACAAGGAGAAATGTGTTATCTCTTCCTTCGGTTTTTTTGCATGATTTCTAGATGGGGTTTATGACTATAAGGTTTTCCCCTTCTTGATTTGCACACAATTCTCAATCTTGTCTCTAGTAAATCTCTATAATGGCCTTGTGGCCTTCAATTTACACTTTCTCATGATAAAAGACAAAAATTGTCTTAAACTCTCCCATTTAGGGCTCTCTCTCCTTTGTAAGGAGAATAAATATCTTTCTCAAAAGAGGCTTCAATACAATGATCTCTTTACATGGGCTGATTTTTCATAGCTAGTGGATTGATCCATTTTATTCTATGATATTTTCTTACTTCCGTTATGTTTCATCATTCTCCAACTTCTCCATTGCCACTAAAATATCCCAAACCTACACTTTCAAACTACAAATTACACAATTGGAAGAATCTAACATAGATAAGGTGATAGTTCAACACTTTGGAGAAATAAATTCTACTACCAAACTTGATTTGAAAATGGGATCAAATAAACAAACTAAGTTTCTCCATTTCGAATAATTATCAAAATTCTCAATTTCCTCTTGTAATCGTTAAAAAAATTTTGGCTTATTCTCAAATTTTCCCATTTTATGTAAAAATTGGCACAATAACTAAAAACTAAATTTAATAACGAGGAAGCAATAATAACATATAGAAAATGAAAACCAAGTTGATAATGGAGTTCAACCTGTTGGGTTACATCTTGGGTTCGAAAAATACTTGAACTTCTCTATTACTGATGTAAACATGTTTTTCATACAAATCTTAAATTAATAATGTATTTTTGGTCTACAATAAAATACCTCTAATTTGACCTCTAGGATAGCTCTAGTTCCATCTCCAATAGCCTTACCACAATAATAGCTCCTCATCTCTCAATTACAAATGAACTATTCTCACTGTAATAATGGGCTCTCTCACCTTACAACACATGTGATATTTATCATACAATGGCATTACAAAATTTCTCTCTCTTATTACAAATGATCATTTTCTCTATAATAACAGGTTACAATACAATATCCATGTTTATAGAGGAAATAAAACATCTCCTTACACAGAAAGGCGAATAAATTTGTCACTATAAGTGAGTCTCTCCTCATAAAGGGCTATTTAATTCTCTTTACACAAGAAACATAATATCTCTCCAAATGAGGCTTCATTATCCCATTATGGGGATTCACTTCAAAAGTTATATTTCCAAATACTTCAATCTCTTAGGGTAAGGCTTGAGCTTGGCCCAATTTTTGGCCACAACCTTCGCTAAGCTTAATCCACACAACTTTCAAATAATACTTGTGACCCCTTTTATAATGGTTTAATGCCTGCATTAGAAGGATATAGACAATATCCTCTTTGAATAAAATATCCCATAAATGCATTCACATAGTGGTTAGTGAGAAAAATATAGAGTGTAAGGCGAGGGGTTCAATTCCCCACCTCCACGTTTCATTTTGAAAATCCTTTGAGTAGGATTTGACTTGTATTATTGTTGGGATTTAATCCCACATCCTTCAAATGAAGGATGAGAATAGGATTATAATATCATTACATGTGAAGGTTTATTCATGGTGTTTTCCTCATAGATAATTCTTTTGTTGGATCTTTGATTGAATGTGGCATCGATTTCATGTCTCACTAGTTAGATTATCATGAGGTGGTTGTGCATTGAGTGAGTGATTGGAAGAGTTGGAATGTTGGTGAAATCTCTCTTGAATTAGTATATGCATGTATCATGGTAATTTTTATGTTGAGCTAGCATTGAACTCGACTTACATGTTGAGCTCATCCCATTCTCGGAACCCAGTCATGAGCTCATCGAGTTGGAAATGTAGGTATTTTTCTATTGCAATGTAGCTTGTCCAAGATAATGAAATTTTCAATGTAACTAAACACATTGAACTCATTGATATTGTTATTGTGAGCTATGTCCATGTAGTAATGTGATTAAAAGGTGGTCGGGTCCCCATCTAATAAAAAAAGTGGACCCTACCGGTTGACCGCCCCAATCAAAAAATAACATGGGCTCCATAACATTCGATCATTGGAAACTGGAGATGAAAAGAAAAAGTATTTTTTTAATTATCTATGCCACATGTTGATACCCCATTAGTCCACTTAAGCAAGCCTAGTCAACACTATGCACCCGATCTCGCTTTTGCATGTCGACACAAAATTTTGCAGGCCATAAGTTTTGAATACAAAGTTTGTTTGACCTGTTAAAAGTACTTTGGAAATATATAAATGAGATATTCTATATGTAAGTAGTATTATAGAGTTTTTACACCATCCGACTTATTGGTTTCCTACATATCAATTACTCAACATGGTAAGGATGGTCTTGTATTGTAAGACATAATCTTTGGTAGGATAAATGGATCCTTGTTGTAATTTAGATAATTGTGTGTAAGAAATGTTTTCCCCATTTTTAATAGATAATTATGCCAAAAAATTATTTTTCAAAGAGATAAAAGAGTGAAAAAATGTATGGGGAGATCATAGATCCATAAAGCAATGCAATATCATTTAACGTTATAAGGAAATAACTTTGTGAGAAAGATATCATGAAAATTATAATCAAAACAAGCCACATGGAAGGAGTAAAGATGATACCACTTCGGGTGAAAGGGGATTGTGAAGTAGTTGAGTACAATCCATATCATGAGTAGAAGTAGATACAACTTGTAGTAATTATAATATTTGAGCTTCGAGATTATGAACAAGGGTTTTAAGGGATTTTTTGCTAGTGGAAGGAGTGTGCGAACCATTAGTCTAGTGGTTATAAAATTTTTATTAGTAATAGTGGCTATAATAATAGGTATAGAAACATTATGCATGGAAAGATTACGTTCACCTAAAGAGGTAAGTAAAGCATATATAGACATAACACATGTCTCAATATGAGAGGGTGAAGCATTCTTAAGCTATTCGTTTGTAGTATAAAGGAGAATATCAATATGAGCGGTGTTATCTTATAAGAAGAGTGTAAGGTGTTTAACTTCATCTTAGGGGAGATAATGAGAGTGAGTACTAGGGTTTTTATGGGAACCTTCATTGCGGGTAGGATCAACATTGATGGTAAGAATCGTATTAAAAAAGTTATCATATATAGAATAGGAGCCTATAGTAGGTGTAATGGTACCACATTATATACCGACATAAGGAGAGTAATATCTCCTAGTGGCAGAGGATAGAGAACACTTAGGTTGAAGGAAAATACTTTAGAAGAGTTAATAGAACGAAAAAGGAATATAACACAAAAAGTAAAAAATAAGATCATAAGCAAACCCTAGGGAAGCTAAGGTTGGATTCTAAAATTGAATCACGAGAGGGGTTGACCAAAATGTTCACACCCTAATAAGATTAATCATGAAACCTAATTTATTTTAATGAATTAGTAGACTAAAGGATGTAAGGGTGAGCAACAAGTGGATATTATAATTAATTAACTTCAAACATTACTTAACACAATTAGCTTAAACTTTTTATACTTATAATTGATATACTAAATAAGATACAAACTTGAAAATATGAAGGAATGAGTGCACTTAAGTGATTGAAGATGATTATGTAAGGCTCTGAAAGGATGTATAGTATAAACATGGAGATATGAGCTTGATCAAGCTTCATTTTGGAGACTGTGATAGCAAATAAACCTTGGGAAAGACCGTACAACTATGTTAACCTTTATGTATGGTTTTGGAGCTGCTAAGATCTAGGCTTATATGTAACTTTTGTACAATGTCGGTGGCCTAGAACTATATGTTGTCATCAAACCCTAATTAATTATGTAGATATTTCTACCGTAATTACTATAGATATTCTATTATGATATTTAGGGATCCTTGGGTACATTTTTCAATTCTTGAAAGTGAGTGTATCAATGTAGTGACATGAGATTCATAGGTTAGAAAATGAGGTAGTGTTTACTTGCTTATATAGAGTTTTTTTACATGATTTATCGAGGAAAGGACGACTTAAAGAGATTATAATGCCCAAAAAGGATATGAATATGGAATAAAACATGGAGGGAATTTTGTTCTAATACGTACAAGTCCATTAGGACCGGATATACTATCTTAAGCAAACTATACGACCTTGACTAGGAAAGGAAAACATGCAACTTGAAGATTGGAAGTTGTTTTACGATGTTTGTCTATGGATTTTATGCATTGTGTTCTCATAATTTGATGAAATGTCATTATGGGTGGATAATAAACCTAAATTTATGTTAGCAAGAATGCAATGTCAATACTAACAACGTCAAAGAGTGAATTGCCAAATTTGAGTGTCTATTATTAGTAGAACCACTATCTAGATACCAAACTTACTTTGTACTTTCTTCAGCCACATTAGATGTAAGTAGCATTATATTTAGGCCGATAGGCTTATATAACTTGATACATGCTACTATTTTCCATTCAATCGTCAACACCTACGTTGTAGCTCTTTTCCACACAATGGTTGACAATTGTTATATTATATGATTGACAACTGAAATTATTTGTTAATAAAAATAACATACAAATCAAATAATAAACATTTAATATATTGATAAAAAATAGTTCAGTGGAAGACTGAACAGAGATAAATAATTCACTAAAAATAATATATATGATATTAATAAAAAATGGTTCAACCGTTTAGCTGCGGAAGCCTCTATTGATTCGGCAATCTAGAAATAGACTCTTTTTTTTTTCTCAAATGTTTGCATAGATTATCTAATTGAACAGCTTACATTTCCCTGTAGGAGGCGATCGAACAAACACGTGATTGAAAGAATAAGCAAGCAATTTAGAGGTAAATATTAGTAAGTTATAAATAAACAAATAACATATAAGAGCAATTTAAAGGGAAAATATTAATAAGTTATAAATAAATAAATAATATATAAGATATTAAAAATGATATAAAAACGGTTCAACAGTTAATCTTTTTATCTCTGCAGTTTTTATGTTTTCCTACAAATAGAACGGTGGTTTTCATGGCTCTTATCTGTTCAGAATTTCGTTTTTACAGAGTCTGTCGCTATATGTTTCTTGTATTCAGACTTATAAAAATTTTGAGGTCTTGAGCATTGAGATCTCTTCTCAGCCATTGGTGTCTCCTTTGAGTTCTGCGTCTCCTTGTGGAAGATTCTTAGGTCTTTCTCGTGAAAGACCCTCTCCAACTGCTATAAACCTGAGCTTAAGCTAGCATGGTCTTGCCAAGAGAAGCGATAAATGACCCTGCCACATATGATAATCTGAAATCCTCCATTCTGAGTCAGGAAGAAAACCAGAGATTTAATGGATTCGAGAGGGTGTTATCAGTGATTTGGTAGATGATTCAAAACGTCTGAGGAGGAGGCGTCCTCCGAACCTGGTAATTCCTAGTCGTCTACATCTGTAGCGCCATTTTGGCACACGGTTAAATTCGAAGAGGAATTGCACAAGGAAAATGCATGGTTTTAAAGACTTGGGGCACCATACGATTTTAAAATTGTACCACGAGGGAACATGTCACCCATGGTGCCTATCCCCTACCCCTCTTGTATTTGTTTCCTCCGGTTGTTTATATGTATTTCTTGCCAAAAAAGTTCTTGGAATGGTAATTAGTTAATTATTTTCTTTGTGGGTATTCATAATCTAGCATACCCATTTCATTCTAGCACAGTCACATCCCTGTAAGGTAAAAATCTGTTTTAAATCAATTAGCAATCAAGGGCTTTTATTCAATTCGCTCGTTGTCAATCAAACATACAGGTGAGCATTTTAAATTAATTATATGTTTTAGCGGTGAGTAGGTTTCCATATATATCAGGAAGCCTCAGTTCAAGTTCAACTATACATTGTGTTATTTGTCTGATAAATATTGTCGTCTACACTATTTTGGTTGTTCTTACTGTTAGTTGTCTTGGTGGATTGGAGAGGAATAGAAGAGCATTTTTTTGGATAGATAAAGGTAGCATAGGAGAATTGGTGTTTGATTACATAATGAGAATTTTTTTCCTTGCGGACGAGGCTTTAGGCACATTTGTGCCTATTGTTGTGTACTCGGTTTATTTTGGTTTCTATGTTCTTCTGGAGCCTCTTAATGGCTATAGAATGCATACTGTAAATGAGGAAAAGATGAAGAATTTAGTGTCTAGAAGTACTGTAGTCGAGGGTGTGTTGCTTCAGAAGGCAGTGCCCGGTTTGGTCGCCTTACTGTTATTTAGGGTATACAACATTTGGGGGTCTTATATTACGTTTATTAAACCCTGGTATTGGGCCTTTTACGATTGCAATTTATCTCTAATTCTTGAGATTTGGCATGGGATTTGTAGTTGGAAGATTTTTTTGTTTCTTTTTTTCAAATCAGATATTAAATGGCAGATTGCTGGAACCATATTTTAGTAGCTTCTTATTAGTTTAAGGAGATTATATTTGTGATTTTTGGGTTATAATCGTTTTATGTTTTAGAAACTCAGGAAATCATTCAGCGGGATCTCATTTACATTGGACAATTTTTGGGTTTAATTTGTTGATAGTTGGATTATGGTTTTGTTCCTTGGATTATAAAAATTTACAATAGTTCAACAACCCCAAATCATTTTCATATTAAAATAGCCATTTCAAATGCTAAACTATCTAAGGCAATCTGGCAGCGGGATCGAATTTGGCAGAAAACTCAAATAACTGAGATAATTAAATTACACAACTATGTGTATAAACAAATTATAGTTAAATAGAGTATGCCATAGTGATCGACATTTTAATTTTGTAGAAATTAGGCAAATATAAGATTGAACAAAAGAAATTAAAAAAGAATATATTGCATATTATAAATAGAGTATTTCAAATTCAAATCAGTACTTATGTGCATTTTTTTTTTTCTCATGTAGAGCTTCAACTCAATACAATCTGTGTGTGTATAAAACACTTACAATTGCCTCCAATAAATAGATGGCTTTCATCTAACAATAAAATACTCAACTCAAAAAAACATCTCAAAAATAAAACTATCAGCTAAAAATAGTACATGCTTATGTGCATGAATACAACGCTTTTGACTTATTTGCATTATTACTTTTATCCTAAAAATAGGGACATCTATTTAAAAAACTATGCATAGAAAAGCAAGTTTTTTTTTTCTTTTCCTAAAAATAGCAAAACCATGTGGGAGAAATTATATTTTTCAAACACTCCCCATTAATTTTGACCTTCAAGCTTTTATTATTCTAGAATATGAGTGTGCACTTTCAAATCTAGTATATTCATGATTACAGACACCCAATCAATCCCTCAAATACTCAAAAACTTCATTTCCCAAATTTTTCGTAAAAATATCAACAAACTGATCTTCGGATCTGCAAAATTCAAGACAAATTTCCTTATTGTTAACCAACTCTCGATGAAGTGATACCTCGTGTCTATATGTTTTCTCCTCTTGTGAAAAATATGATTTTTGCATAGTGTTATTCTTGAATTATTGTCACAAAAATATGTAGCATCCTCTTGATCCTACCTCAAATATTTTAACACTCTTCTCATGCAAACAACCTAACATGCTGCTCTTATTGCTGCTACATACTTTGTTTCTCATTGAAGATAGTGTGACTATGGGCTACATGTAATGACCACATTCTACACACACAAAAAAATACTTAAAAACGCCAAGATAATTTTTTCTTACTTACATTGCTTCACAACGCCACAAGGGCTCCATGTAAAGAAAACTCAAAGACGCATATGACACTTACAAGTCATCGAATCACATAGACTCATGACAACACCATAGACATGTCGATGCCACACTTTTCCCAATGAATGAATACTAACAATGACCCAAACCATAAGAAAAGGACTCAAGGATTGGAAAACCCACAACACATCATTTCTTTAATTACATCTTAGTTATGATTAACATTCCAAGAACATTATTGTGCAAGGATAATTTTCTCCTTTTTCCACCTACAGATTCTTAAGTTCATTCCACATTTAATTTACAGTTTGACCATTTTAAGTTGGATTTTTATTCTTTATGAAAAATTCCATAACTTACATACTTATTTGGCATAATTCAAATTGCATATAAAGTACTTAATTATCTTATTCTTATGTTAAGAATATGCTTCTCAAACGTTTATTCAATGTTTAAATTTTACCCTTGCAACTCAAGTGAATCTGACTTGATGTCCAGAAAGCAATATTAGGATTTAAGGGGGTGGTTTAGATTCAAGATACCTTTTTCCCATAAACATTCTTTGATCACGGTATCTTTATTTCCCGATTCAACATTCCCACAACAAGAAATTGTATTTAGATTTCATATATATATATATTCTTTTTTTTTTTCTCAAAGTTTGATCTCACCAAGGGAAATTCATATTCTTTGTAACACATGAAAATGTTTAATTGAGTCATAAGGACTCAAGAGTGGCATTATTCCTAACCTCAAATCTCATTTTTTTTTCTCTTATATGCTTTACTTTTACATCGCATTATGGTCTCATTATTAGCATTGTTTTGAAATAGGAGTTACGGAAGTATTTGTTTAACATCTTGAAGACGTACATGATTGGAAGCTTTAGAACTACACACGAACCACAAGATTTGTTTTCAAAGTAAGATCCCATGTTTTCACATTTCACGATTCTGCAAGAGAAATTTCTTTCATTCCTAATGTCATAAAAGGCATAACAAGGATTATGGAACCAAGTTTTCAGTTTCCTGGTTTCTCTTAAGTCAACATCTTTCAAATCAATTTCATTTACAAGGAGTTACTTACCATTTTCTACCCACAAGGAATTCATTCGATGATGAAGAGAATTTCTAGATCTAACTTGGTAGTCAACTAGGATACTAAGGAGGTGTTAGCTCTACTTACTCCATATCATGCAGGGTTACACAACATAGTTTTTGCTTCAAACAATGGCTCTTAAGTTATAGAAATGCACTAATGAATATATTTATTAGGTGTAGTACCATAGATTTTAGTTGCATGGAAGATTAAATATATTTTAAGACGATAGTGCTTTGCAAACTAATGAGGCTAGAAAGAGAGGGAGGGTAAAAAAAGATTAAACATTAACTTCGTTAGATAATCCCATCTGCTAAAGGTTAATTTCAAGAGTAGTTGGTGATCTTTGTCACCTAACACGTAAGTTGGACTTGAAGAGAATATATTCTTCTTACTACACACATGATAACCAATCCTGGAAGGGAACCACTTACTATAGATAATGTTTGATCAAGTTGTTCAGAATCGATGGTTTTCACGACAATGTCACTAAACATAATGACTCGTGATGCTAAACTCAAACTTGGGGTTTTATTTACCTTTACCAGAGGTTCCATCGAGTGAAAAATTTAAGTTCATTCTACGATTTCAATTTCTTCTATGGTAAGATAGATCACACATGAAGACGTAGTATACATGAATCTTATACTACGGTTGAGTGTTTCATTAAATATTTTTATTACATTTAGAAGATAAGAATACAACAAACTAATTTATTAATTGTTTATTGAACACCGAAAAATCACTACAAGATATTAAATTCAAATTCATTTATCCTATATATCAAACCTTTTTACCATACATAACTATGAATCAAATAAAACCTAAAATTAAATGCACATTTCTTAAGATATCCCTAAAACTAGCATCTCATACATATTAGAAAATTTCAAATACAATTTTTTTGTAACATGGGACTACATTATACATATATACCTTTTACAATGACCTATATAAATTACAATAATAAACAATGAATTTCACAACGCCTTTTCACCATCTTTCTTGCATCCTGCAAAACCATGTGAGCATGAAATCAGCGATAAATTGCTAGCATGGCATCCACCCTAATCTAGCATAATTAATGTTTTTCAGTTTCCCATTTACATATAATAATGATTATAATTTGAATTCAAAACAAAAGGTTTAGAGACATGTATTCATTTCATTTCATTTCACTTCATTTCATAACCAAGGAGAGAGAAGGAGAAAGGAAAGAGAGAGAGAGAAACACTATTTATCCAAACGTTCAATTTTCACACAACAGTCACACAATAGAATTTCAAGTAGTTATTTACAAGTGTCAATAAGTTTCCAAGATGGTTTTCTATACTCGGCTGATTTCCTACAAATTTCCTTTTCACATTTTCCTACTAGCTGCAAAAAGTTGGATTTATACTTAGAGGTTAATAAACCACATTAAAATTTTGTCTTCTGATGAGTAAACACACTATGATTAAGTTTTTGCGTGTCCTCATAAACACCAAGAATTCACAAGAATTGACGAAATTTTGAACAAGCGAATGGTTTACAATTGGCGGTCATTTTTCTAAGGCCATTGGTCATAGTTGGCCTAGTTGTAAATGATCAAAAGTTAGCTCGAGGGTCTAGAAAACCACGTCCAAAACTGACGTTGGATGGATGAAATTGTAATGAGAAACTTCCTACAAGTTCCCCTATATATGGATAATTCACCAGATTTGATGAGACTGAGAACTAGAAAGGGTTTTCAAATGGTGACTAGTTTTCTAGAGCCACTCGGTCATAATTGGTCCAGTCTTGACCTAGTCAAACTCGCGACTGATGCCTACCAAATGCCATGGACAAAATATCAAGAAGATTGTTTTCCCAAAACTGAAGGTTATAGAAAATTGTCAAGTAAAAATACTAGAGGTTTGTGAAGGTGGATAAAAATTTCCTTGTCCATTATTCAAATGGCGAAATGATACGAAACCCAACTTTTAAAATTTAGCGACTTCTACACTACAAAAAATAGTGTAACAGGATCCTAGAAGGGCGTCAAAAATATCATAGAAGATCATTCAAGGTCGATTCAAGAATTCACAAGAATTGACGAAATTTTGAACAAGCGAATGGTTTACAATTGGCGGTCATTTTTCTAAGGCCATTGGTCATAGTTGGCCTAGTTGTAAATGATCAAAAGTTAGCTCGAGGGTCTAGAAAACCACGTCCAAAATTGACGTTGGATGGATGAAATTGTAATGAGAAACTTCCTACAAGTTCCCTATATATGGATAATTCACCAGATTTGATGAGACTGAGAACTAGAAAGGGTTTTCAAATGGTGACAGGTTTTCTAGAGCCACTGGTCATAATTGGTCCAGTCTTGACCTAGTCAAACTGCGACCAGATGCCTACCAAATGCCATGGACAAAATATCAAGAAGATTGTTTTCCCAAAACTGAAGGTTATAGAAAATTGTCAAGTAAAAATACTAGAGGTTTGTGAAGGTGGATAAAAATTTCCTTGTCCATTATTCAAATGGCGAGCTGATACGAAACCTAACTTTTAAAATTTAGCAGACTTCCTACAATTTCTACAAAATAGTGTAACAGGGATCCTAGAAGGGCGTCAAAAATATCATAGAAGATCATTCAAGGTCGATTCAAGGATTGAGGTGACTCCTCACATAACAAGGTACACGTATGAAATTAACATCTCCTTTCTAGAGTTATGAAGTTTATTTTGCAAGCCTCCGAAAAGTGTGATTTATCTCTTTTTTAACAAGGAGCAGTCAACATATTTACAAGGACTCAACTTCAACTTGTCAATAAAAATGGGTACTGAAGCAATCTAGTTTCATCAGGAAGTTTGTTAGATCATCTCAAAATGAGGGTTTGAGTTTATGCTTAACTACCAAGGAATATTTTAATTACCTGACAAGCCCAAGATAACATCTTTTTGTTTCGAAAAAAAGTTTATTTAAAAATGTCAATTCTATGATAATGTTACATTGTAAAACTTTATTTTGTTGCAAATGAACCACTAAAGAACAAAATTATAGAAGACATGGAGAGATGAACCATGCCGGGAACGATGAGTAAAGTAGGTATAGGGTAATCCATATTGTTTTGGTGTTCCATGAATCAATTATAGTTGTAAGATGGTTTTCAAAGTATTTTTCACCAAGCCCACCTCCTATATCTTCTATAATCCTTTGGTGGCTCAATAAATTCTTGAAAACAATGATTCAAATCAAGAAGACGTCAGTCAATCTCAAGAGGGAATTTATATCTTAAACCAACGACATATATTTTGGTAGATATTGAGTGACTAGTGTTGTCACTTTTACATTGTCAAATTCTTTGAAACAATAAAGTAGCACATTTTACTCTTGAGATGTGAACACCTTAGAGAAAAAAATACCTTCGATGCCAAAAAATTTAACAGCAAGACTTAATGCATCAACAACAAGAGAATCCTAAGTAGGGACTTCCTGGACCAAAACACCTCCCACATTAGGCAACCCATCATGCAGGACAACATCCAACATATTACATCCATTCTCGTTCATTAATTTTCGATAAATGCCTTACACTTGGGTGAGATAATATTTTCCTATAAAGAGAAGGCCTCTTTAATGGGCTAAATGGGCACCAAAAAATCCCCATTATCAAGCTCCCTCCGGCATATGCTTCACGTCTACTTGCATCCATCCACCTATGGTTGCGCAAAGATCTAGAAGGTACCTTGCCGACAAAAAGAAAAAGAAAAAACCTGAATTTGGTGTCTAATTGCACAAACTTAAAAGCAGCTCGAGACCTGTAACCTTGTTCTTTCGCAAGGTGGTAAAATGTATCCAAACGATGTTTTCCCTTCGAATTTCTCATTGTAAATACACTTCAGAAAAACAACCGGTGATCAAACCTAATGCATCAAACAGGACTATAGAAAAATGGATAGGCTCAACCCGATCATCTTGATATCAAATTAACATCAAATTGTTGCGAAACAAAAGTTGTGGAAACCTTTTGAACTTTTACTTGAAAATCATCTCATCTATAGAGATAATTAGACCCGGGTTGGAGAGGAATCATGGGAATGCATTTTATTCTTACCACAACATAATCCCAACCTCATTCTAGTGCACCAGTGTTTTGTGAAATCACCTCACCAAATCTCACAAACAAATGTCCATCAAAAGTGTTGTTTGTACTCCCTAGAACATCTTTATGCATACAATTCACTTATTCATTAGACAAAATAGCCGCAACATTATTTTCTTCACTCTCAAATATCATTAAACCTACTTTAGTATAGATACTAAACCAATGTCAAAAAATTTGTATGAGGAAAAATAGGGAGTTATTGGGTTCACAACTTGGTCTCTATGCAAAGGATCTGGTACTCCACAGGCTATGGGTAATCTCATCAACCTCATTTCGATTGGTCCTAAAATGAAAGGATCTGACCAATGCTATATGTGCAGTGAATGATTTCAGGAGGAGTGAATGAAAAGAAAAGTAACCCACACGAATTTCATGGAATGCTCTCTCCTACAACTATGACTATCGATTAATGATGAATTTGTAAATTTTCCTTTGGTTTCAGCAAATTAGTGGTTCTGAATCTTAATTAAAGTGTTTGCATTATAATGCAAGGGAAAGTGACAAGTCTAAAATGGTGTTTAGGAAGCCCGATCCTTGTCCAAACCCTTCCACATGCCACCGCTCGCCAACCCCACTTATCCACTCCACCACTCCATTAACTGTCTAATTTTTTAAAAATTTATTTATTTGGTTTTTGTTTTATGTGGCAATAAATTTCCCTCCCCTTATAAGAGCATCATCCTCGATGCAACACAATACCAAAGTTCAAATAAAAGGAAGGAAAGAAAATCTATAATGACACAAGTTGCTTAACAAAACAATTGGTTGGTACAACATGACCACAAGAAAGAAAACTAAATTTGAAAATATCTTAAATTTTAATAGTATGTGAAGATTAGTAGTTATATTTTACTTTATTAGTTAGTATTTTCCTTCAAAGTGTTTATTAATCTCAACTCTTAGTATTTCATTGTTAAAGCTTTTGGTTGTCTTATGTTCGTGGGTGCCCAACAGAACTGACATCACAATACCGCATTAGGAGAAAAATAACGCCCATGGTCAACAAGGCATAATGATATGTACCTATTGGTACCCAAATTTAATCTCCTTCAAAGACAAAGTAGCATCATGGATTTGACAGGACAATTAGAGGTAGATAAATAACCATGTATGTCATTTTGTAGTTAGGGAAGCAATCTATCTGACTTGTTAGCACTCAGGTTTTGAAAGGATTGGGTAGCACCTTAAAAGGATATGATATGATCCTAACTATTTTAGGTTGTGCCTTTCAACCAAGGTAAGAGAACCTATTTTGTAACCTCTATTATTGAAGAACAATGATAAATCCTTCTTTTCATAAATTTTATAGAGAAGACCTTTGGAAAATATGATCAACATACCAAATCTGACTCTCACGAGTTGTAACTTTCAGATCATGGAAATATTTTCACAACAAGGAAAAGGTTACAAAAGACATTTGGGACCTTGATTGCTTATGCATGTTTCCATGATGGGGATTATGCATTGGCATACATACATGAAAAACAAGGGTAGTATAGGTAGGATTGGTTTTTTTTTAATAAAGTTTTGGTGGGAGGTGGGGTAGGATGAACTTGATTCACTAGATCCTTGAGGAATATTACAAAATGGAAGGTTAAACCAACAGAATGCCACAGAATAGCTAAAATGTTTATTTAACTAGAATATGTGCTTCAATGGAGGCCTAGATTAGCACTTTTTCACACAATCTTTGAGATTCTATCATGAAGGCTTGAGTTAGAAAATCCAACAAAGCATCAAGATCTAAGTCAAATCATGCCTAAGGTACACCCAAAGGCTTATAGACAATATCTCAGACAGATGAAAGAAAAGTGATTTTAAATCATTTATTCCAATCCTAAATGAAAGTTGTTGAGAGAAATAAAATTGCAGATGCCACTAAAGCTGTCACAAGAATTGAGGCATTTGTGATTGAATCAGATTTTAATAAAAATTGTAATATAATCAAGAATAACTACTCACAAACACTCAAAAATAAAACAAACACATTTTTCTCAAGACAACACAAAATAACTCAAACTTGATTAAATCTATCATCATGGGAAAGATTCCATAACAGTCTCAGAGCTTTTCAATGGGTGTAAACTTGCAACCACCTTGACATGATTAGATTTAATACAAAATAGATATACAAGCTTCTCAAACAAATTCTCAAAATGATGGGCTATGTTAAGCATTTTTCTACTTGAAAATTCAGTCCCGACCCTCACACTCCAACCATTTGCATGAAAAATTCATGCCATTTATAACATTTTACAATAGAGTTTTCCCCTCAAAAATCTAGACATTGAGTGCACTAGTGCTTGCCATGATCACGATCGTGATTTCCAGGATCTAATCTACAAAAAGTCGCCAGGTGCTTGAGGGGGCAGATTTCATTGAATATCTCCCACATTTAACTCCTTCCTTTGGTAGATCAATTCTTTTCAATTTTCCAACCAATTTTGCACCTAATCTATCAAATCTGGCTCCTTGCATGCTTGGGAGAAGAAAAATGGAAAATCTGATCAAGCTCAATAGTCAGACCATTTTAATGGTGAAAGACATCTTCCAGATCTCCCCACCAAACTTAGATATCAACATTAACTCCCCTCTCTGCCTAGCGTGTAGGAAATACCAAGATGTGTTGAAGTCTCATACTTCTAGATGTGTTTGAGAAAAGGAGGGAAAATCAGATTTAGACTCTCAGCTGCCATTGATCTTTACTTTGAATTTGGGTCATCCACGTGGAAGATTCAAATCTTAAAAATAGACTGGGGGTTCCCTCTAACTTTTATAACTTTTGGAAAAATGGAAAAATTTCACATTTTGTTCCATGCCTCTGCCCTTGGGAAATGAGCTTGACACTTTTCTGAGGTGGGTCCCAAAGGAACCGCAGATAAATTCTACCATTTGACCCTCTTTTTGGAAAAAGGAAATTTTTCCAAGTTTTCCCCACAGCTCCGCCCTTCCGCTTCAAGTTTCCAATGTGGGTCCCAGTGGAACCACGCTCCTTTTATACTTTTAACTCCTTTTCCCACAAAGGGAAAATTTTCCAAATTTCCTCGAAAGCCCGCACCTCCATTGTTGACTAGAGCAAGCTTTGACCTTTCTTCCATCGGGCTTGCAAGCCATTTTGATGTTTTGATCCTTTGAATATCAGGGGGCAAAAATGCAAGTTACCCCGATGGTCTGCCTCCCGCCCCTTTGACTTGAAACACATTTTGACTAATCCTTTGTCGGGCTTGTGGGCCATTTTTGATATCTTAACACTTTTGAGCATAAGAGGCAAAAATTCTAATTTCCCCTCGATGGTTTGCTTCCCCACTCCTTTTGACTTGTCAAACTGCCACGTGTCATAATGGCGCATCTTGAGATAGTCCCCAAAAGTTGAGACCTTGAATGAGCGTGGGCTCACCACGTGTCCTATCCTACTAAAATTTGTTTGAAGGCTCGAATCTCGGTGGAAGGCAGGCACCAAGTGTCATGCTCGAGGCGTCTCCTTTGGCTGTTGAAAATTCCAAGCAAAATGCAAAGTGATCGGAGGCCTCTAAGTGTCCTCCTAGCACTTCTTTAAAAGACTCGAGTGAGCACAAGATCACCACATGTCCCTGTTCTCTGCCAAATTATTTTGTCTACATAAAATTTATCTAAGTCTAAGGAAAACGTGGAAACCTCCACGTTTCTTCTCGGCACTACTCCAAGGCAAAACCAAAAAGTAGATCCTCAAATGAGCGTTGTTCCTCCACGTGGACACATTTTAAGTTGAGGTGATTCATAGAACGTTTTGAAGTACCAGCCAAGCCATGTCCAACAAAAGGTGCCACATCCCCTGTCGATGCAAGGATGTAAATTTGACTGGGAGAAACACCTGTCAAACCATAAAATACAGAAAAATGATCATTTGATCCCAAAAATGGATATTTCTCCAAGGATAGAGAATTTAGAAATGTTACAAGGCTCAAATACGTCCATCAGAAACACAACCATTCATTTTTATTCAAGCATTTATGGTATAAATGACAAATAAAATAAATCTCAACTCTCGAGAATGGAAAATATGGGAGAACCCAATTTTTTAGATGAACAGAGAACAGGAGACCCAAATTACAAACCATTTCCAAAGGAACAAGGAAACAAAAAGCAAACCATGGACCCATAAGTGATCTATGAACTAGGAACAAATTAAAAATGGTAGCATAGATTAACTAGGCACAACACATGGAAACGAAAGTGCAAAGGCCGTAAATCGATAGATTTTCAAAGGCAAATTGGGTGAGACTATTTTGAGCACCAATATTGGCTATGAGTCAGGGATGGCCACTCCCTGTGAGTGCCACAAGAAAAAGGTAGACCAAGTGCCAAAAATATCCATTGGGCAATAGAGTCAATTTGCAGAGTAGAGAAATAGAGCCATCTCCAAAAACAAAACAGAGAAACCAGCAAAAACAGGTCACCGAGGACCAGAACGAACAAAAACACAAAAGACAAGAGACAAACAACAAACTATACACTGTACACAATATTTTTCCTTGATTGGGGAATCAATCCAAGAAATGCTTCAAATGCCTACCATTAATAGGTAATTCAAGTAGTTCACCATCTAAGTCCTTGAGGAAGAAGGTATGCTCACCAATCCTGATATTAATGGAGTAAGGGCCCATCCATAATGAGTCAAACTTTCCATGCTTTCCCTTATCCTCATGTCTTCTATCCCATAGCAGCACAAGATCTCCAACATTGAAGGCCCTGGGAGTGACCTTCTTGTCAAATAACTTCTTTAGCCTTGCTCTGAAATTTACATGCCTCTAGTGGGATGCCCTCCTCTCTTCATCAAGTTCAACAATCTGGTTAATGCGAGCATCATAGGGACCTACCTCTTGATCCTCCAACTATTGAATGAAATGATATGAGGATAATTACATATGTAGGGGCAGCAGGGCTTGAGTTCCATACACCAACTCAAATGGACTCTTTCCAGTGGCTCTTTTAGCAGTGATCCTATCTACCCAAACAAAAAATTCAACTATTCACCCCACTTTCTCTTGTTTAGCTCCAAGGTTCTTTTGATAATCTTCAGCAAGTTTTTGTTACTGGACTTAGCTTGTCCATTTCCTTGGGGATTGTAATTAGAGGCATATGTCAAGTTGATCCCATACTCCTTGCACATTTCCATCAAAGGTTTAGCTCTAAATCTCATGGCATTGTCAACAAACTTGATTGGTGCCCTAAACTGTAGATGATATGGTTCAATAGAAAATCCATGACAATTTGGTGTGTTTCTCTTTTGGTGGGGATTGCTTCCACCCACTTGGTGAAATAATTAGTGGCTACAAGAATCCACTTATGGCCAGCACTAGAAGGGTCTAAAATCTCACCAATGAAATCCATTCCCCATTTCTTGAATGGAGCTTCAATTGATACAAGTTGTAAAGGAAGGGAGCCTAAAGCTTTTAGTCTTCCAGAGAAGCACTGGTAACTCTCACATCTTGTAACCAAAAGAGTTGTATCCCTAAAGAGAGTTGGACACCATTTACCAACCCTCGGGATCTTGTGTGCTATGAATCTTGCAGAACAATGCCCCCACAAATTCATCCATGGAGATCAGTAGTTATCTTGGAGGCTTCTTCTTCAATAATGCACCCTAAGAAGACTTCCTCTAGGTTCTTCCAAGCTAACCCATAATCACCGAAATCCAACTTAAGAGATATTTTCTAGTTCTTACTTAAATACTCAGGGCAACATAAGTGTTTGAGATAGAAAATTACATCCTTATACCACTCATAACTCATCAACCTTTCAAAAACACCTACCCTTTCTTCTTCTATCTCATTTAACTCAATATTTTGCAATTTTCTCTTAGCCATAAGCTTAGCCAAGCCCAAACCTCTCACCAACTTCATGGTTTAGATATCCATATCATATTCTTGCAACTTGTTCACCCACCTACATCTTTTGCTTGAGACCTCCATCTTTGAAAAGATGTCCTTCACCATGGTGTGGGGAACATAAGCAACCACTTTAGAACTTAGAATGTAAGGTCTAAAAACCTTTTTTTCTTTTACCAAGGAAAATTCCTACTTTTCCATGATAGTGTACTTCAGCTCAGCCCCCTGCAAGGCCTTACTGAAAAAAGGCAATTGGCCTCTCAGCCCCTTCATCATCCTTCTTCGCAGGATAGATAGAAGCAATAGTGTTCTCTGAAGCAAAGGAAAATAGTTGGAAAGGCTTCTTATAATCTGGAGCTGCTAAAACAGGGGCATGTTTTAATGCCTCCTTGATTCCACTGAAATCTTGGATGGAAACCTCCTCCCATTTGATGACCTGGTATTTCTTTAACATGGAAGTGATTGGAATGGTCAAATCAGCAAATTTTGATATGAATCTTCTAATGAATTTTATATGCCTGAAGAAGGACTGAATTTCCTTTTGGTTCTTGGAATAATGACCCTTTGATGGGCTCTACTTCTTTTGGATCAATCATCACTCCTTCTTGTGACACAATGTGACCAAGTAAATTTTCCTTTTGCACTCCAAAATGGTACTTCTATGGATTGAGTGAGATGCCACATTCTCTACATATTATCATCATCTTCTCCAAGTGCAGCAAGTGGTCACTTCTCTTTTGGAGAATACGCTTGCGTCATCTTGATAAAATGCAATAAACTCTTTGGTGTAACCAGCAAAAGCAACATCCATTGCTCTTTTAAAGGTAGCTCCAGCATTCCTCAAACCAAAGGGCATCCTGACATAAACATGCATCCCCCAAGGAGTAGTAAATACTTTCTTGATCCTTTCTGATTCCTTCACCACAACTTGGTTATAACCAGAGAAACCATCCAATGTGGAAAGCAACTCAGAACCAGTCACTAACTGTAGCATGTTCTCCATATTTGGTAAAGGATAATTATCCTTCATTGACGCTTTCTATTCAAATTCCTTAAGTCCACACATAACTTGATATCACCATTCTTCTTTCTTACCGGTACTAGGTTTGTAACCCAAGAAGAATACCTAGTGGGCTAAATAATCCCTCCATCTCTCATCTTATTCAGTTCCTCTTACATTTTGAGAGATAAAAGTGGGTTGATTGGCCTTTGTTTCTACTCCGAATGGATTTTCATTAGACTCCAAGGGAATCTCATACTAAAACAGTCCTCTCTATATGCTTTTAGTTCAAAATAGGTCCAAGCCATGCAATCTTGGTAGTTTTTCAACTAGATGTATGATTGTTTCTCCTCCTTGTTGAGATTGTTTCCTAACCAAATTTTCCTTAGCTTCTCCTTTGTGCCAAGGACATTCTCCTCAATATCCCTCTAGGATATTATACATCTCGTTAAAAATGTGATCAACATTATCAAAATTGGACTCAAGAGCAACTAGCCCTCTAGGAATGGTAGTGGTCTTTATGCTGGATGATGCCCTCTCCAAACAAGGTTTCTTTTCCTTCTATTCTACATACCATTGGCTCAAAATCAATGCATTGATCAGTAAACTCTCCCTTGTTCTGCAAAAATCTTCTGATCTGAGCATCATCATCAAAAACTGCCAATGTTTAATGTTTTCAGGGACATAAGTTCTTGTCAATACCTCAACCTCATATTCACAACATGGGGACACTGCATACAATTGTCAAAATGATACCGCGACACTACAAACATCTCGCTAAGTCATTGAATTTCCTATCATGATGCATTATGTTGAATGAATCAAACATCTCAATAAGATCCCAAACTGCATGTTTATACTGTTTCATTCGTTGATTCTTTGTGGCATACAATTTTTTGACTTGTTTTACAATTAATTATGAGTCTCCTTTTAAAATGACATCCTTGACACCATATTTCCAAGCAATTCTTAAACCTAATAACAATGTCTCATACTCAACAACAATGGTGTTGAGTTTGAAGGAAAAATAAATTTTTGAAGGAAAAAATAAATTTTTCCGACCGGAGAAAGTAAAACAACACAAAGCACCATTCCCAATCTTGGTAGTTTTTCAACTGGATGTATGATTGTTTCTCCTCCTTGTTGAGATTGTTTCCTAACCAAATTTTCCTTGGCTTCTCCTTTGTGCCAAGTACATGCTCCTCAATATCCCTCTAGGCTATTATACATCGTTAAAAATACGATCAGCATTATCAAAATTGGACTCAAGAGCAACTAGCCCTATAGGAATGGTAGTGGTCTTTAGGCTGGATGATGCCCTTTCCAAACAAGGTTTCTTTTCCTTCTATTCTACATACCATTGGCTCAAATCAATGCATTGATCAAGTAAACTCTCCTTGTTCGCAAAAATCTTCGATCTAAGCATCATCATCAAAAACTCGCCAATGTTTAATGTTGTCAAGGACATAAGTTCTTGTCAATACCTCAACCTCATATTCACAACATGGGGACACTGCATACAATTGTCAAAACAATACCATGACATTGCAAGTTTTTTCGCCAATTCATTGAATTTCCTATCATGATGCATTATGTTGAATGAATCAAACATCTCAATAATATCCCAAACCGCATGTTTATCTTTGTTTCATTCATTGATTCTTTGTGGCATACAATTTTTTGACTTGTTTTACAATTAATTATGAGTCTCCTTTTAATATGATGTCCTTGACACCATATTTCCAAGCAATTCTTAAACGTAATAACAGATTATCTCATACTCAAAAATGTTCTTTGGTGCACTCAAAGTTGAGTTTGAAGGAAAAAATAAATTTTTCCTGACCTGGAGAAAGTAGAACAACACCAGCACCATTCCCAAACTTGGAGAAAGCTCCATCAAACAGTAGATTCCAAGACACCTACATTCTTCAATCTTGTGATCCTTTCCATCAGCAAATCTCAAAATTTGTCAAGCATTAACATTTGTGTATAATACCTCATAGGATGCATTGTAGGGATCCTCAATAAGATGCAACATTTTCTTTTCTCCATACAACTTGACAAGGCTTCCTTCAATTGGAATGGTGGCATAGGACATATCCATTTAGACACTCCCACCAACACTAGCAGCCCATTTTCTTGATAGTAGCATACCCCACTTGGTGGGTAATCAACAAATGACAACATCAAGTTTTAAATTTTTACGGTTAATCTGTAAATTACACAACCAAAACCTTCACACATCCCACCACTAGAACTTCTCTAGATTCCATGGTAGTGCACTTCCCATATGTTGTTGTCACTTTGATATTCATCTTGTTCATGACTTCTAGAGGCATGACATTACATGATGCCCCTGAGTCAAACATGCAGTTGTGCAACAGTTTGTCCTTAATGATCAAAGTGGTGAAGAATGGATCCACATTCAGCTAAGAGTCCACCAAGGATGTCCCCAAATAGACCTCAAGCGGTTCACCTAGTTCCTCCAATGCTGGTGGTGTTTCTAATTCTTGAATGATTGGAGGAGTCTCCATAATATTTACATTTCTGCCTAGGGCAGTCTTCTCTTCTTTCAATCCCAAGTATTCAAATGCTCTCTTTTTGTGCTCAGGAATTCTAAGCAACTCAACAATTGGAAAAAGACTTTGATTTGACTTAAAACTTGGGAAATATCATATGGGACATTCCTTGGCAAGGCAATATTGGAAGGAAATCCAACACACTCATTAGGTGGTATAGGATTTTTGATAACTTGGGCATGAGGAGGGATATGATTTTTGTTTAGAATCTGTAGGGCTTTTGGCAGATGCCTCTCTCTTAGGAGTCTCTTTAGGAATGTTTGAAAGTAAGGGAGATTTTGGCTTGGCTTGAGGCCATGTCCCTTTGACATCCTTACTTCTTGTGTTATATTCCTTCTCTTGAGTAACAACAAACATTCATCAGTAACTACCTATCATCCTTAGATAGAATTCCTCCATCATACTTCTTTAACATTAAAGCCCTTAAATATTCAAAGTCATTATTGGGCAATTCAAAATCCTATACAAGATATCTACTTATCACCTTGGTTTAAGTTGCCCCTTATTGTGAGCTTGTGGAGCAACCCATCATGCAGACATCATCATCATTATCATCAGCTTCTTCTTCTTCTTTCGATCTTCTTCAAAAGGAGCATGGGGCATGAAAAATTTGTCACACCAATCAATGACATATGTTTCCTCCACAACAACAACCTTGGCAGCCAAAGGGTCAGGCACCATTCTATTTTCCCTGCCTTGGGGCTGCCTATTTCCAAATCCAATAGGTCCTTTTCCTCTGTCATCAGATCTTTGGTGATTTGTAAACCTGTCTTGGATTTGTTGCTTGTGTTGACCTTGTGAGCTCTACCTAATTCCCTTCTCAGCCTAGGCTAGTTTGTAGGAAATTTCTTTGACATCCCCTGCCAAAGTTTTCACAACCTCCTCTAAATCAGCTGAAATCATGTTCTAACTCATTAGGATTCTTTTTGATGTTTTGAAATTCTTTCAAAAGAAACCTAGGGTCAGTTCTATAACCATACTACAATCTAAATGTACCACTCATCTCATTCCAAGAATCAATAGAGTTATTTGGAAATGGTTTATACTAGTCCTGGCATCCTCTTCAAGGTATGGATAAACAACTTGATATATACATCTTCATGTTTAATCTCAAATTATTCCATCATATTGATAAAAATCTTTAGATGTTGATCACCAGTAATAGCATTGTTCCTTGGAAATTTGGTAGTTTGTTCCTTACATATTGAGGAACTACATTTGGATAACCAACCATTCCCACAAAATTTATAGGTCCAAAAGTGTTTACAACAAATGGAGGTCTGGGTGGGGGCTGGGCCATACTTTTTTGAGGAGGTGACCTTGGAGGGGTGAAAATTGATAAGGGGAAGAGGGTCCTTGGAACATAGGAGTATAATTTTCAAAATGGATACCCCAAAGGCCTTGTCTCTTGGAAATCCCTATCAACCTTAGAAAAAAGACAGTGCGAGAATGTTAAGAAAACATTTCAAAATCAAATTAAGGCCCCTTCTCTTTGGAGAATTCAATTCCACAAAGGGGCTACTTGATTCGAGTCACTTGAATTTCAGCCTTGATAATAATAGGCCGATCACTTTCATCAATGGAGATACCTCTCCTTGTGTGTTGATCCCCCACAACTCTCCAGGATTTTCTTCCTTCTAATTTTGATTCTCCTAGCTCTGGAAACGATGTCCTAGAAGGATCCATAGCAAACAAATATATTCTTCCTTCCAACTTTGCAAAGTTTGGTAACAAAACTCACTTGACAGAGGTTAAGACACTATTATCCATTAAAATCATATCAACAGGAAGTCGCCACTAATGATTTCAACCTTAGTTGTGTAAATACACTAAATATGTTTGTCAAATGTTTGTCAATGCTAGAAACTAGAAATGGAAAGATTCTAACTTTTCTTTACCCAGATTTATCAAATGAAAGCTAGTGTAAAAACTTGTAAAGACTAGAAAATTTACACACAAACACGTGGTGCAGTATAAACTATATTCCCATGCAAGTAGTGCCAAAATCATGTCGAATGAGTCAAACAGGTTATGAAGCGGTAATAGATCAATAAATCGGACTTCAAATGATGCAAATTAGTTACTAGTAATTCAAAACAATTCCCGACAACTTGATCTTTGGAAGCATGTTGGTAACCAAATTTAATCTCCTTTAAAGACCAAACAACATCATGGATTTGACAGGACACTCAGAGGTAGATAGATAATCATGTATGTCATTTTGTATCCGGGAAGCAATCTATCTGACTTATTAGCACTCAGGTTTTGAAAGGAGTGGGTAGTACCTTAAAAGGATGTGATCGATCGTAACTATTTTAGGTTGTGACTTTCAACCAAGGTAAAAGAACCTATTTTGTAACCTTGTTATTGAAGAACAATGATAAATCCTTCTTTTGCATAAATTTTATAGAAGACCTTGGGAAAATATGTTCAAAACACCAAATCGACTCTCACGAGTTGTCACTTTTAGATCATGGAGATATTTTCACAAGGTAAAGGTTACTAAAGACATTTGGGACCCGATTACTTTACGCATGTTTCGGTGATGGGGATTATGCATTGGCATACATACATGAAAAACAAGGGTAGTACGGGCGGGATTGGTTTATTTTAATAAATTTTGGTGGGAGGTGGGGCAGGATGAACTTGATTCACCAGATCCTTGAGGAATCTTACAAAATTTAAGGTTAAACCAATAGAATGCCACATAATAGATAAAATGTTTCTTTAACTAGAATATGCGCTTCAATGGAGGCCCAGATTAGCACTTTTTCACACAATCTTTGAGATTCTATCACGAAGGCTCGAGTTAGAAAATCCAAAAAGCATCAAGATCTGAGTCAAATCACGCCTAAGGTACACCTAGAGGCTTACAGGCGGTATCATCAACGAGATGAAACAAAAGTGATTTTAAATCGTTTATTCCAATCCCAGGATGAAAGCTCTTGAGAGAAATGAAACTGAGATGCCACTAAACTGTCACAAGGATTAAGGCATGTGTGACTGAATCAAATTTTAATACAAGATTGCAATAGAATCAAGAAAAACTACTCGCAAACACTCAAAAATAAAACAAACACATTTTTCTCAAGACAACACAGAATAACTCAAATTTGATTAAATCTATCAACATGGGAAAGTTTCTACAACAGTCTCAGAGCTTGTCAATGGTTGTACACTTACAACCACCTTGACATGATTAGATCTAATACAAAAGAGATATACAAGCTTCTCAAAAGGATTCTCAAAATGATGGGCTCTATCAAGCCATTTTCTACTAGAAAATTCAGTCCCGGCCCCTAACACTCCAACCATTTGCATGAAAAATTCATGCCATTTATAACATTTTACAATAGAGTTTTCCCCTCAAAAATCTAAACATTGAGTGCACCAGTTCTTACCATGATCACGATCGTGATTTTCGGGATCAGATCTGCGAAAAATCATCAGGTGCTCGAGGGGGTAGATCTCATCGAATATCTCCCGTATTCAAATCCTTCTGCAGTAGATCAATACTTTTTCAATTTTCAAACCACTTCCACCCCTAATCTATCAAATCTAGCTCCTTGCATGCTTGGGAGAAGAAAAATGGAAAATTTGATTGAGCTCGATAGTCAAACCATTTTAATGGTGAAAGACATCTTCCAGATCTCCCCACCAAACTCAGATATCAACATTAACTCCCTCTCTACCTGGCGTGTAAGAAATACTAAGAAATCATGAAGACTTGCATTTCAGGTGTGTTTCAATAAAATGGGGGAAAATCAGATTTAGACTCTCAGCCATTGTTGATCTTTACTTTGAATTTGGGTTATCCATGTGGAAGATTCAAATCTTAAAAATAAACCCGAGGGTTCCCTCGACTTTTACAACTTTTGGAAAAATGGAAAAATTTCACATTTTGTTCCATGCCTCTACCCTTAGGAAATGAGTTTGACACGTGTCTTGAGGTGGGTCTCAAAGGCACCATGGATAAAGTCTTCCATTTGACCCTCTTTTTGGTAAAAGGAATTTTTTCAAGTTTTCCCCATAGCTTCGCCCTTCCACTTCAAGTTTCAATGTGGGTCCCAGTGGAACCACACTCCCTTTTATACTTTTAACTCCTTTTCCCACAAAGGGAAAATTTTCCAAATTTCCTCCAAAAGCCCGCACCTCCACTATTGACTGGAGAAAGCTTTGACCTTTCTTCCATCGGGCTTGCGGGCCATTTTGATGTTTTGATCCTTTGAATATCAGGGGGCAAAAATGCAAGTTACCCTCGATGGTCCAGCCCCCTACCCCTTTGACTTGAAACACATTTTGACTAATCCTTTATTAGGCTTACAAGTAATTTTAATATCTTAACCCTTTTGAGCATAAGAGGAAAAATTCTAAGTTGCCCCTAATAGTCTACTACCTACCCTACTCCTTTTAACTTATCAAATTTGCCACATTTCATAATGGCACATCTTTAGATAGTCCCCAAAAGTTGATACCTTGAATGAGCGCGGGCTCACCACATGTCCTAGCCCGACAAAATTTGTTTGAAGGCTCGAAGCTCAGTGGAAGGTGCCAAGTGTCATGCTCGGGGCAGTCTCCTTTGGCTGTTGAAAATTCCAAGAAAAATGTAAAGTGAGCGGAGGCCTCCAAGTGTCCTCCTAGCACTTCTTTAAAAGACTCTGAGTGAGCATGGGCTCGCCACGTGTCCCTATTCTCTGCCAAACTATTTTAGCTGCATAAAATTTATCTAAGTCTGGGAAAAGTAATGGAAACCTCCACATGTCCTCCGGCGCTACTCCAAGGCCAAACCAAAAAGTAGATCTTCAAATGAGCGTTGTTCCTCCACATGGAAACATTTTAAGTTGAGGTGATTCATAGAAATTTTGAAGTACCTAGCCAAGCCACATCTAACCAAAAGGTGCCACATCCCCTGTCGATGCAAGGATGTAAATTTGACTAGGAGAAACACCCGTCAAACTGTAAAATATAGAAAAATGATCATCTGAGCCCGAAAATGGAAATTTCTCCAAGGAAAGAGAATTTATAAATGTTACAAGGCTCAAATACATCCATCGAGACACATCCATTCATTTTTCTTTAAGTATTTAGGGCAAAAACGACAAAGAAAATAAATCCTCAACTGTGGAGAATGGAAAATATTGGAGAACTCAAGTTTTTAGATGAACAAAGAACATGAGACCCAAATTACAGACCTTTTCCAAAGGAACGAGGAAACAAAGAGCAAACCATGGACCCATAAGTGATCTACAACCCAAGAACAAATTAAAAGTGGTAACAAAGATTAACTAGGCACATCACGGGGAAAAGAAAGTGCCAGAGGCCGTAAATTGATAGATTTTCAAAGGCAAAATGGGGTGAGACTATTTTGAGCACCAATAGTACCTTCACGACTATATCACATCACAAAAACTCAACTAGACCATGGAAAGAACATATATAGCCTTCACAACACAGTACTTGCCACACATGCTTCTAACACAAAGGTTCTCATAACATAAGAAGACTACTAAAATGTGGAATTCCTAACATGTACACATATAGGGGTTTCACGCAACTCAAAACTATAATTGTAGCTATATAGAGTCAAGATGGAAACAACATCATACCAATAATGATGAACATCAATCCTTAACATCACAAAACACAATCAGACTCACAAGTGTACACATAAATTATAACACCAACTCAATACACCTCCTAAAACATAATCAAATAACTCCATATACCACCCAAAGCATCAATCACACCAACACAAATATCTTATGCCTCCTCAAGTCTCTTATGTATCTCTCAAGTCTCTTCTTGTCTCCCTCAAGTCTCTTATGTCTTCCTCAAGTCTCTTATTCCTCCCTCAAGCAAATAAAATAAAGATAAATTTTCCTTTTCACTCCCCAAAAGAGGTCGGTCACCCTATGTCCATAAGTGCATAGAGTCTAGATACCTCTAACCTAAGTGACATAATAAATCGTGGCTCAATAGGCCATTACTTATCTGTAACTCCTCGGGGCATACCCCTATACAATGAAGCGGGTCCATAGGTTCCACCACTCCATGGTGAATCCCATGACCCTATTCCAACACATTACTATATTAGAACCAGCATAACAATCCATTTCAAATTTCAAGTGAAAAAAATTTGAAGCTTTGGGCTAGGCTATAAAACTTTTAAGCTTAAAAAGAAAATTTTAAGCTAAGCAAAATAAATGGTGAAGCAGCCATAGTTGGTGCAAAAATCTACATGTTAGTGCAAAAACCAAATAAAAGGCCCAAAATATAAGAACATATTAATAAAGAAAATTGTTGGTTCTTGCAAGAAAAGAGAAAATGTTCAATTTATGAATAAAATACGTATATAGGAATAACACATTATGATAACTATGTGGCCTTACACGGCCACCAAAGGGGTACTTAACAAGTTGCTGGCACTCGAAACATTGAGCCTCAGCTCATAAAATATCGTATCAATAATACAACTTCCATCATCTTTATCTAAATCATCCCGTCACAACTTCAACAAGGATCAACATAGTCAAAATCACATAGGTTGAATCCATACGATAACCATATTAGGAGAGAGGAAGGAGTAAAATTCATCATCTATTAAGCCTATGGTGTCCATGAAACAAAATATGCATGACACCCATTGAGCAAGTGTCACACATACCAAATGAATAAAAGTGGGTTTTCAACTTATGTAAGGCTCCACTTCCTATCTCGTACTCAGCTCAAGTGACTAGTCAATGGTACCCATTTCCTCACTCCAAACATACACCTTTTACTAATTTTCCTTAGGGTCGGTTAGTGTAGGTTCCACAATATAACACATAACTACATCACTAACAAAATGGTGATTCACACAAATTAACCATAGCGTCTTACGTAAGGTATATATATAGGTATAACACAATCATTATTTTTACGGGTCATTATACATCACATTACCATGTTCTACACCGAAAGTGAAATCGTTGTACCTTAGGGATCAGACACTCACCATATGCCCCTAAATCATGACATGAACCATCACATATTACATGAATTATACGTATGAGGAACACAATGTCTAACCTTACAACATATAGTCAATTGCAATACAACATGGTGATGCACATGATTCATCACAATATGATGACAACATTACGATACAATATAATTCACTTTACACAAATTTTTTCATGCAATACATCAATACACCTTCATATCACATAATGCAAAAATTCTCCAACACTCCATGCAATCGACAATAAAATTCTTTTCCACACACAAATAAGGTTTTAAAATCACACGTGAACTCTTCATAGAATCCTGAAAAGGAGAGAGAGTAATTTCATCATAAGTACATAAACATGATAACAAATACTCACTAAGTGACATACACAACATGTGCGTTCACAATATCACAATTATGATGTAGTTCACATCACACTTATATCACATTACTCTTCCAATTTCTACCACCACCATACAAAAACAAAAAAACTCGAATCTTGCCTAGAGGTTCAAGAGCATGAACCTCTCGCTCACGATACCAAATGTAATGACCACATTTTACACACATAAAAACAACAGTAAAAAATACTAGGATAAATTTTTTTACTTAAATTGTTCACTTCACAACACCACAAGGTCTGCATGTAAAGAAAACTCAAATATGCATACGACACTTACAAGTCATCGACTTGCATAGACTCATGAAAACACTATAGACATGTCAATGCCACACTTTTCCCAATGAATGAATACTAGAAATGACCCCGCTTACAAGAAAAGGACTGAAGGATTGGAAAACCCACATACATAATTTATTTAATTGCATCTTAGTTATGATTAACATTCCAAAAACATTATTGTGCAAGGATAATTTTCTCCTTTTTCCACCTACAGATTCTTAAGTTCATTCCACATTTAATTTATAGTTCAACCATTTTAAGTTGGCTTTGTATTATTTATGGAAAATTTGATAACCTACATAATTATTTGGCATAATTCAAATTACATATAAAGTATTTAATTATCTTGTTCTTATGTTAAGAATAATCTTCTCAAACATTTATTCAATGTCTTCATTTTACCCTTGTGACTCAAGTAAATCAGACTTGATTTCCAGAAAGCAATATTAGGATTTAAGCGGGGTGGTTTAGATTAAAAATACCTTTTTCCCATAAACATTCTTTGATCATGGTATCTTTATTTCCCAATTCATCATTCCCACTTTGTTGGTACCCAAATTTGTTCTCCTTTTCAATCGAAGTAGCAACACTGATTCAACATGGAGCTTAAAGGCATCCAGATAATAAATATATGTCATTTTGTAGCTAGGGAGGAGGTCTGTTTGTCCCTTTGTTACTTGGATTTGTGGAGAGATGGGTAGCACCTTAAAAGGATATGATCTTATCCTAACTATTTTAGGTTGTGCCTTTCAACCAAGGTAAGAGAACCTATTTTGTAACCTCTATTATCATAAAGGAGATACAGTACCCTTCTTTTGCATAAATTTTGTAGAGAAGACCTTGGGGAAAATATGATCAACACACCAGATTTGACTCTCACAAGTTGTCACTTCTAGATCATGGAGATACTTTCACAACAAGGCAAAGGTTACTAAAGACATTTGGAAACCTGATCTGTTCTGCATACTTTAGTAAAAGGATTTTGGTCTAGTGTGGGTATATAGAGAAAAAATAGGGGTAGTATGGGTAGGATTGGTTTTGTTAAATGAATTTTGGTGGGAGGGGAGACAGGATGGACTTGACTCACCAGATCCTTGAGATCTTATGCGAAATGGAAAGATTCAATCAACAAAATGCCACAAAAATTTAAATTGTTTCCTCAACTAGAATATGTGCTTCAATGGAGGCCCAGATCAGCACTCTTTCACACAACCTATGGGATTCTGTCATGAAGACTTGAGTCAGAGGACCTAATAAAGCACCAATATTTAAACCAAGTCATGCTTGAGGTACACCCAAAGGCTTATAGATAATCTCTATCAACAAAATGAAAGAAAAGTGATTTAAAACCATTTATCCCATTCCCAGATGAAGGCTCTTCTAAGAAATTAAATTACAAATGCTACTAAACTATCATAAGGATGGAGACCTATTTAAATGGACTATATTTTGGTACAAGATTGTAATAGAAAAAAGAAAAACTACTTGTATGCATTCAAAAATGAAATAAATACACTTTACTCAAGATTGACACAAAATAACTCAAAGTTTGATCAAATTTATCAACAAGGGAAAGTTTCTAGAACAATATCAAAGCTTTTCAATGGTTGTACACTTGCAACCACCTTGACACAATCAAATTTGACACAAAGAGAGATATACAGGCTTCTCTAGATGGCTTCTCAAAATGGATGGGCTCTGTCAAGCTTTTTCTCTTTGAAGAGAATTAGTCCTGATCTTTCTAAAAACTCCCAACCATTTACACGATGAATTCGTGCCCTTTATAAAATTTCCAATAGATCCCCTTCCTCCTAAAAGACAAAAATTTAAATGCACCAGTGCTTACCATGATTCTTTCATGATTTGTAGAATCAAATCTGCGAAACTCTCTAGGTGCTTGAGGGTAAATATCTTTGATTTCTTCACGCACTCAAATATTTTCTTAGGAAAAACATGCCTCCATCCATTCACCAACCACTTCCACCCCATATCAATCAAATCTGACCCCTTGCGTGCTCAAGAGAAGAAAAATGAAAACCAGATCGGGCTTGAGATTCAGACCATTTTAATGGTGAAAGTCATCTCCAGATCTCCCCACCAAACTCTAGATATCAAAATTAATTCACTCCTCTATTTAGCATGTAGAAAATAGCAAGAAATCATGAAGACTTGCACTCCTAGGAGTTTTACAGAAAAAATGGGGGGAAAATCAGATTTAGACGCTCAACAGCCGTTGATCTTTGATTTTGAATGTGGGTCGTCCACGTGGAAGATGCAAAAACAAGATAAGGGGCTTCATTTGACCTTTTTGACCCTTTTGAAAAAATGGAAAAAAAATCCATTTTCTCCACACTTCCGCTTCTGAAAATGGGCCCGCCACATGTCCTGAGGTGGGTCCCAAACAAAATGAGGAGAAATTTTTCCATTTGACTCTCTTTTGGAAAAAGGAAAAATTTCCAAGTTTTCCCCTCAACTCCGTCCTTGAGAAATAATTTTGACATGTGTCGAATGTGGGTCCCAGTGGACCTATGCTTCCCCTTTTACTTTTAACTCTTTTTTATCAAAAGGAAAATTTTCCAATTTTCCTCCGTGGGTCCACACCTCTACCATTGGATCTGGGAAAAACATTGACTCTTTCCCATCAAAGCTTGTGGCCATTTTGATGTTTTAACCTTTATGAAGCAAAAAGGCAAAAATTTTAAGTCTCCTCCGATGGTCTGCTTCCCTACCCCTTGTGACTTTTCAAATTTCCATGTGGCACCATGGCGCACCTTAAGGCGGTCCTAAAAATTTGATACCTTGAATGAGCACGGGCTTGCCACATGTCCTGCTCTAGAAAAATTTGTTTGAAGGCTTGAATCTCAATGGAAGGCACCACTTGTCAAGATCTGAGGTAGTCTCTGTTTGGCTTTTGAAAATTCTAAGTAAAATGTAAAGTGAGTGGAGTGCCCCACATGTCTGCATGGCACTTCTCTTAGATGGCAGCCAAGTTGAAGACCCGAATGAGAGCGGAATAGACATTTGTTCTTGTTCCACCAAACTATATCCATTTGCATAAAATTTGTTGAATTCTGAGCCAAGTAGCATAAGCATCCATATGTCCTCCCGGCGCCACTCCAAGGCAAAGCCCAAAAGCAGATCTTCAAATGAGTGCCATTCCTCCATGTGTCATGGACTTCCCAAAAACCTTTTGAAATTTTGTAAGTATGGGAAACCCGGTGGAAATATCCACGTGTTTCTTTCCTATCAACCCTCCATGTGTCCTCCCGGTGCTACTTCAAATCCAAACCAAAAATTTTATTCTCAAATGAGCGTTGTTCCTCCCACGGGGGATTCACTTAGTAAAAGTATGGTATAGCACCTGCGTTCGAAGGGTATTAAAGAATACCCTTAATTCTAGTTTCTACCTCTAATTATTCAATTGATAATACCCCCTCTGTTATATTATTAGAATGAAAATACCCCCTATTTTTTCCATGTACCTTACTTACCCATTTTTCAATTACAATTTTATTTACCCCTTTTTATTTCTACCCCAATATATTAGACAAAAATATATTATATTTCTCACTCAATTTTTTTTAATATGCATTTCCTTTCGAAAGATAGTTCAAAGCCATTGAATACATATTACAAGTCACCTTATATATGTTAAGCTTTATGCATTTATCAATAGTTCTTCAAATAATTAAGATGGTGAAATAATATCTCTTGTGTTGAAAAGCATACTCAATTCTAGTTTTCTACCATCTTATTATTTCTTGGTTAAGAATCTAGATTTATTTATTAAAAAGAGATTATAATTTAATTTATTACCACACTCTTTTTTCAATTTTAAGGTATTTACGTTTAAAAACTAGGGTTCAAACGTTTTAGTTTTATATTAAAAGTAAACCTCTATTTCCTTTGGCCCATCTCTCTAACCTACCCCCAATACCTGATTCAAAACATTAATAAATTAAACCCTTTCACCCCCTCATGTCTACCGGTATATTGAGTTTAATTTTATTAATTTTAATTACCTCAATATGAACCCACGTGCTTTAGGATATTGCCTAGCTAATGAACCCCAAGTGGTTCCTCCACGTGGACACATTTTAAAGTTAAGGCTTTTATAGAATTTCTGAAGTATTAAGCTGACCCACATCCAACCAAGAGGTGTCACATTTCCATGTCAACTGAATGATGTAAATTTGACTGGGAGAAACACCACAAATTTGTAAAACACGAGAGAAATGTCCATTCATGCCGAGAAAATGAGGTTTTCTTCAAGGAAAGAGAATTCAAACTATTGCAAGGCTCAAACACAATCCTTAGGGACACATCAACTCATTTCTCCTTGAGTATTTAGGGTAAAAATGGTAGGGATAGAAGATCTTGACAGTGGAAAATGGAGGAAATGGAAAAATGTGAGTTTTGAAGGAATGGAGCATGAGAGACTCAAAATACAGAGATTTTCCAGAGGAACAAAGGAACCATGAGACAAATATAGACCTACACATGATCTTTGACCCAGGAGTAGATTAAAATGGCAACAAAGACTGGCCAAACACAAAACGGGGAAGGATAAAATGATAGAGGTCATGAATCAATAAATCTTCAAGGGCACAAATGGGGCGAGACAATTCTGAGCACCAACATTGGCTCCGACTCAGGATGGGCACTCCCTATGAGTGCCACAAGAACAATAGTATACCAAGTGCCAAAATATCCATTGGGTAGTAGAGTCATCTCACAGAGCAGAGAAATGAATCCATCTCCAAAACAAACAAAGAAGCTAGCAAAAATAGGTCACCAAGGACCATGACAAACCAAAACACAAAATAAGAAACAAACAACCAATCATACATTGTACAAGAGGTGTTTACCTTGATTTAGAGGAATCAATCCAAGAAATTCTTCAGATTCCTGCCATTAATAGGCAGTTCAAGCAATTCACCTTCTAGATATTTCAAGAAGAAGGTGTGTTCACCAATTCTGATGTCAATGGAGTAAGGGCCCATCCACAATGAATCAAACTTGCCATGTTTTCCCTTATCCTCATGTCTTCTATCCCATAATAGCACAATATCTCCAATATTGAAGGCTCTAGGAGTGACCTTCTTGTCAAACCGTTTATGTAGCTTTTCTCTAAACCTTATATGCCTCTAATGAGATTCCCTCCTCTCTTCATCAAGCTCAATAATTTGGTTGATGCGGGCATCATGAGGACTCACTTCTTGATCTTCCAATTGTTGAATGAACTGATATGAAGATAATTACATATGCAAGGGCAGCAAGGTTTGAGTCCCATATACCAACTCAAATGGACTCTTTCTAGTGGTTCTCTTGAAAGTGATCCTATTAGCCTAGTCAACGAGACTTTTAGTGTTCATCACCTTATTTTCTCTTGTTCAAATCCAAATTTCTTCGATAATCTTTAGCAAATTCTTATTGTTGAACTTAGCTTGTCCATTTCCTTAGGGATTATAATTAGAGGCATGTGTCAGATTGATCCAATATCCTTTTTCACATTACCACCAGAGGTCTAGCCCTGAAACTCATGGCATTATCAGCTATGATTTTGAATGGTACTCCAAACCTACAAATAATATTGTTTAGCAAAAAATCCATGACAACTTGATGTGTATGCTTCTTGGTGGGGATTTCTTCCACCCACTTGGTAAAGTAATCAGTGGCTACAAGAATCCACTTATGGTCAACACTTTAAGGGTCTAAAATATCACCAATGAAGTCCATTCCCCGTTGCTTAAATGGAGCTTCAATTGATACAAACTATAAAGGTAGGGGGCCTAAAGCCTTCAGCCTTCTAGAGAAATTCTCACAACTCTCACTTATTCTAACCAACATGGTTGAATCCTTGGAAAGTCTTGAGTCAGCCACCAATAACTAGCCCTTAGGATCTTATGTGCTGTGACTCTTGCAGCAAAATTCCCCCCACAAACTCCTCCATGGAGATCAACAATTATTTTGGGGGCTTCATCTTCAGTGATGCATCTTAAGAGGACTCCCTCTAGGTTCTTCCATGCCAACCCAAAATCAGTAATGACATATTTCTAGGAAGCCAACTTAAGAGCTCTTTTCTGGTTCTTATTCAAATGCTCAAGGCAATTTAAGTGTCTGAGATAGAACATCACATCCTTGTACCACTCATAACTCATCAATATTTCAAAAACAACTTCCCTTACTTCCTCTATCTCATCTACCTCAATGGTCTCTGTAAGTTTCTCTTAGCCACGAGCTTATCTAAACCCAAACATCTCACCAACTTCAAGGTTTGGATATCCATATCATACTCTTACAATTTGTTCACCCATATACATCTTTTACTTGAGACTTCTATCTCTAACAAGATGTCTTTTACCATGGTGCGGGGAACATAAGCATCAACTTTTGAAATTAAAATTTAAGGCACGAAAACCTTTGTTTCTTTGACCAAGGAAAATGCCTAATTTTCCATGATGGTGTATTTCAGTTCCGCTTCTTGTAAAGCCTTCTTGAAAAGGCAATGGGCCTCTCGGCCTCTTCATCATCCTTATGTAGCAGGGACGAAGCAATAGTGTTTTCTAAAGTGAAAGAAAACAGATGGAAAGGTTTCTTGTAATCTATGGTTGCTAAAATAGGGGCATGCTTCAATGCCTCTTTGATTCCATTGAAAGCTTGGATGGCAGCTTCTTCCCATTTGATGATCTGATCCTTCTTTAACATGGAAGTGATTGGGATAGTCAACTTAGAAAAGTTTGATATAAACCATTATAACAAATTTTATCTACCCAAAGAAGGATTGTATTCCTTTTCTAGTTCTTGGAATTGAGACTTTGTTCATGGCCTCCACTCTTTTTGGATCAATCATCACTCCTTGTGACACAATGTGACCGAGAAATTTTTCCTTCTGCACTCCAAAATGGCATTTCTTTGGATTGAGTGAGATGTCATATTCCCTACATTTGATTAGCATCTTCTCTAAGTGTAGAAAATGGTCACTTCTCCTTCTTGAAAACATTGTTACATCATCTTGGTAAACATCAATAAAGTCATTGATGTAACCAACAAAAGCAACATCCATTTCTCTTTGAAAAGTGGCTCCAGCATTCATCAGACCAAAGGGCATCCTAACATATACATACATTCCCCATGGAGTAGTGAAGGTTGTCTTGATCCTTTCTGATTCTTTCACCATGACTTGATTATAACCAGAGAAGCCATCTAAAGTAGAAAGCAACTCAGAACTAGTCACCAACTATAGCATGTGCTCTATGTTAGGTAAAGGATAGTTGTCCTTCATTGAGGCCTTGTTTAGATTCTGAATTCCACACACAACCTGATGTCACCATTCTTCTTTCTTACTAGCACTAGGTTGGAAACCCAAGAAGAATACCTTGTGGGCTGGATAATTCCTCCATCCCTTAGCTTCTTTAGCTCCTCTTGCATTTTGAGAGATAACAAAGGATTAATTGGCCTCTGCTTCTTCCTGAATGGTTTTGCACTAGGCTCCAAGGGAATCTCATGCTGGAACAAGTCTTCTCTGTATGCTTTGAGCTCAGAATAGGTCCAAGCCATGCAATCTTGGTATTTATTTAACAACTGGATGTATGAATGCTTTTCATCTTTACTGAGACTGTTGCCCAACCAAATATTCCTTGGTTTCTCCTTTGTGCCAAGTTCATGCTCCTCAACATCCTTGAGGCTTTCATATGCCTATTAATAATGCATTCAACATTATCAAAATTTGATTCAAGAGCAACCAGCCCTCTAGGAATGGTGTTGGTCTTTAGCTGGATGATGCCTTTGCCAAATAATGTTTCCTTCCCCTCTATTGTATAGACCATTGGCTCCGAATCAATTTTTGATCAGCAAACTCTCCATCATTTTGTAGGAACCTTCTGACCTGAGCCTCTTCATCAAAAACCTACCAATGTTTTATATTATCAGGGACAGAGGGTCTTGTCACTACCTCCACCTCATATTCACAATAAGGGGATGTTGTACAGTTGTCAAAGAGAGAACCCAACACTGCAAGCCTATCTGCCAAGTCATTGAACCTTCTATCATGATGCACAATGTTGAAGGAGTCAAACATCTCAATGAAGTCCCAAACTACATGGTTGTACTGTTTCAGTCATTGATTCTTTGTGGCATACAATTTTCTGACTTACTTGATAACCAATTATGAGTCTACTTTGACAATGATGTCCCTGACACCATACTTCAAGAAATTATTAAACCTAACAATAATGCCTCATACTCAACAATATTGTTAGTACACTCAAAGTTAAGCTCAAAGGAAAAAGCAAATCCTTCGTGGCTTGGATAAAATAGGATAGCACTGGCACCATTTCCAAATTTTGAGAAAACCCCATCAAATAATAAAATCCAAGGAGAACCTACTTGCTCAAGACACTTACACTCCTCAATATTGTGCTCTTTTTCATCGGAAAACCCATAAAGTTGTCAAAGCATCAACATTTGTATATAATACTTCATAGGACGCATTGTTGGGATCCTCAATAAGGTAAAAAATTTTCTTCTCCCCATATAATCTGACAAGGCTACTCTCAACTAGGATGGTGGCATAACACATGTACATTTGGACACTACCACCAACACTTTTAGCCCACTTTCTTGAGAAAAACATACCACACTTGGTTAGGTAATCAGCTATCACAACATCAAGTTTTACCACAAAACCCTTCACACATCCCCCACTTTGTCACCTCTCTAGAGTCCATGGTAGTGCACTTCCCATATGATGTTGTTACCTTAATTTCAGCTCATTCATGACCTCTAAAGGGATGATATTGCATGATGCCCCCGAGTCAAACATGCGGTTATGGATTAGACTATCCTTAATGATCAAATTACAGAATAATGGATCCACATTCAAAGTGAGAGTCTACCAAAGATGTCCCCATATAAAACTCAAGTGGTTCAACTAGCTCTTTTGATGCGATGGTGTCTCGGACTCTTCAATGGGTGGAGGATTCACCACAATGTTCACATTTCTTCCCAAGAAATCCTCTCTTGATTCAATCCCAAGTATTTAAATGCTCTCTTTTTGTGCTCGGGAATCCTAAGCAACTCAACAATTGGGTCAAAGACTTTGATTTGACTTAAAACTTTGGAAATGTCATATGAGACATTCTTGGGCAAGGCAATATTGGAAGGAAATCCGATACATTCATTAGGTGGCATAGGATTCTTGATAGCTTGAGCATAAGGAGGGGTATGATTTTGCTTAGAAATGCAAGAATTTTTGCAAATGGATCTTTCTTAGGAGCCTCTTTAGGAATGTTAGAAAGTAAGGGAGATTTTGCTTAGCCCGAGGCCCTGCCCCTTTGACATCCTTACTACTTGTGTTATATTTCTTTTCTTGAGGCACAAAAACATTCATTAATAATTACATGTCCTCCTCGGATGGGATTCCTTCATCATATGTTTTCATCTTTAAAGGCCTAAAATATTCAAAGTCATTACTAGGCAATTCAAAATCTTGTACATTATCTACTTCTAAAGTATGAGAGGGACAGAGAATATGTACTCTATGAATGCTATCCCAAAAAGTGGTAGTGGTTCGGCACTTATGACCTCATTGAGGTTTCCCTTTGTTGTGAGCTAGTGGAGCATCCCATGATGCAAACATCATCATCATTATACTCACTTCCTCTTATTCTTGTTGATCTTCTTCACATGGAGCATGGGGCATGAAACATCTGTCCACAACAATCAATGACTTATGTCTCTTACACCATAGAAACTCCGGCAGCCAAAGTATCGGGTTCCATTCTACTTTCTCTACCTTGAGGCTGCCTATTCCCAAATCCAATGACTACCTTGCCTCTGTCATCAGATCTTTAGCGATTTGTGAACTGTTTTGGCCCGTTGCTTGTGTTTTCCTTGTGAACTCTTCCCAAATCCTTTCTCGGCTCGAGCTAGCTTATAGGAGATATCCTTGATGACCCCTTCCAAAGTTTTCACCACTTTTTCTAAATCAGTAGCCTTTCTTATCGAGGTTTTTCTTGGTTAGCTAGCTTCACACCTTCCCTCTTAGGAGGTTATCCTATTGCCTTGATATTATTCTCTATTTGTAGGGCCATAGTGAATGCTTGTTTCAATTTGGTAGGGTTCTTTTCCTCAAGTATTAAGCATCTTTTTATCAAATGCATCGGTATATTTGATCAAACATGACTCATCACATGGCCTTATCCTAATATGAAATCTCCTCAAGGTTTTATTGAACCTTGTATTGAAGTCATATCTTGACTCGTTTGCATTCTTCTTGATGTTTTCAAATTCGATAGAAGAAGCCTAGGGTCAATCCTATCACTATATTGTAATCTGAATGCATTGCTCATCTCAGACTAAGAGTCAATAGAGTTATCTAGAAATGCTTTATACCAGTCCCTTGCATCCTCCTCTAGAGTGTGAACAAAAATTTTATGTATACATCTTCATGCTCAATCTCAAAATATTCCATCATATTGAGGAAGAGCTTTAGATGTTGGTCACTAGTAATAGCATTATTTCCCTAGAACTTTGGCATTTGTTCCTTACATCTTGAGGCACTGCATTTGGGTAACCAGCCATTCCCACAAAATTTATAGGTCCAAAGGTGTTTACAACAAATGGAGGCCTAGGTTGAGCCATATTGATTTGAGGGGGTGATCCTAGAGGGGTGAAAAAATGATGGGGGAAGAAGGTTCTTGGAACACAGGAGTATAATTTTCAAAATGGATACCCCCCAAAGGCCTTGCTTCTTGGAAATCCCTATCAACCTCAGAAAACATAGGTGTAGAGTGTGAAGCAAACCTTTCAAAATCAAATGAAGGTCCCTCTCCAGCTGGAGAGTTCAACTCCACAAAGAGGTTGCCTGATTCAGATGCACTTGAGCTGTAATCTTCAATGATGGGCCACTCACTTTCTTCAATGGTGATCCCTTTTCTTGTCTATTGTTCTCCCACAACTCTCCAGGATTTTCTTCCTTCTGACTTTGCTTTTCCTAACTCAAGAAATAATGTCCTAGCAGGATCCCTAGTAAAGAAAGATCTTCTTCCTTCCATCTTTGTAAATATTAGTAACAAATCTTACTTGACAGAGGTTTAAGACACTGGTCCTTATCAGAATCAAATCAATAAGGAGTCGCCACTAAGGATTTTCACCTTAGTTCTTTGAATGCACTAAAAATGTTCTGTCAGCACTAGAAACTGAAAATGAAAATTTTTGACCTTTCTTTACCAAAATTTATCAATAAATACCATTACAAAACTTGTGAAAACTGGAGAAGTTACATAACAACACTTGTGTCTTTGAAACCTCTTACAAACCTGAACACATGATGATTTTTAAAATGAATTTCTAGCACTTTAGAGCATATAAGAAATGTTTACTAGGGTGCAGTATGAACAGTGTCACAATGTCCCCAAAAATGGCACCTGTGATGTTGGTACCCAAATTTGTTCTCCTTTTCAAGCCAAGCAGCAACACTAATTCAACATGGAGCTTAGAGGCATCCAGATCATAAATATATGTCATTTTGTAGCTGGGGAAGAGGTCTAACTATCCCTTTGTTACTTGGATTTGTGGAGAGATGGGTAGCACCTTAAAAGGATATGATATTATCCTAACTATTTTAGGTTGTGCCTTTCAACCAAGGTAAGAGAAACTATTTTGTAACCTCTGTTATTAGAAAGGAGATACAGGTACACTTCTTTTGCATAAGTTTTGTAGAGAAGACCTTGGGGAAAATATGATCAATACACTAGATCTGACTCTCACGAGTTGTCACTTCCAAATCATGGAGATACTTTCACAACAAGGCAAAGGTTACTAAAGACATTTGGAAACCTGATCTATTCTGCATACTTTAGTAAAAGGATTTTGGTCTACTATGGGTATATACAACAAAAACAGGGGTAGTATGGGTAGGATTGGTTGTTGTTAAATGAATTTTGGTGGGAGGGGAGATAGGATGGACTTGACTCACCAGATCCTTGAGAGCTTATATGAAATGGAAAGATTCAATCAAAAAAATGCCACAAAAAGTTAAATTGTTTCCTCAACTAGAATATGTGCTTCAATAAAGGCCCAGATCAGCACTCTTTCACACAACATGTGGGATTATTTCATGAAGGATCGAGTTAGAGGACCCAATAAAGCACCAATATTTAAACCAAGTCACACCTGAGGTATACCCGGAGAGGATTATGAGATAGTCTCTATCAATAAAATGAAAGAAAATTGATTTTAAACCATTTGTCCCATTCCCAAATGAAGGCTCTTTTGAGAAATGAAATTTTAGATGCCACTAAACTATCACAAGGACTGAGACCTATGTGATTGGACTATATTTTGGTAAAATATTACAATAGAAACAAGAAAAACTACCCATATGTATTCAAAAATGCAATAAATACACTTTACTCAAGATTGACACTGAATAACTCAAAGCTTGATCAAATTTATCAGCAAGCAAAAGTTTTCAGAACAATCTCAAAGCTTGTCAATGGTTGTACACTTGCAACCACCTTGACATGATCAAATTTGACACAAAGAGAGATATACATGCTTCTCTAGATGGCTTCTCAAAATGGATGGGCTCTGTCAAGATTTTTAGTGGAGAGAATTAGTCTGATCTTTTCCAAAAACTCCCAACCATTTTCATGATGAATTCATGCCCTTTATAGCATTTTCAATAGATCCCCTTCCTCCGAAAAGACAAAAACTTTAAATGCACTAGTGCTTGCCATGATTCTTTCGTGATTCACGAATCAGATCTGTAAAAGTCTCTAGGTGCTCGAGGGAAAATATCTTTGATTTCTTCCCGCATTCAACTCCTTTCTTAGGAAAAACACACCTCCATCCATTCACCAACCACTTCCACCCCATATCAATCAAATCTGACCCCTTGTGTGCTTAGGAGAAGAAAAATAGAAAACCAGATCGGGCTTGAGAGTTAGACCATTTTAATGGTGAAAGTCATCTCCAAATCTCCCCACCAAACTCTAGATATCAAAATTAACTCGCTCCTATGTTTAGCGTGTAGAAAATAGAAAGAAATCATGAAGACTCGCACTCCCATGAGTTTTACAGAAAAATGGGGGAAAATCAGATTTAGACGCTCGTCATCGTTGATCTTTTATTTTGAATGTGGGCCATCCACGTGGAAGATGCAAAAATAGGCTCGGGGATTCCTTTGACCTTTTCTGACCCTTTTGAAAAAATGGAAAAAATTCCCATTTTCTCTACACATGTTCGAAAATAGGCCCAACACGTGTCCTGAGGTGGGTCCCAAAGGAAACACAGAGAAATTCTGCCATTTAACTCTCTTTTGGAAAAAGGAAAATTTTCCAAGTTTTCCCACAACTCCGCCCTTGAGAAATAATTTTGACATGTGTCCCAATGTGGATGCCAGTAGAACTATACTTCCCCTTTTACTTTTAACTCTTTTTCTCAAAAGGAAAACTTTCCAATTTTCCACAGTGGGTCCGCACCTCCACCGTTGACCAGGGAAAACATTGAATATTTCTCATCGGGATTGCGGGCCATTTTTATGTTTTAACCTTTATGAAGCAAAGAGGTGAAAATTTTAAGTCACCTCGATGGTCTGCTTCCCTACCCCTTGTGACTTTTCAAATTTCCACATGTCACCACGACACACCTTGAGGCGGTCCCAAAAATTTGATACCTTGAATGAGCGCGGGCTCGCCACATGTCTTGCTCTGGAAAAATTTGTTTAAAGGCTTGAAACTTAGTGGAAGGTGCCACTTTTCAAGCTCGAGGTAGTCTCCTTTTGGCCATTGAAAATTCTAAGTAAAATTCAAAGTGAGTGGAGTGCCCCATGTGTCCGCATGGCACTTCTCTTAGATGGCACCCAAGTTGAAGACCCTGAACGAGTGCAGGCTAGCCATGTGTCCCTATTCCACCAAACTGTATCCATTTGCATAAAAATTTTCTAAGTCTAGCCCAAGTAGCGGAAGCCTCCTTGTGTCCCCAAGGACTACTCTAAGGCAAAGCCCAAAAGTAGATCTTCAAATGAGCATCATTCCTCCACGTGTCCTGGACTTCCGAAAACCTTTTGAAATTTGTGTAAGTATGGGAAACCCAACGGAAGTCTCCATGTGTCTCTTTCCTGCCAGCCCTCCATGTGTCCTCCCGGCACTACTTCAAAGCCAAACCAAAAGTTGATTCTCAAACGAGCGTCATTCCTCCACGTGGACACATTTTAAAGTTGAGGCTTTTTATAGAATTTCCGAAGTATTAAGCTAACCCGCATCCAACCAAGAGGTGCCACATTTCCCTATCAACTAAATGATGCAAATTTGACCAGGAGAAATGCCTGTCAAACTGTAAAACACATAGAAACATCCATTCGAGCTAGAAAATGAGGTTTTCTTCAAGGACAAAGAATTTAAACTATTGCAAGGCTCAAACACAATCCTTAGGGACACATCAACTCATTTCTCCTCGAGTATTTAGGGAAAAAATGGCAGGGACAACAAATCTTGACTGTGGAAAATGGAGGAAACAGAAAAATGTGAGTTTTGAAGGAACGAACCATGGGAGACTCAAAATTGGAGCTTTTCCAAAGGAACAAAGGAACCATGAAGCAAATACAAACCCACGCATGATCTTCAACCCAAGAGCAGATTGAAATGGCAGCAAAGACTAGTCAAACACAAAACGGGAAGGAGAAAATGACAGAGGTCGTGAATCAATAAATCTTCAAGGGCAAAAATGGGGCAAGAAAATTCTAAGCACCAACACCCATAATAAAAAATTGTATTTAGATATTATCTATATATATATATATATATATATATATATATATCTTTTGTTTTTCTCGAAGTTTGATCTCACCAAGCGAAACTCATATTCTTTGTAACACATGAAAATGTTTAATTGAGTCATAAGGAATCCAAGAGTGGCATTATTCCTAACCTCAAATATCATTTTTTTCTCTTATATGCTTTACTTTTACATCACATTATGGTCTCATTATTAGAATTGTTTTGAAATAGGAGTTATGGAAGTATTTGTTTAACATCTTAAAGATGTACATGATTGGAACCTTTAGAAAAACATATGAACCACAAGATTTTTTTTCAAAGTAAGATCCCATGTTTTTCGCATTTCACGATTTTGCAAGAGAAATTTATTTCATTCCTAATGTCATAAAAGGCATAACAAGGGATTATGGAACCAATTTTTTAGTTTCCTAGTTTCTCTTAAGTCAACATCTTTCAAATCAATTTCATTTGCAAGGAGTTACTTACCATTTTATACCCACAAGGAATTCATTCAATGATGAAGAGAATTTCTAGATCTAACTTGGTAGTTGACTAGGATACTAAGGAGGTGTTAGCTCTACTTACTCCATATCATGCAGGGTTACACAACATAGTTGTTGCTTTGAACAATGGCTCTTAAGTTATAGAAATGAACTAATGAATATATTTCTTAGGTGTAGTACCATAAATTTTAGTTGTGAAGATTAAATATATTTTAAGATGATAGCGCTTTGCAAACTAATGAGGCTAGAAAGAGAGGGAGGGTACAACAAGATTAAACATTAACTTCGTTAGATAATCCCATCTACTAAAGGTTAATTTCAAGAGTAGTTGGTGATCTCTATCACCTAACACGTAAGTTGGACTTGAAGAGAATATATTCTTCTTACTACACACATGATAACCAATCCTGGAAGGGAACCACTTACTATAGATAATGTTTGATCAAGTCGTTCTTAACTGATGGTTTTCATGAAAATGTCGCTAAACATAATGACTATGATGCTAAACTCAAACTAGGGGTTTTATTTACCTATACCAGAGAGGTTCCATCAAGAGAAAATTTTAAGTTCATTCTACGGTTTCAATTTCTTCTATGGTAAGATAGATCACACATGAAGACGTATTATGCACAAATCTTATACTAGGGTTGAGTGTTTTGATTAAATCTCTTTATTACATTTACAAGATAAGAATACAACACACTAATTGATTAATCATTTATTGAACACTGAAAAATCACTACAAGATATTAAATTCAAATTCATTTACCCTATATATCAAACCTTTTTACCATACGTAACTATGAATCAAATTAAACCTATGATTAAATGCACATTTCTTAAGATATCCCTAAAACTAGCATCTCATACATATAAGAAAATTTCAAATACAACTTTTCTCTAACATGGGACTATATTATACATATATACCTTTTACAATGACCTATATAAATTACAATAATAAACAATCAATTTCACAATGCCTTTTCACCATCTTTCTTGCATCCTGCAAAACCATGTGAGCCTGAAATCAGAGATAAATCACTAGCATGGCATCCACCCTAATCTAGCATAATTAATGTTTTTCAGTTTCCCATTTATATATAATAATGATTATAATTTCAATTCGAAATAAAAATTTTAGAGACATGTATTCATTTCATTTCATAACCAAGGAGAGAGAAGCGAGAATGGAAAGAGACAGAGAAACACTATTTATCCAAATGTTCAATTTTCACACAATCAATACACAAGTAGAATTTCAAGCAATTATTTAATAGTGTCAACAAGTTTCCAATATGGTTTTCTAACCTCGTAGGTTTCCTACAATGTTCCTTTTATGTTTTCCTACTAGCTGCAAAATCATTTTATTTAGACTCGGATGTAAAGAAACCACTTTCAAATGTTGTCTTCTCATGAGTAAACACACTATGAGTAAGTTTCTACATGTCCTCCTATACACCAAGAATTCACAGGAATTGACGGAATTCAAAACTAGCGAATGGTTTACAATTGGTGGCTATTTTTCCGAGGCCATTGGTCGTAGTTGGCCTAGTTGCAAATGATCAAAAGTTAGCTCAAGGGCTTAGAAAACAACATCCAAAGCTGATGTTTGATAGATGAACGTGAAATGAGAAACTTCCTACAAGTTCCCATATGTATGGATAATTCACCAAATTCGATGAGACCGAGAACTAGCAATCTTTTTCAAACGATGTGAGTTTTCTTGAGCCACCTGGTCGTAATTGGTCCATCTTGTCCTAGTTAAAGCGTGACCAAAGGCCTACCAAATTCCATGGCCAAACTATCAAGAAGATTTTTTTCCCCAAACCGAAGGTTCTAGACAATTTTCTAGTAAAAATACTAGAGGTTTGTGAAGGTGGATAAACATTTCCTTGTCTAGGATTTAAACGGCGAGCTGATACGAAACCCAACTTTTCAAATTTAGCAGACTTCCTACAACTGCAAAATGGTGTATCAGGGCTCCTAGAAGGGTATAAAAATATCACAGAAGATCATTCGAGGTTGATTCAAGGATTGAAGTGACTCCTTACATAACAAGGTACATGTAGGAAACTTAACATCTCCTTTCTAGAGTTATGAAGTTTATTTTGAAGACCTCTAAAAAGTGTGGTTTATGTTCTTTTTTTTTTTTTTTAAACAAGGGAGCATAAACATATTTATAGGGCTCAACTTCAACTTGTTAATAAAAATAGGTCTGAAGCAATCTAGTTTTGTTATGAATTTTGTTAGATCATCTCAAAATGAGGGTTTGATTTTATGCTTAACTACCAAGGAATATTTTAATTGCGCAAGCCATAGTATGACATCTTTTTGTTTTGAAAAAAGTTTATTTAAAGCTCATCAACTCTATGATAATGCTACATTCTAAAATTTTATTTTGTTGCAAATGAACCACTATAAAGAAAAAAATTATAGAAGACATGAGAGATGAACTATTCCGGGAACCACGAGTGAAGTGGGTATGAGGTAATCCATGTGATTTTGGTGTTCCATGAATCGATTGTAGTTGTAAGAGGGTTTTCAAAGTCTTTTTCACCAAGCCCACCTTGTATATCTTTTGTAATCCTTTGGTGGCTCAAGAACTTCTTGAAAAAGATGTTTCACATCAAGAAGACGTGGGTCAATCTTAGCAGGGGCTTTATATCTTAAACCAACGACATATATTTCGGTAGATGTTGAGCGACTGGTGTTGTCACTTATACATTTTCAAACTGTTTGAAACAATAAAGTAGCACATTGTAATCTTGAGATCTGAACACCTTAGAGACAAAAATTACCTTCGATGCCAAAAATTCAACAGCAAGACTTAATGCATCAACAACTAGAGAATCCTGAGTAGTGGCTTCCTAGACCCAAGCACCTCCCACATTAGGCAACCCATCATGCAGGACAACGTCCAACATATTACAGCCATTCTCCTTCATTAATTTTCTGATAGACACCTTACACTTGGGTGTAGTAATATCTTCCTGTAAAGAGAAGGCCCCTCTAATGGGCCGAATGGGCACCAAATCAACCCCCATTATCAAGCTCCCTCCAGGCATATGCTTCATCACCACCTACATCCATCCACCTAGGGTTGTGAAAAGATATAGAAGGTACCTTTTTGATGAAAAAGAAAAAGAAAAAACTTAAATTTGGTGTCTAATTACACAAACTTAAAAGTGGATCGAGACCTGTAACCTTGTTCTTCCGTAATGTGGTAAAATGTATCCAAACGATGTTTTCCTTCAAATTTCTCATTGTAAACACACTTCATAAAAAAACTAGTGATCAACCCTAATGCATCAAATAGGATTGTAGAAAAATGGATAAGCTCAACCAGATTGTCTTGATATCAAAGTAACATCAAATCATTTCAGAACGAAAGTTGTTGAAACCTTTTGAATTTTTACTTGAAAATCATCTCATCTATAGAGATAATCAAAACTGGGTTGGAGAGAACTCATGGGAATGCATTTTATTCCTACCACAACACAGTCCCAACCTCATTCCAGTCCACCAATGTTTTGTGAAATCACCTCACCAAATCTCACAAACAAATTCCCATCGGGAGGTTTGCTTGTACTCCCTATAACATCTTTGTGCATACCATTTGCATATTCATCAGGAAAAAATAGTGGTAGCAATATTTTCTTCTCTTAGAGATCATTAAAAATTCTTTAGTATGAATCATCGACCCACATCAAACAATTTGCATGAGGAAAAATGAGGAAATATTTGGTTCATAACTTGGTTTCTATGCAAAGGATATGGTACTCCAGAGGCTACGAGTAATCTCATCAACCTCATGTCGATTGGTCCAAATATGAAATGATCTGACCAATGCTATAAGTGCAGTGAATGATTTTAGGAGGAGTGAATGAAAAGAAAAGTAACCCACAGAAATTTCATGGAATCTGCTCCTGCTGCAACTATCCGATTACTGAAAAATTTGTAAATTTTCCTTGGGTTTCAGCGAATTAATGGCTCTGAATCATAATTAAATTGTTTGTATTATAATGCAAGGGAAAGTAATAGGTTTGAAATGGCGTGTAGGGAATCCCGATCCTTGTCCAAACCCTTCCACATGCCACCGCCTTCCAGCCCCACTCACCCACTCTGCCACTCCATTAATTGTCCAAATTTTTTAAAATTTATTTATTTGCTTTTTATTTTACGTGGCACTACACTACATCTTTGATGCCCATGAAAAACACATGTTCCAAAGTGAAAATCGTAGCCAAGTCTACTTTCTCTATCATTAATACTTTTGACATTGGCAAAGTGTCTATATAACCTATGATTTTGAACTCGTCTATTGTTGAGTAAAAGATTCGATGATTCTTAGTTCCACATACATACCTCAAAATATTTTTTCTAGCTTGCCAATGTGAATCTTTTGGATATTCCATGAACCTTGAGATGAGGCTCACACCATACATAATATCAAGCCTTATGGCTATCAAATACATGAGACTTCCAACTAGCCTTTTTAATAATGTTAGATCTACAAATGATCCACTATCATCTTTTCTTAACTTCAAACCTATTGTAACTAGTGTTGGCGCTAGCTTGTAATTCAACATGTTAAATCTCTTCAAAACATCATTATCATACTTTGCTTGTGAAATAAAAACTCCAACTTCTAATTTTTGAACTTCAATGCCCAAAAAATAGTGCATGAGTCCTAGATCTGTCATCTCAAATTCTTTCTTCATGGCTGATTTGAATGAATCTATAGATAGATTTCTAGTAATGATTAAATCATCCACATATAAAAAAACAATCAAAATTTTACCTTTCTCATTTATCTTGATGTATAAGGTAAGCTCGCTACTTCTACTAAAACTATTCTACAACAAATAAGAATAAATCATGTTGTACCAAAATTTAGGTGTTTTCTTGAGACCATAAAGTGTTTTTCTCAACCTGTATACATTTCCTTCATGACCTTCAATCTCATAACCTTCTGGTTGATTCACATAAACTTCTTCTTCAAGAAAACCATTCAAAAATGTTGATTTTACATCCATCTGATAAATAGGCCATTTGTTTTAAGTTATAATTTCTAAAACCATTATTATCATGTCCAAACATGCTACATGTGAAAACGTATCATTGTAATCTACTCCATATTATTGTGAAAAACCTCTTGCAACCAGCCTTTCTTTATGTTTCTATACTTTACCATCAGCAGTATATTTGGTCTTATAGACCCACTTCACTCTTATCACGTCCTTTCCTTTTGGAAGATCTACCAATTCCCATGTCTGATTCTTCTCTATGGCATCTATCTCATCATCCATGGATTGAACCCAAACTTTATTGTTTATAGCCCCTTCAAAATATATTGGATTTGTAATTTGAGAAAACAATGCAAATACTGAAAAAGCATTAGTTGTATCAACATCATAAATCTCACTTAGACTCCTTGTTTTCCACTTTAAAGGGTTATCTGATGATGGATTGTTTTGTCTTGAAGGAATTTCTTCTGTTGTTCTTTGTGGTGTCTCTTGCATGGTTGAATATGATTGAAATCTTGCAAAACTCCTAGATATATATATGGAGGTGTATTTTTGTTACAACTGACTTTGTGGTGCATGTCCAAGATTCAAAGAAGATACAATACCTTGCTTCTCTATACTTTCATCTACCATATCATCATGAGGAATAGTTGCTATACACTGAATGTTCTCTCAATACTTCCATCCCATGCCTCATTTTCAACAAATTGTACATCTCTATTGATTATGACCTTTCGCAACTAGATTAAACAACTTGTAAGATTTTGTATTCTTTGAATATCCAACAAATATGCACTTTTCTCCTTTGTTGTCTAACTTCTTCCTTAGCTCATCAGGAACATGTGTGTATGCCACACAACCAAAGATTCTAAAATGAGAAACATTTTGTTTTCTGTTAGTCCAAGCTTGTTGAGAAATAATGTTTTGAATGATTTTCATTGACGCATGTTTCAGATGTAAACAACATTTGCTACTAGTTCTACCCAATACTCATTTAAAAGATGTTTTTCCTTCATCGTACTTCTTGCCATCTCCATTATGGTTCTATTCATTCTTTTTACTACACTATTCTTCTTTGGTGTATACCTAGTGGTAAACTACTTGTGTATATCATGATATTTACAAAAATTCATAAAAGCATTGGAAAAATACTCACCTCCTATGTCTATCCTCAAAATTTGATGTATTACCCACATTATTTTTCCATTAAGGCCTTGAACTACTTAGAAAAAAAATTATTTGTGTCTCAAAAATTACACCCATGTCTTCCTTGTATACTCATCAATGAATGTCATAAAATATGAGAAACCTCTAATCAAAGTTATTTTCATTGGTCCACATAAATATGAGTGAACAATTTCAAGTTGTACTTGAACTTACTATTTTTCGAAATGGGAAGGACTCTCGTGTTGCTTCCCTAAAATACAACCTTCACAAACTCTCTCTAGTTTCTGAATCAAAGGAAAACATTTTACCATATTTTTCTATGTAACAAATTCAAACCTTCAAAATTTAAATGACCAAACCTGAGATGCCATAGCCATGATTCATCTTTCTCAACTGATTGAAAATTTGATTCAATTTCTTTTTCTCTAGAATTATTTGGAGTATGAGCTATAGATGTGGTTGGTATAATCTTTAAAGGAAACATTCTATTTCTTGTCATCTTCACTTTAGCAATCAGTTGAGTACTTGGAGCTTTATCACGATCACACATTTGTTGTCTTCAATGTAAACTTTGTATCCTTTTGTACCAATTGACCAATGCTCATAAGATTATGCTTCAAACCTGCAACATAATAAACATCCTACATAATATTTTCTCCCCTTTTTAGTTATAATGTTGATTGTTCCTTTTCCTTTTACAATTATTGTATTATTATTCCCAAGGGTAACCTTTTTCTTTACTAACTCATCCAAATTAGAAAATAAATCTAAGTTACCTAACATGTGATTACTATAACTAGAATCCCAATAACATATGTCACTTGGACTCTTTTGTGATAGATATAAGTGATAAAGAAGGTGTTTCTTCAGAAATCTTTGTGCATGCAATAAACATGGAGCTTGGAGTAGAGCTTCCAACCTGATTTTGATTCTATTTTTCTAATCATATTGATTTTTCCTGAAATCATAAGCATAATGCCCATATCTCTTACAATAGTGACATTGCACATGTGACTTATCTTGTCTCTGACCTGAAAAATGATTATGATTGTGCTCTTGACTATGTCCTCTTCCACTTGAGTTTGATGGACTGCTTTTGCATCCTCTAGATGAACTTCTTCCTCTACCTCTAGGGCTAAAGTTTCCTCTTCCTCTTCCATGAATTCCTAATACCTGCGATGAAAATATTTATCTACAAATGGATGTGATTTGTTCAACATTTGTTCATGATCTATTAGTGATGCATGCAATGCATCAATTTAAAATTTACTTATATCCTTAGTTTCTTCAATAGTAACTACCAAAGGATCAAATTTTATAGGAAAATTTCTAAACAACTTTTCAATAATTTTTCTATCTTTAATAGTTTCACCATGGGATTTAATTTGATTGACTAAACCAACTACAAAAGTAAAAATGATTCTACGGAATCTAAATCTTTCATTGAAATATTTAAAATATCTTCAAAGTAATTGTAGCTTTTCAGTTTTTACTTTCTCTTTACCTTGATATGCAACTTGGAGAGTTTCCCATGTTATTTTTCTTTACTAGTTGTTGTCACTCTAGGTAGGATGCTTTCATGCATGGCTTGATGAATAAAGAAAATATATTTTCCATATTTCTTTCTTAATTCCTGTAAAGTGCCTTTCTATGCTTGTGAAAGTGTGTTATATGCTAACGCATCTACGGAATATGTGTACCCATTCTCTACAATTTTCCACACATCTTGGAATCTAAAAATTTTCTTCATGGTTAATGACCAATACTCGTAATTCTTTCCTATAAATTATAGTGTCTACAAACCGGATATAGAAGCCATAACTTGTTGTCAATTAGAAACCTGTTGTAAAAACCACGCTCTAATACCAATTTGTAGAATTTAGCAAAATGTAATATTGAACAATAGAAATAAAATAAGAAATATTGCAACTAAATAGAGTATTTCAAACTCAAATCAGCAGTTTTGTGCATATATATATTTTTTCCCATGTTAAAACTTCAACTCAATACAATCTTTGTGTGTATAAAACACTTACAATTTCCTCCTATATATAGATGGCTTTCATCTAACAATAAAACACTCAACTCAAAAAAACATCTTAAAAATAGAACTATCAACTAAAAATAGCACATGCTTTTGTCTTATGAATACAATATTTTTGACTTATTTGCATTCTTTCTTTTTATCCTAAAAATAGGGACATCTATTTTTAAAAAACTATGCATGAAAAACAAGTTGTTTTTTTGCTTTTCCTAAAAATAGAAAAAACATGTGGGAAAAATTATCTTTTCCAACAAATTTTTCAAATTAGTTCATATAAAACATATCCTGAAATGATACGTAGTATATGTGATACACATTTATTAATAGTTATAATTAATAAAAAAATTATGGGAACAACAACATTCACCATTAATTCTTACTTAGATATTATTGAGTTTAGGTGGACAAGAAGGTATGGGATAGCTAGTTATGATCATAACTTCTTTACATGATATAATATATACATATTTTTTTATTTTGATGGTTGTGTTTTAGAATTCAATTGAATGATCTTACTAAGATGTTTAAGTGAGGATGTTTTTTTCTCCACAATTCCCTCCCCTGATGCTTGACATCATGATCAATAAATTACCAACGTAATTTATTCTAAATAGATCCGTTACTACTTATAGTTTTATATGTGTCTATAGTTTACTTTGGAATTTATTCTACAAACATCAATGTACACTGGTTTAGTACAAAAATACTGATTTTTAAACTAGAGAGGGCACCATAGTTAGTTACATATGAAAATGATTAAACTAAGCATTGAAATTTCACCCATCCTAAAAATGTTGGTACAAATGGAAACTATGAACAATGTTATTAATTGCAATATGATATAGGTTTTATTGGTCCTACCAACTTAATCATGAGTTGTCCAATATGTCTTATATAACTTAATACGGGTATTTTTCCATCCACCACCCACTAAGTGGCATGCTTCCCTTTTTCTTTAATTATAGGACAAGTGTCATAAGTTTAACAATTAATCATATTTATAGTTATTGATGATTAGCAACACATTAACAGTTAAACCATTTTATAATCATGTATTTAGGTTTTGTTGGTTTTGTTCTTCAAGTTTCATATTTGTGAATCGCCCTTTCCCTCAACACTAAGAATGACTTTAGATAATATTATCACCCTCATCAATAGATAATATAAATATTATTTACTTTTTTCAGTTTATGGTCACCATGAATAATGTAGTTTCGGTAACGTAATGGATTGTGTAACACCTATACCGAGATATATACATCAATTTTGATATTTTCATTATTTATATGAAAGGATGTGCATATTGGAGAAAAGCTTCGTGGGACTAGGTCATACTTGTCTCATGTCATAGTAAACTGATGGATATGATTGTTTAGTTGGGTAGCTGAATCTTTTTTCACGCTTACCACCACAGACAGTAAATAGTTTGATTTGCACCAGCTAATGCCTGACAAACCTCCTTTGAATTATTCGAGGGCTTATAGGTGGAGGATCAAATACGTGATAGATTATCCTCATATTGTCATGGATTATATGCACAAAATATTTGAGATATTTCGTGAAGGTGATACATAAACTAATTGGTGCAAAGGATTACTGGTACAAGTTTGTATTTTTTTTATATTCCATTAATATTTATTGGAAGTTGTCTAATAATGTTTTTCGATCTGATCAATTTTCATTATTATGAATGAAAGGTAACTAATGACAATCAAAATTGTCTTCACATTGTTATTGTTCATCATAATGCTAATAAGAAAATAAATCCTTGCAACCTGCATACCAAAATGATGTAAATGTAAATGATAACACAATGCTTCAAATGATCTTAGTGTTGTGTTTACAAAGTTACATTGGTGATCTGTGTTTACGATATGAATTCATATTAAACATTTTGTTTACGGTTATCATGGTTTAATTTGGTTGTCAGGCATGAACACTTATGTGACATCATTGACTATGCAATATTAACACCAAACACAAATCTATATGTGATGAAGACACTGCTAAGGAGAAATGCACCACCATGAGCACAACCATTGATGATGATGGTAATCGTGATGGTGATGGTGGTGGTGGTGGTGATTTTGATGATGGTGGTGATAATAATAATGAGGATGATGATGAAGATGAAGATGATGATCATGATGATTATCATCATCGATGCAATCATCAAAATATCGTGATTTTGATTTTCACCTTCACAATCATGGTAATTAGCATCTTCCATCGTCATTATTATCGTCACCATCATTATCGTACATGTTTACGGTTTAATGTTTACAAATTATGGTTTTGTACAAGTTTTAAATTTGAATAATTATAATCATTAAATAATAATTGTAACTATAATTATTTTATAATTATTATAATTATAATAATAGTGATAATTATGGTCATTATCATTTTTATCGTCAAGATCATTGTTGTCATTATTTTTATCTATGTCATCATAGTTTTCATCTTTTTCATCATCATCACCATCATTTTCATGATTGTCGTCATCATCCTCATCATCATTATCAACACCATTAGGACCACCACCATCAATAATGACCCATCATCATCATCGTGAATATTATTTTTACTAGTAATATCTATATTATTATTAGAATTTGTAAATAAATTAAATATTTTGATTATTATTTTTTATTTTTATTAATTTTTATTATTTTAAAAAAATTAACTTTTATTAAATCTTAATTTTTATTTTTAAATTTTTTTATTGATTTTCTTTTTAATGTCCATTTATTTCAATTTATAATTTTTATTTTTTTAATAATTTAATTTATATTAAATTTAACTTTTTAATATTTTTTTATTTTTTATGTTAATTAATTTTTAAAGTTTCTTATTTTTATATTTTAAAATTTAATTATTAATTGATTATTATTAATTTTAAATTGTAATTTTAATATTTTGAATTTTTATTAATTTCAATTAATTTTAATCTGTCATTTCAAATATTTCTTATTTTTATTAATTTTAATTCTTTTTTAATTATTTTTTATTTTATTGTTTTAAAAAAATAAAAATTATTAATTTTAAATTTAAAAATTTATTAATTTTTTATTTGTGTTTAATTTTTAATATTTTTAATTTTTTAAGAATTGTTCATAATTATATAATTTCCAATTTTAATTAATTCTTAATATGTATTATTTTAAGATTTTTTAAATTTTTTAAATTTTTAATTATTTTATGTTAATTTTTAATGATTTGTTAATCTTTATTGATTTAGTTTATAATGTTTATTCAACTTATTTCTTATTTTTCTTAATTTTTAATTTTTACTTTTAATTAATTTTTTAATATTTATTCGTAATTTTGATTTTTTTATTTTATTAATTTTATTTTTATTTTTAATTAATTTCAAATTATTTTATTTTTAATTTTTAATTAATTTATAAAATTGTTATTAACTTTTGATTATAATTAATTCGTAATTTTAATTTTTTTATTTTAAATTTGTAATTTTAATATTTTTATTCTTAAATATTTATTCGTTTTTAATAAGCTTTTATGTTTTTTTAAATTATTAATTATTATTTTTAATTAATTCTTAATTTTTATTATTTTTGGTTAAATTGTTATACTTTTTTAATTTTCATAGATTTTGTTTTTTAATGTTTATTTATTTTTATTTATAATATTTATTAATTTTTTAGTTTTACGAATTTAAGTTTATATTAAAGTTTACTTTTTATTAATTTTTAATTTTTAGTAATTTGTAATTTTTCTAGTAATTTTAAATTTTAAATTTTATATTTAATTAATAATTAATTTTATTAAATTTGATTTGTAGATTTAATATGTTTAATTTTTGTTAATTTCAATTATTTTTAATTTGTAATTGAAATTTTTTATTTTTGTTATTTTATTTTTTACTATTGGTAAATGGTTTTGAAGGGACCATACCTGTAGTACAAAAAGGTTCAACGATCAAATAATACAATAACGGTAGAGTGGTTTTGTGATACGTGGGGCCACACCCCAACTAAAAGCATAGGAACTAGATAAACAGGAAAAAACTAAGGCACGGACCATCTTTCAATAAGGATCTCGACTAACAAACATCAAACAACACAACAATAGTGACAAAAGAATAAGAGAACAAAATGAAACTTCAAAACAGAGATAGAATAAAGATTTGATAAAAACGAGTACAATTTTCAATGCTTTGAATAGGTTGACAACCGTTTGCATTTACGGGTCATGGCTACCCTCGATGATAGTTTTCTTTTTTATAGTACCATTCTTCCAAGGCAACTCAGGATACCATAAGCCTCGCAAACCTACTTTATATTATTTTGGATATAATCTAAAATTGTATTATAAATAACCAACCGATTGGATTGCATGTCTTTTGTAGTGCCCACTTCCCTTCGACACTTATTATATTTTTATTTGATTATTGTTGACTATATACATGGATATTATTATATCATTTTGGCTTAGCATGATGTTAGATGATAGAGATACTTTGACTATTGATGGATTTCGATTCATAGTATGATTTGTGTGGATTCTTAGAGAGACATTTTATATTGATGATGATGTGTTGTTGACATATTTATATATTTCTGACATTCGGTTAATTGCGATGTAATTCATTTTTATCATTTACTAACTTATGTGTCTAAATTAGTGAATTAATCATGTTATTAAGCTAATTATGGATGTGACAAAAAAAGTCATTTATTAGATTAGTTGGTTCTTTGGTCTATGTGTTTTTAAGTTGAGTGTAAGTAACTTGAGTGTTGTACACTCTACATTACCTTTGAAATTCAGATTTGGCCTTAAGGGCCAATTTTGGAGGCTTGTCTCACACCTCTTAATTTCTTATACCAACCCTACCTATGGATTGAGGGTCAAAAATAGACCCCATTAAGTGTTTTGTAAGAAAAAAAGTGGCATTCATTGTACTTTTCTTACATGGGTTTTAAAGTTTGTACTTAAGGGGTGTGGGTTGGGGTTGTGTGTGTAAGGCGTTTATCATTCTTGTAACTACCAATTTATTGTGCATTAGGGTTGAGGGTTGACTTGTGAGGTGGAGTTGAGGATAAGTGATGTGGCATCCTACATGGAGCCACCTCACCCTCCTTTCTTCATTTTCTATTTCTTTTAGTTCTTTTGTTTGTTTGGGGGTTACTTCATTTCATTTGGTGCTCTTGTATTTTTTGGAGTGCTTGTGGATTTTGTTGGATTTTGTTTGTATTAGATTGGTCTTGAAGGAGCTCGGTGTGTGTGACTCTTAGATCAAGCTCTACCATGGAAAGGTAGGAGCTACACCCTTGTTTAATTGTTTTTCTTTTATTTATGTATATGTGTATGTTATTGAGTGTTTTGGTATGCTTGTTGTGCCCTTAGGTAGATTGCCTAAGTATGGTGTAGGAGGATTATATGGAGATATTATATGTAGGGAGGAATAATAGTTTATTTCATGCTTTAGAGGGATTAGGGGTGGGTGCCCCACCTTGGACAAGAAAATGCTTGCATTTCTTACATGTTTTTTTTGTGAGGGAGACATAAGAGATTGTAGGGAGGCATAAGAGAATGTGGGAGGCATAAGAGTTGTGTAGGGGTTTTGAGATGTATATTGGAGGGTTTTAAGGTGGGCACCTAATCCCATTGGGAGGCATAAGTGATCTCCCCATAGATCCTTACTCCATTGGCTTACATTTCAAGCCTTGTGTATTTTGTAAAGTGGTATTATTGTGTTCTTTTTCTTGTGATTGAATGTGCTTGAAATGGTTGTGAAAATTATTTTTGTTGTGGAAGCATTGTATAGTTTTCATGTGTTGGATCCATCCCTTATTACCTTATGGTTGGGGATCGGGGCCAATGAGGAGGATTTTTCTCCTCTTCACTAGATTTTTGGTTTGGTGGAGAGTGTTTCCTCTTCCCCATTTGTTGTTGGATATTTTAAAACTTGGAGCACTTGTAGAAGACTAAGAAATCCTTCATTATAGCTACCTTTCTTGTAAAATTCCCACTTAAGGTGGAAGATTTATGGTATTGTTTTGAAAGAAAATTTGTATTGAATATTTGTTATTAAGATTGTAATACATGTTGGAAAGAGAAACAATTTTAGTGAAACAAGTTTTGATATAATGGAAATGTAGTTGAAAGGAGAACAACTTGTTCACATTTTAGTTGATTTATCATCTCACATGGGTGTGTTGTTCTTGTTTTAAAATTATTGGAAATATCTTGTTGAAAGTTCTTGTGGGAATGTTTGAAACTTGTATGTTGCAAAGGAAAGAAATATAAATTTCTATTGGATTATTTGAAAGGCATATGATGGCAAGATAGATTATATTTGTTCACTTCCTTGTATTGGTTGAAAGAGAGTCAAACTTTATATGTATAGATGGAAAGAACTTAAATTTTAATTTTCATTTACTTGGTCAATAAAATAGATTAATTCCTAAATCTAGTGGAGTAAAGAAATTGTTTGTTTACAACTTAGACCTTAGCCTCCTTGGAGTATGTAAAATTCATTATTAAGTTATTATAAATTTACATATAAACCCAATGAAAATTAATGTAACAAGTGAAATTTGGCTTAATTTTAAACCTCTTATCAAAATATTACCAAATTTTAAAAGAAAACTTTAAATGTGAGATGTACCTTAGTTAATAATATAAATATCATTACTTCTTGATAATAGTCTTCATATTAAAATATCACTATTATTGATATTAATAGTAATATCGATAGCATTAATTTAAAACGTGTGTGTGTGTGTGTGTGTGTGTGTGTGTGTGTGTGTGTACATATACATATACATATATAATAAAAAGTAGCTAACTAACTAACCAAGTAATAAAACAAAGTAGATATTGCTTACTAAAGTGTAGAGGTTGTAGATGGGGGTGGGGTCGGCGACCCTCCCCCAACCCAAATAGCTTCCACCATGTAATACTGACCCTCTTGCAGCACTTAAACTTTGAGCAGTCAGCCCTATGTGGTTTATGAGGACCATGTAAAAATTATTCTGCGGCTATGTGTTTCACTTTTTAATTCTTTATATATATATATATAACCTGAAATCCCAAAGATATACACGACAACAAACTTTGTCTTTTGCCACAATTTTTCAACAATATTTTTGTGGTTATATAGCATTTCAAAAACTAAAATTTTAGCATTGGATTTGTAGCTAATCTAATTTTTAATATATTATTGTGGTTTTTCCACAATTCATTATACCATAGATAGTCCACAATTTATAAAATTTATAGATAATCTCCATTTTTAAATTGTACATTGTCCACATTTCTTAATATTTGTAACATTTCTACATTTTCTATTTTTGTTAGTATTCCACAATATTCACAAGAAATGTAGTTTTTCTATACATTATGTATTTGTAAAAATCCACAATTTACAATTTCACAACTCTCATCAATGTTATATTGTGGAAATTTCAACAATTTTTTTCTACAATTGTCGTTACCACAAAAACTTGTAGGTGGAAGCTACAATTTGATTGCCACAATAATTAATTGTGGAATTATCTTTTTTCAAAATGTAGAAATGTTACTATTAACAAAAAATAATTTATTTTTAATTGTTTTAAATAATTTATAACAAAAATACCAAAAACCAATTACAACATTGTGAATCAAAAATAATTTTAATTTATTATATAAATTGTACACATCATATATTTTTACACTCCCTAAAATTGTGATTCACTTAATTTTAGTATTTGTTCCATCTAATTTTTGATGGGTGTGGATATGGACGCCATGGGCATGGGGAGGTAATGCATCATGATTATTCTTTTGGTGTTGGGGCTTAAGATTTTCCTGATTAGTGAGCCTCTTCTAATAGGTAGTAGCGGTGTGGTTTATCACTAGAGTTAGTAGTGCCTCCATCATTGACACCATTCCTGCGAATGGAAAGTTGGTGAATAGATTTTGGTGGAGATAATTGCTGGTTAGAGACTCCAACACATCTTGTAAAACATGGACAAAGCCCGTGGAGAGTACAAATCCTACAGCAAGTTCCTTAATTATGAAGAATATGTCTCAGTTGATCCTAAAATGAGCCTTGAAGATTCAAACCGGTAATAGCCCAAGCTATAAGAGGAACCTGAGAGCTAGTGCACTACAAATCCAAATCAAGAATAATAAGTTAACATGGAGAAATCATGAGCAACTATTAAAGGATCTAATGAGATATTCGAGAAATATATGTAATCCATCATCGTTTCCATGCTCTAGATGTGCCTTAGAAATCCTTTTTCATTCTCAAAGAAACATGGAAAAATAATCAAAGAAAGAAAAAGAAGAATAAAATATGCTATAAGATATCATATATACCTTGTAGGAATATCTCCAAACAATAAATCTAAATATGCACATTTATAAATTTTATGAGTTATCAGATCTTCATATAGTAGGGAACTGATTGGAATTATGCCCTACTATTGTGGATCTTCGATAGCATTGGGCTAGTGTAGGGATTCTCTTCACGGGGATTCTCAGATTGAGAAACTATCTCCTCTTGTTTCTTCATTAAATCCTATTCTTCACATGATCTTTTGAGCCAAGCAGATGACGGGCAAGTCTTCAACTGGGATCACCCTACACTTCTCCTCAATTATAATTACCATTGACATATCATCTTCAGGATTTACTAGGTAGCATCATCTCCATCTCTATATCAATATCACCATTAATCTACTTCTTTGTTTCTCACTCAACAATTAAAGGTTGTTGTAGATTAGTATTGTGCCATGATTAGAGGAGTGAATTTTTTTATAGTGAAATCAGTAGAAAATGAGCATGATTACAACCGTTCACACTAACTATCATGTACATTCGCATATGAATTCATCTACTAAATTTGCTAAAATATTTTCAAAATAAGCACGGCAATGCCATGGTTAGGAATGATAATTGACTACCCGAGGTCACTTTATAAGGATATTACTTGTATAAATTAGAACATATACAACAGAATAACATGAGAGAACACCAAAATATAGATAAATGATGACAATATGCTCATATAATAGCTTTGCCACTTCGAGGGGGCAACCTCCAATACCACTTCGAGGGGGTAACCTCCAAACCATACAATAACACTCCAATACTCAATATGATGATTAACTACAACCTTCTAACCCCTATATATACCATTCTAACCTATGGCCAATATTGAGGCTGACCTCCTAAGCATAATAAATCATAAATGAATGATATAATAAGATAAGGGGATGTGTGCCACATGTTGGCATCTCCATCAATACATATACATCATAACATCCTTTCCCTAGGTGCATAGCATTCCTTCCCTCCTTGACATGTTTCGTCCCGAAACATAAGAAGAAACCATGTAATGAGTGTGTTGTAAATTTTTACACACTTTGCACCATGATCGATCATCCATCCATATGTGATCCTGGTAGATGATACATATCTAAACTAATATCCATATTCCGTTGCGCTACTCTGATTCCATTTGTGACCATAGTTTATCATCCTTGGATTCCATGCATAACCAACATAAGGATTCCATGTATAACCATAATAAGGATAACCATAATAAGGATTCCATGCTTCATAATTGTTGCTCCATTGATCCCCTATATAAATAAAGTGATTATTCCTCCAATTACCTATATATCTATATTGGTTGGAAATATGATGTGCCCTAGGATATCTCCATGATTTTTTTCTCTCATGTTGACATGGATTTCCATATGTTGCAGTTGTAGTATCCTCAACCTTATCAACTTGTTTCTGAACTTTCTTTTCTTCTTCCACCTTTGCATTTGATATTTTCTTTTTCTCTTGAGTAGATGAAGCATAATTTCATTCTTTTTCTTCATGTTCCTCTTTTGAATCATCCTTATTTCCTTTTTCTCCATATTCTAAATCATCCTCATGGTCTATATTGACTTTTCTTTTATTTCCATTAAGCCCTTTGATATCCTGTAAAGTGACCTTCTTTTTGTACCAAATCTTCATAAACTTATTTTTCATATTAATATTAAGTGTTCCCAATGTCTCTAACCAAGGATACCTAAGAAAAATATCCAAACCATCCATATATAAGGCAAAAAAATCTGAATGTAAAGTATATTTGTCCATAGTAAGTTTTAAATCTTCAAAACTTGAAGTTTCTTACCATTCACTTGAGATTCTTTGATATTACTTTCTTGAATATGTAGATGTTGAGCCATATCCTTGTTGATGAAGTTATAAATGTTGTTAGGGTTTATGGAAACAATTATCTTATTCCTTTGAATGCATCCATGAAATTGAAATATGGTATCTTCCTTCTTGGGAGCTATAATATCTTCTTCTACATCAATATCTTTTTTTCTTCCTCTTCTTCATAATCTTCTTCAACTTCTTCTACGTTTGATTCTTCAATATATGCTATACCATCATCTTCCCTCAAATATTCTTCACCTTCCTCTTCATCTTCTTTCTCTCTTGATTCTTCAATATATTCTTCTCCATCATCTTCCTTTGACTCTTCTTCCTCTTTGTGGTCACATCTATACATAAAAAGTTGTTCCATTTCCTCCCAAGACCAATCCTTCTGTCATTTTTAACTCGAGAAAACCAAATCCATGCGGGACCACCAAGATAATGTTAAAACCTATTCCTTGTCATGAAATATGAGAAATATATATTCTTAAATTTTATCCACCATTCTTTAGCATCCATCTCACCATTTCCATAAAAAAATTTATCCCCGTGATCATGATTAGGGTTTAGGAATTCTGAAAATATTTCGGTAGATGGATAAAAACACAAAGAACAAACCCTAACTGAAATTTTAAGAGCTTTCCGAAAATATAAATTTTGCTAAAAAATACCACAATTTGCTTCCTGAAAAGTGAATTTATGAAAAAACCTAAAACACCAATAACATCCAAAAAAGATCCAATGGAGCTGAAATTTTCATATATTTTGACTTAGAGTGTTTCCAAATTATGATGCAAAAATTGGGAAAAAATTAGATACCCTCTTCAAGATATATTCGAAACAAAAAATTAGGGTTTTTACCCTAATTTTGGCCGAAATCGCTGCTCTGATACCACTTGTAAGGATATTACTTGTATAAATCAGAACATATACAGTAGAATAACATGAGAGAACACCAAAATATAGATAAATGATGACAATATGCTCATATAATAGCTTTTCCACTTTGAGGGGGCAACCTCCAATACCACTTCGAGGGGGTAACCTCCAAACCATACAATAACACTCCAATACTCAATATGATGATTAACTACAACCTTCTAACCCCTATATATACCATTCTAACCTATGGCCAATACTGAGGCCGACCTCCTAAGCATAATAAATCATAAATGAATGATATAATAAGATAAGGGGATGTGTGCCACATGTCGGCATCTCCATCAATACATATACATCATAACATCCTTTCCCTAGGTGCATAGCAATCACCAATTCAATTTTTACTAACTCCATGCATAAATTACGTGATACTTAGGATTTTCTAATTACAATGGGGTTTTAATGTTCTACAAACAAGATAGGAATAGAATTTGTTAATTTAGATGGAATAATCTTATCGAATCCATGACACAATTACATAACTCCCTGGACATGGGTTTTTTCCCAAGGTAAAAATAGTGCACCACCTAAAGCACATTCTTCCTCCGGTTCGAGACATCCCTAAAGGAGGCCAACATTGAATGAAACCCATTGTCATTGTCAACCACTGTGTAGCACATATCAAAATGGGTAGGGTATTCGATGGGGCCATCGAACCTCTTGTTCTCTATGTCAAAAATTATAAGAGATATTTGATGATTAAAAAAATAGGTTACATATCACTTAAGCTTGGTCATCTAACCATTGATACATTATTACAATAACTACCATATTTTAATGAGTTGATCGAAACAAAACTATCGTATTCCAACATGGAAGAAATTCACAAAGCATGTTATATATCCTTGTTCTAAGGATAGGAGAATACATTTCATTAAATTATAACTTATGATTTATGCATACCAAAAAAGAAGAATCTATTTTAAAATTAGAGCGTTAACAAGGAAAAATGTGTCAATGAAAGATATGGTTACTAACTTATTGTATTTGCAACCAAATAAAGCATAAGCATTTACATAGAAATAAATATGATTCCTAATAATGCGGTGGATCCCGTCCTTTGTTGGGATCGGGAGATTTGGGTAGTTTAGGAGCCTTAAGTACTTCCCCTTTGCAGTCGAAGCTCTCTGCAATACAAAAGAAGCGCAATTAAGCATTAAATCTTTTCGAATGAAATCAGCACTTCCTTTTTATTATATTTGGCCCAAATCAACAATTTGCATAGCCTATGAAACATTACTATTTAGCCTCACATAAATAGCTCCCCATACCAATACCACTAGGGAACCCACAGATCATTGCTTACAACAATGGTCACTATAGGCTATTCAGAGAGACCATTGTTATTCCTATGGGGTGTTTTTTGGAGATATTTTCAAGGGTTTTGAAGATATCTAATGACCCCATCCTTGGTTACAATATTGAATAAAATCATCTCACTTAATGCACTTAATGTACGCACTTCCTTGCATGTTGTCTTTCCTCAATTCCTGGCGCGTAGGAGGAACGAGTCTCACTTATTTGAACTCCAACTGAAAGTAGGTGATCACCAATCCATCACTACTATTTCTGGTGCATACACCTGAATTTGACTCCATTGCAATTTAACTATCCTCCATCTACCTCGCCAACAATTGAGGAGAATGCATGGCGATGCACTCCACGTTTACACATTGCACGGTACTCAAGAGGTTATACAACTGACTACATTCATCATTAAAAACTACAACCACGTGGAGTAAGGAAGGAGAGTGTGGGATATTTTGTAAAAAAATATATTTTAAATTAGTTATTTTATATGTTATAAATGATAAATTAGTAGGTATTATTTATATTAAATTTAATATTATAAAACAATTAGTAATGTTATATTTCTAGTGTAATTTCACAATATCTTAATTTTAAATTAGTTATCACATATATAATATAATTAATATTGAGCGATCAAGTCAATATATTTTAGGTAATATAATATTATCACATTAATATTTTATATTAGTTATATTAATGATTTTTTTGTTAATTTCATCTTAAAATATGCTACAATAATCATATATTTTTATACAATTAGATAGTATTTAACTTAAGAATTCTATAATATTTCTTAAAACATGTAAACAATATAAAAATATAGAGAATAGAATTTCAATATTAATATAAATTTATTAATAATATCTCGCAACTGTAATTTGGTAACTATATTTTATGATACATTTTAATTTCAATTTCAAAAAATTGTGGATTTTCTACGAGGAAGTGTAGGATATGTGAGTTCTCTATGAATTATTATCACTATGTGTAAATTGTGGAGCATCCACAATACCTAAAAATCAATAAATGAAATTTTTATAGAGATGCCACAATTGTTCCACAAATATTCCAAATTGTGGAAAATTTGTGGAATAATTGTGGTTAAAAAGGTGTGTGTGTGTGTGTGTGTGTATATGTGTGTGTGTGTGTGTGTGTGTGTGTGTGTGTGTGTGTGTGTGTGTGTGTGTGTGTGTGTGTGTGTGTGTGTGTGTGTGTGTGTGTGTGTGTGTGTGTGTGTGTGTGTGTGTGTGTGTGTGTGTGTGTGTGTGTGTGTGTGTGTGTGTGTGTGTGTATATACTCTCTTACCCAAGTAAATACATACACCCATTTCACCTATTTCCTCTAAAATGGGGCAAAACCCATATGCCCATTTGGGCAAATGCTAAATAATGAGAAATAAAAAAAATAAATAAAATACATTGGAACCCTAAGTGAGGGTATAAATAAAACTTGGAAAGGAAAGAAGAATGTGCATCTCCCCAAGATATTGAGATTGCCTCTCATGGCTTCCACCTTCTCTCCACCAATCTGCAAAACAAAAAGAAGAAACAATAAGTCAAACAAAAGAGAAAAGAGATTTTCATAAGCATGCTTAGGGTTAGATAGTTTTCCTAATCTAAGGGCCCCAAATGAATCCATCCAATGGATGAGATTCATCCCTACAAAAAGTAGGTGGGAAGTGGGTGAGAGAAATTCAAATTTAATTTGCATGGGTAGACATTATTTTGGGGTCACTCTAGTATGTGTAGGGGGTGTTATTATTTTCCTAACCCAAGTGTCTTTTAGAGACCTTTTTACTTAATGCAACTTTAGCCCCTTGTGGGTATTATAGAATTTTATTATTTAATTAAATAGACCACCATACCCTTGAGATTAACTAACCAAATTTAATTAAGATGAAATTAAATTATAGGGAAGCCTAAGTCTTGATTGGGACTAACTAATTTTATTATAAATTATTGAGAGATTTTATTTTATTATTTAAAAGGGGGATCTAGAGGAAAATTTAATATTGTTAATTTAATATAATTTTAGATATGATAACATGACAACCGTAAACTCAAATATTTTATTGTGAGTGTTTTTTGATGAAAAAAATTATTCTATAAATTTTCCAGTGTGACCTAGGTTGTTCTTGGGTTTCATGTGGGAAATTTAGTGGGTGTGACATCTTCCACCTATAGAATTATTTCATCCAAATCATTGAGCTGAGTGGAAAGGCTATTCATCTTCTCTTCTAGGTTAGTGATAGTAGAGGGAATAATGTTGGTTTTGAGGCCTTCTTTGATGAGGATATCTACATTCTCTTCAATCTCCTTAAGGGCCTCAGCCTACTATTTAATTTGAGTGGACAGAACAGAGCTAGAGTCTACAACATCTTGACTAATTTCAAGAAAACTCTCAGATCTAACAACATCCTTCCCTTTTGAAATACGAAGAATTCTCTTGGGGGAGGATAAGACAAGGAAGCACATATATTCAAATTTTTAGTGTGAATCCTCAACTACTGAGGAGGAGGGGGAAACATGTGGGCCAAAGGAAGGTGGGGTCATTTATCACCATATTTACAAAGAAGTGATGAAGGAGGAAGATCACTCCTTGGTGCAAAGGGAGTACCCTCATGTGGTCTTGAACCTCTTTAATAGATTTCTCAAGAGAATGCAAAATGTAGTGAGGGAAACTAACTTTAACAACATTTCAAGTGATTTGAAATGGATTACTAGGTCCTTCCAATTTGTTGCAAAATTCAGGAGATGTGGACATCATGTCCCTTAATGCGTTGAATGAATTTGGTGAAAATTTATACATTCAACACTTCCCACAACTCAAACTCAAGGTCTTGGTCTATTGGTGATTTACAAGTAGATTGTAGTCATTAACCCAAGTTCCATTCTCATTGAGTTTGTTGGATGCTTTCAATAAGTGGCCATGGGATCACCTTGAGGTAGGGTTCAAACTCCTCCATATGTACCAAGAGGAACATAGTGTGGTGCTCGAATGCATATCACTCAGTGGACATTAAGGATCCAAGCCCACCCCCATGTCCCACTTAGAGAAATTTCTCCTCCACCACTCAAGTTCATAGCTCTAGTACAATAAAATTATTTACCATCCAAATTTTTGACTCAAGGCCTTGGGCTATTGGTGAGTTAAAAGTAGTTTGTAATCATCAACACAAATTTCATTCCCATTGATTCCATCGAAAACTTTCAATAAGTGGCCATGGGGAAACCTTAAGCTAGGGATTAAGCTTCTCCATGTGGACCAAGAGGAATATAGTGGGGCACTCCAAATGCGGATCACTCGCTAGACATTAAAGACCCAATCCCACACCCATGTCCCACTTAGAGAAAGTGCTCCTCCACCACTCTAGTTAATAGCTCACGGTATAATAAAAGTGTTTACCATCCATAGTTTTAGCCAAGGGGTTTTGGTGGATCGGTTAAGAAAGATGGTTGTGTCAAGATCCACCTGATTCAAATCCTGCTAGGCACGTCCCCTTCAGTGGTTGTTTACCGGTGGTGGTAGGAGTTTCATCACCGGTTGGTAGCGGTGATTATTGGTGGTGGCAGGAGTCACATCACGAATGGTCGTGGCTTGTGGGTTGGTGGTATTTTCATCCTTTACATTGGAAATGAATACCGGCTCTAAAAATGGAGGTGGCGAGAAAATATTGGATCATCGGTGCAGTGAGATTCTTGGTCATAATTTGTGTTGGTTTAATTGTAATATCTTGTCGAAATACATTACTTGTAGGTTAGGGCCCTTTCAATCCTCTGGTTCATAGCTCTGGTCAAAATCATTTATTAATAAAAACACTTCCCACAACTCCACATTATTTTTCCATGATGGGTCACAAATGGGATCATCTCTACAAGGAGGTCCCCCATGATGCAATTGAATAAAATGGCAACAACAACAATGAAACACAAGTGATAGGATGTCTTAGCCATAGAAGTAATGACACGCTGAAAATTCAAAGCTTTCAAACCCCACCTTCTCGAGTTGCACATTTAAAATAAAAACCCTATTTTCGAAGAAGAGCTCAAAAAAGTGATAAAAAGATAATTCATTTGGAGTAATGAATTTGTATAGGCTGGAAGTACGCATGATCATCCCTCCACACATGCCAAGACCACCACCTTAAAATGATTAAAAGGTTAAGTGCTTGTGGATTCATTGTTAATGATGGATTTGGTAGCACTAGAAATATCCTCAAGATCATACCAGATTTTAAAATTATTAATAATGACCCCTTCATTAGCAAGTGCATCTTCCACCCCATTCCCTTCTCTATAGACATGTCTAATTTTGATGTTAGAGAAATATTTGCATAAAACCTTAGCTTTGAATATGAATTCCTTTATGGTCTAGCTAGGGGTTGGGTACCATTGAGATTATTAATGACATTTAGAGAGTCTCCCTCAATGACTAAATTGCTGACTTTTAGGTCCCTGGGAGTTCTAATTCCCCGGAGATCTGTTGGGGCATCTGCATAATGGTTTGATTGAATTCCCATTGGTCATGTGTAGGAAGAAATAGGGATTCCTTGATGGTTTCTTATTATCCCCCACTACCAGATGCACCTGGGTTTCCTTTAGAGGCCCCATTGAAGTTCAACTTGCACCAACCTTCATTAGGGGCAATTTATTGAACAAGAGTCCTATCAATACATGGACAAGTAATTTGACCCTGTTGGATTTCAATGTTCCAGGATTTCAAGAATCTTTCCTCATCCTTGGGGTATTTAGCATTTTTGGGGGCTTGAATCTTAAAATGTTCTCCTTGGCTGCAACTATGATTTCATTGAGGAGCCTCTTTATGGACTTGTTAACATTCCTAAAAATAAGAGAATTTTGAGCCTTCCAAATTCTCCAAATGGTGTGGGGAAAAATAAATTTCCAAAACCTCCTGAGTAGACCATGTTTGAAAGGTGGTTTTCATTGTTCCCAGTGCCTACACAATATCATCTGGGAACTCCCATGTGATGCCAAATCTAGCAAAGATTAGCTTCCATAAGGCAACAACAATGGGGCAATGTAAGAGAAGGTGATGGATAGACTCATTATCTTTTTTGCAAAGATAGCACCAATTTGGCATGGTGGAACCCCTTTTGATAAGATTATCAATTGTAAGGATGCTCTTATTTAAGACCTAACAAAGGAAATGATTAATCTAATATGTGAGTTCTTTGAACTGAATTTTTCTCCAAACAAAGCCACTAGGGGCCTCATCATCCAACACTTGGTAGCATGTTCTCACTAAATAATCTCCATCAAAGGAATGGGACCAGATGAACTCATCTTTAGCTTCAATTTGGTTGATAAGGATGTGGTTGAGGATGTTTTTCATATCCAAAAGGAGGTCTTTACGTTCAAGTATCTTAGAGCTTAAGCTTTTCCATTTAATTTTTCCATCAATAGTATAGATGTAGTTACTAACTTTGTTGACTAGTGGCTATTTTGCAATTGTTTTTAGTTTTTCCTAGTGGCAACTGTTAGGAATATTGTGAAAATATACCCACTTGTCATCCTAGAATTGGATGTCCTCCCCATTTATAAGATTTCATTTACAACCCTCTTCAAAATTATGTCTAGTCTTAACAAGATTATGCCAAAAATTAAATCAAGTAAGGAGGAGTATCCTTTGAGTAAGTCCTTGGTTGTACCTTGGTTCAAATATTTGGATTTTATAAGATCATTCCAAGGGAGGTTCTCCTTTAGGAGTCTCCAACTCATTTTTGAGACAAGAGCAACATTCATAATCTTGATATTCTTGATCCCTAAACCACCCACATTTTTGCTAGTGCAAGCTTTATCCCAAGCCACAAGATGGAATCTCTTTTTCTCCTCTGTAACCATCTATAAGAAGTTATTTTTAATTCACCCAATCCTTTGCACAATAGAAGTAGCTATAAAGAATATGGACATAATGTAGATAGGTAGGTTTTGAATCGCACTCTTAATAAGCAAAAAAATTCAGCACTAGAGAGCATGGTTCCCTTCCATCCAGAAATCTTCCTTTGAAACACCTGTTCAACATATAATTTTAAACACTCAAAGAAACTTTGTTAGTGCCAATATGAATGCCAAGATATGTGGTGGGAAAGGATTTAATTACACAACCAAAAATCTGAGAAATCTTTTTTTCCTTTCCAGAGGAGTGTTGAAAAAGTAGAGAGAACTTTTATCAAAGTTGATATGTTTTCCTGAATCCTCCTCATATCTTTTGAGAATAGTTTTCATCATCTTTGTTTCTACAAGAGAAGTAATCAAAATAAAAATAGTGTATCTATAAATTACTGATAATAAACCATGATCTCAAGGGAGGTAGGTTGTGTAATGCCCACTTCTCTTCAACACTAAATGAAACATGATTATATTTTTGAATTGCATTAATCATAAACCTTGCTGCTTTATTCTAATTAGCATACTAATGAGATGTGCAGGGCATCATGACTCCATTGTGTTTTGATTATTATTATTTTAACTATATGTCATATTGTGGACCCTGATGGGCATTTAAGGATAAAACAATTAGCTAGAATGGTTGCATTGTCATAATTTGATTGTGATATCATTACTCTCTAAAATTGTTTATTTATAATTTGTTTATCTCTGTGACTAGATACATAGACACTATTGTGCTTTATTACCAAAGATGTTATTAGACAAATGACATTGACACATTGTGTTAGGGGAATTGAAGGATAGACATTATTGTAACCAAACTAATTAACTTTTGATAGACATTCAATATGGAAGAAAATGATGTGTTGTCAAATAAATATATGTTGATATTTTGAATCATTTTTGTAATTGGTTATTATTATGATGTTCAAATTTATTTTGGAATTTAATTGATATTAGAGATTGGCAAAATTGTGAATGAGTGAAAGTATTGCTTCAATCGATGATCCAAGATGGGTAGAATCGAAATGTTGAAAATGGGAATAATTTTTAAATTACTTTATCTTAGAAATAGTAGTTATGATTTTTGATGTTTAAAAATTGATAGTTAGATGTAAGTGTTTTATTACTTCGATATCGTTAATATGGCCATGAGGCCAGAGGCTTATTGCGTGTTTTGCAAGAAAACATATCACGACAAACTATGGGGGGATTGGAGACCAACCACATTGGAATTCTAGGTAAATTCAACAAGGGTCACTATGGAAACATGTAATTGTGTGTGTGTTGGAATTTTTGTTAGGGGGAAATTGTGACCAAGGTGTTATGTTTTGCCTTTTATTTATTTTTTCCTTTATTGATGTTAGTATGTGATTTTAGTGATGTAATTCATTTTATTATTTATTTGGAGTTTACAATGTGTATTTTACCTGTTATTATTAAGGGGTTGTAGTGTCTTAGTTAAAGATAAATTAATCTTGTCCTAAACTAATTATAGATGTAGCCAAAGGAATTCATCTATTAAGCTAGATTTCTCTTGGATTTTGTGTTGATAGTTGAGTGCTTGGGGATCTTGAGTGTTGTACACTCTACCCCTTCATGGAAATTTGAACTTAACCTTAAAGGCCAATTTTAGAAGCTTGTGGGACAAGTCAAACTTGTCCCACACCTCTTAAATTGCCATGCCAACCCTACCTATGGGTTGGGGGTGATAATTAGACCCCATTAGGTGTTTTGGGAAGAAAAAAGGTAGATGTTGAGTGCACTTTATTTCATGTAATTAATTTTGTCCTTAGGAGGTGTGGGCTTGGTTTGTGTGTGCAAGTAATATGTCATTTCTTCACCCACTTATTAATTGTTCTTTGGAGTTTGTAATTTGAATTTTGAGGTGGAGTTGAGGATGATTGATGTGGCATCCCACATGAATCCACCTCACCCCTCTCTCTCTTTTCTATTTAATCAAGTTCATTTGCTTGATTGGGGGTTACTTCATTCTTGTGTGCTCTTGCATTTTGGAGTTAGAGGATTTTGGGAAGTGTTTGTGGATTTTTTGGAGCTTCTTGGTGTTTGTTTGGGCTTGAAGAATCTTGGGGTATGCATCTTGGATCAAGCTCTACCATGGAAAGGTAGGAGATAAACTCTTTTTAAATGCTTTGTTTCAGTTTTGCATGCATATGTGCTTATTTTGAGTGTTTCTTTATATTTGTTGGGTGCTTGGATATATTTCCTAAGTGTGGTGTAGGAGGGGACTATGGGGATATTTCATGTGGGAGGCATAAGAGTTTATATTTCTTGTAGGGAGGCATAAGAGTTTACTTTCTTGTTTGGAGGGAGTTTGGGTTGGGTGCCCCACCTTGGATAAGGAATGCTTGCATTTCTTACTTGTTTTCTTTTATGAGGGAGGCATAAGAGTATGTGGGAGGTAAAAGGGGTACTTGAGGGAGGCATAAGAGTATGTAGGGGATTTGAGATATGCATTGGATGCCTTAAGGTGGGCACCCATTCCCATTGGGAGGCATAAGTGGCCTCCCCATAGGTCTTACTCTTGTGGCTTTCATTTTAAGCCTTGTTTACTTGTTGTTTAGTTGTTTTTCATTCTTGTGTTGTTGATGATTGAAATGTGGTTGGAATGGTTGTGAAACATTTGTTGTGTTGTGGAAGCTTGTTTTTTCCATGAGTTGAATCCATTTTCCATTGCAATGTGGTTGGGGCTCAGGGGGCCAATGAGGAGGATGGATTATTATCCTCATTAGAATTCTTGGTTGGGTGGATAGTGTGGCCTCTCCCCTTTTTTTTACCGTGATCAAATGAAGATTTGTGGAGCTCTTGTTGGTGTTGTGAAGCTTGGAGATTTTGGTGGAGTCCCTAAGAAGATCCTTCTTGTAATGAAACTTCCTTTGTGTTATTCCCACTTAGAGTGGAAGAACTTGTAATATTGTATTCCTTTTTAGCTAGTATTATTGTATGTTTTCCCACTTCAAGTGGAGGACATTGCATTGATCTTGTGAAGGAAATTTTATTTGTATTGTGAATTTGTATCATTGTAAATAAAAAAGAAGAAAATATAGAAGTTGTAAGAAGTTGAACTTGTATGCATAGTAAACTTGAATGGAAAATAAAGTTATTGTAGTATTTTGAATCTATAATTTGTATTAAATGGAAGAGAAAAAAAAATTCGATGTATTTTTATTTGGAAATGGTGATTTGTAGTAGGAAAAAGAACAATACTAGAAGTATTTTTAGACCCTTTATACTTTTGGACTTGAAATAAAATGTGTTGAACAAAATGAAAATGATCTTTTAGTAGTTGTGCTATTATTGGAATAGATCATGCTTTAAAATGAGAAATTTTTACAATAGAATGAATAAATGAAGTTAAATCTTACAACTGGACATTTTAGACACATAAATGTCAGCTCAAAATGAATCTTAGAACACTTTAATAACTTTTATTTTTTGAAAAATATCAAGTTTTTAGGTTCTATTTTTTTCGAAAGCAGCACCGCCACCCTATGCGGAGTGGCGGTCCTATAACCACCACTTAGGATAAGGTAGCGGTCTCAAAACCACCACTTAGTAGGGAGGCGGTCCATAGTTTTCACGTAGGCGTGGTAGCGGTCCCATGACCATCGATGCGCTCTGGGTGGCATTTCTATCACTTACGATAGAACTCCTTAGATTCATGCTTGTGCGAAAATTTTAACTAGTTTATACAAAATTGTAAGTTGTAAAATTTAACTAATAATCACCAACAAGCAAACAATGAGTAAATCCCTTGGATTGGGAAATAAAAACCTCCAAGTGGTGGATTAAAAACATTCTTTTCATTTATAACAATGGGGGAAGGGTTTTCCCCAAATGGAGAACCCCAAATACAAATGGCTTGAAATAAAAACTTTTGAAAAAGGAAAACCTCCTACTATTCTTGAATGAAATAGATTACAATAATAAAACTACAATCTAAACAAATCTAAACTTGATCTTGAAGAAAATCCTCCATAGTTCTTCCTCTCTTACTCTCATGGCTTCCTTCTCTCTCCAACCTGCAATTTTAACAAAAGAAAATAGACCAAATGAGGAGTTTAGAATAAAGGAAAGGTTTTAATAAGAATTCATAAGGATTTTTAGGGTTAGTTGGAACCCTAGTATCTAATGGCCAAGATTGGTTTGATCTAAGGGTTGAGGATCAACCCTACCTTTTTGGTGGGAATATATTTTTATAAATGTTTTTATTTAAAATTTAAGGGTATGTGTAAATGAATGAATGGGGCCATTTAATTACCTTAGTGTGCAAGTCTATTTTCCTAGCTTCTAGTATGTTTTAGTAAATTAATGAAATATGGGGTATTAAAGCTAATGGGATAATGAAACAAAATGACTAAGTATAAGATTGACCATGTTGGGATTGAACATTAACTTAAGAGAAGAAAACATTTAGCTATGTAAATTAATCTATGGTACCTTCCTAATGAATAATTGATTAATGGACCTTAGAGATAAACTTGAGATTATGTTAATTAATTGACTTTAGAGATAAGTCAAAAATATTTAATCTTTGGACTAGACCTGGTTCCCTTACCGTAAGGTTGAGAATATTGATGTAAGTTATTTTAATGTACCCTAGGGGTTGTCACCCTTGTAACCTTCTTATAAACAACAAAAAAAAATATTCGCAACTTTTGGCATAAGTTTTTAAGATTTCAAAGCGTGTTTAGAACATCTTTTTTTTTGCGGGTGTTACAGTTGGAAGTCATTAAAATATCCCAAGGAGACATCTTTAGTGATAAATAGGTTGACGTTGTCTACCATGATGATAAAGAGAAGAGGGGAGATGGGGTATCCTTGTCGAATACCTCTATTGCTAGAGAATATTCCTACCATAGTGTCATTAACAATCACCGAGAATCTGGGAGTAGATATGCAAACACTAATAATCTTTCTTGAAATGAGCATCAAACCCAAACTTTTCCATTACATTATCAAGGAAGGACCAGGAAACTCTATCAAAGGATTTATTTATGTAAAGCTTTAAAACCATGCTTGTGTTTTTACTCTTTTCCATAGAATGGATGGTTTTGCAAACCATCACAATACCATCCTATATAATTCTTCTCTTCATGAAGCCCCCTGCTGGTTGGAGATAAGGTGAGGAAGAAAAGGTTGAATTCTACTAGTAAGAATCTTGGTGAAGATTTTGTAAAGGACATTTATGCAATTCATAAGTCTAAAGTGATTGAAATATTTAGCTTCGAGCTGCTTAGGAGCTAAAACTATGAAAGTGTTATTGATTTATCTCAAAATTCTCTCGGTCCTATAGAATTCATTTGAAGCTTTAAGAAGATCTTCAGCGCATATGTCCCAGAAATTTTGGTAAAAATTTATAGATAATCCATCCAAGCATGGTGATTTGTCTCCTTATATGGAAAATACCTCCTTTTGCATGATCCATAGGGATCTCAAATAACACTACTTCATCAGATCATCCAGTACCAAGAGAATAAAATATGAAAAAATGAAGTACATGTTGTATTTTACAAAACCGCCATCTCGTGCGAGCGGCGGTCATGTAATCGAAGGCGAAAGTCCTATAACCAATTTGAGTAGTCGGTGGTTCTATTGAGTTGTAGAAGCAGGTCCTATCACTTTTGATGGAAAAATATAATGAGCATGAATAGAATAGATCTCTTCCCTTCCTCGACATTTCTCATTAGCTTTGGAGGACATGAGAAGGGCTATAAATACATGGAGGAAAAAAAGGACAAGGATAAATGTGAGTAAGTGAGAAATATAATTTTAGTGTTGGAGTTGAGTTTCCTTGTATGTCTACTTTTTACATTGTTGTTTCCTTTTCTACTTATTGTAATTTGTATCTTTACATTTAATTGGCCAATACATAAGTGGGAAGAAATAGCAGTTTCCCTTCCCGACTGGTTTTCCCTCACACTGGGGGTTTCAAGATAAAATTTGTGTGTTGTTTTTTTTTTTCTTCATCTCACTCTACAAGTTAATTCTATAGGATTAGACATTAGTCATTAGCTTCCAATCTGTCATTTTACAAAGTTGAAGGTAGAACAACATTAAATTTTTTATTTTGTGAATTTCCAAAGTCAAATTTTACGAGATCATTTGCAACTCTTCTAAAGTGGATGGTTTTCTCAAAGTGCTAAAATATTTAGGAGCTAGAAGACCATGGGGAATAGAATCTATCATGCAATTCGTTGCCTCCAAGGATAAAGAGGAGTTATCATTCAAAAGATTCATATAAAAATTCAAAGCTTCTTTCTTAATATTGTTTTGATAAGAAGTAATCATTCCATCAAGAAGGGAAATTTCGATATTCTATTTGTTAGCCCTGTGCTTGATGGCTGACATGTGAAAAATCTTGGTGTTTCTATCACCCTCTTTCAGCCAGACCGCTTTAGATGTCTTCCTCAAAAAGTTTCTCCTTTAGCACAGAGGCCATGGAATTCAGATAAGATAGATTTTTTCATAAAAAAGTCCTCATCTAACATACCAACCACTGTAACTCTATTTTCCTAAGTTGCAAGCTCTTCTCTAATTTGTTTTTTTTCTGAGTGAAGATGTTACCAAACAAAATTTTATTCCAATTCATATATTTCTTTTTAACATTTTTAAGCTTTTCTACAAATAAGAACTTTGTTGTACCTTTTACATCTAAGCTCCACCACTCCTTTATTTTTTCCTTGATGTCTGGATGGTCTAACCACATTTTCTCAAATTTGAATGAGAAATGAGTGGGTTTATCAACCTTTAACAGATTCAAGAAGATATGATTATGATTCGAGCCTATTCTAGGTAGAGAGGAGAGATGACAATTTTGAGATAAAATCCAGTTAGTTGAGATAATGGCCCGGTCAAGTCTAACTTGTATAAGCTCCTCCCCCACTATTTTGTTGGACCAGGTGTCTGATTTCCGTGGAGCTCAAGATCCAAAATATTAGAGTGAGAAATGAACTCTGCTAGATCATCCATCCCCAAGTTGTAGACTGAATATCCCCCTTTATTTTCAGAAGTGGAGAGAGGGTTGTTAAAATCCCCCATAATCAACCAACACCAATCTCTACAATTAGTATGGAAATTTTTTAGCTCATTCTAGAGTTGTCTCCTCCTATGCAAAGTATTAGGGGCATAGACAACCGAGAGGATCCAAATGCTAGAGTTTTCTTGTGAGTGAAAATAAATGGAAGGGTGGGAAGAGGAGGAAAATACCAACTTACCCAAGATAAGAGTTGGGTCGCAAAAAATAGCAATACCTCTAGAAGCCCCTTTTGAATCAACTCTGCGAGTGCATTCCATGTTTTCCCATAAGTATATGTTACGCTTCTTCAAAGCTTGTGAGTTTATTTTAGTTTCTTGAATAACCATAATGGTAATCTTACGTGTCTTTTTGAGCTCCTTGAGAGTGCACCGCTTACCACTCCCATTAAGGCCTCTTATATTCCAAGACACGATCTTCATTTTAAAAAGGCATGGGGAGGTGTGAACCATATGGTCCAAAGAGGAATGAGTTCCATCCATAATAGCCTTGCTAATTTCCTTCTTTCTCTGATTATTTTTTGAAGGTCTTCCTTGGTGGTGTTATCCCCCATGTTGGCTTGTCTCTTAGAGGCTCTAGTGACCGAACAAGAGGATCTAGTTGTCCATTGTCTTCTTCTTATCAAAGAATGAAGCATAAGGAATACTCTCATAACCTTTGGATTTCCTTTTTTAGCTTTCACAAGAGTAAAATCTGGAGAAAAGTGTTGCCATAATCCTCGAACACACCATGTTTTATAGGGGTGAGCTCACCTTCCTCTTTGTCAATATTTCTCTGTAGATCTAAGGATGGTGAAGCTGATGGGTTACTATTTTGAAGTTGTTTAGAAGCTGCAATGGGGTTATTTTCAAGCACATCTTCATTGATATTAGTATCATCAAAACATTCCTAACCAACATCATTTTTTCCTTTAAGTGATTTTATTTAATGAATTTTTGTTTAGGATCTATTATAGGACTGTAGTGTAGGTCCTCAACTAGTAAGTCCTCTTCAACATTCATCGTATTTTCAGACAAGATTTCTTAAGTAGGATTTTGATCATATTCTTCATCGAAAGGGGGAGAGGTAGGGAAGTGATTTTCTCAACTTCTTTAGACTTTCCTCTTGGAAGGAGATGAATCATTACTAATTGAATGGTATTATCCACCATCGCGGTAAGATCAATAAGCTTATCCTCTTTGGTTTTTTCTATTTTTATCAAACCATCATTTTTGGACATCTTCAGAAGGGGAATTTTTTGCACCCAGAGGGTTCTCCTTACTGGAGGTATTTTTGTTGCGGTTTTGAGGTTACCCTCTTGGATTGGTTTCTAAGAATGGTTGTTATTCTTCCTCGTCTCTAGAGGATCAGATTTCTTGGTGTTTAGAGGATCTAGAGAATGGCCTTCTTTCCCCTTGTTATCTTACAGGATTTTTTTGTAGGACATTTTCTAGTGAAATCTCCCAACTTGTGGCATCTAGAGCACCTCATCTGAAAATACTCATAGACAATTGGTTGCCTCCAAGCACCCATTCTAGTTTTTAGAATGACATGGTTAGGAAATTGTTGCTCCATGTTTGTGGAGACACATAACCTCACAAAAGCTAAGAGAGATTTGTTTTTGGTAGCACAACTGGACCTACGGGGGATCCGATAGATCTTGCAATGTTCAACAAGATCTCATCATCCCAAAACTACATTAGTAGTCCTAGAATTCTACACCAAAGGGGAATGGTGTTGATATTTTCTTTGAAAGGATCAAATCCAGGGTACCACCTTTTAATGAAGAGTCCCATGTTCCCCAAACACCATGGGCCTCCAAGAAGAACAACATCAATGTATTCTTGGAGATTACATTTGAAAAAGAAGAATTTGTTAGCCATAGAAGAAATACTCATTTCCCCCAATGGATTCCATTTTCTAGAATCCCATTTCCTAACCACATCAATGTTAGGTTGTGGACCCAAAAACTTACCAACTAGTGCCATTTGACTCTTTTGTATCACTCTATTGAGGCAAGATTCAGGTATTTGAATGTGGGAAATACCTTGATCATAATTGGAGTTTGAAAATATTGGCATTACATGTGGATCCACAAAAAGATGGGGTCCACTATCCTTTCAAGCGGTTTCTTAAAACCCCACCCACGTGCCCAGTTTTGTGAGATCTCGATCTCTTGTTTTATGTAAGGGGGGCAGATTTCTCAAGGTCAACTCCTTTGTCATTTTTAGAATTGACATCGACCCCAGTAGGAGACCCAAGCACATTGATACAAATAGAGGATGTTGCTGCAATGGGTCCATCAAGCAAAGGAATATTCTCGGGTTCGAAGGCAACATCCGGTAGGTTGCAGGCGGTTTCCAAAGTTCCATTGCAGCGAAAATTCAAATTTTCAGTCATTAGAAGCTCTAAGACAACACTCTCTATAAAGCAATTCAAATTCCACTTAATTCCAGACAACACTCTCAACAGCGCTCTCCATAGGAATATTCATTTTTATTAATTTTTAATTATAAGATTATATATTTTAATTTTTGTAATATATTTTAATTTTCTAAAAAACTTGTTTTTAACAATTTTTCTTAATATTTTAATGATGATTAATTTTAGTTCATTCTTAATTTGAAATATTTGCTAATTTTATTAATTTTAATTTTTCTTTTTAATCTTTATTGATTTAGTTTAGATTGTTTATTAATTTTTATTTTTAATTTTTCATTAATTTTTATTGATTTTTTAATGTTTATTAATTTTAATTTTTTAATTTCTTATTTATATATTTTTTAATTTTAATTTATATTCATTTATACTTTTATTAATTCTTAATTTTTTATTTATGTTTAATTTTTATTTTTAACTTTTAATTCATTTAATTTTATATTTAGATTATTTAGAGTTTTTATTAATTTAATTTTTAATTAATTTAAAAATTTTGCTTTTTGTCAATTTGTAATTTTTATTAATTTAATTTTAATTTTTAATTGCTTTTAATTTTACTTTTTGTTATTTTTAGTTTTTTTGATTAATTTTTAATTTTTAACAACTTTTTAATTCTTATTAATTCTTTATTTTATTTTTTTGTAATATTCTATTATTTTTAATTACGCCAAGGCGTTTCCCCTATGGGAAAGGCCCTTGCGGACGTTTCTAGGACTGTGCTAAATTTGACGTCTTGACGACTGTTTGGACGTTTTTTTGCATGTGCCTGTTTTTGTTGTGCACATCATACTAGGGTCGGGTTTTTGCAGTTTTGATCCTCGTGGAGTGGGTTTTGGCGTTTTTCTTACATGCTGGTCGTTTCTCCATGTTAGACGTTTTTCCTCCATGCTGGGCGCGGATTTTTGCAGGGTTTGGTCATTTTGGTCTGCTGCCCTTCGCGCCTTGGACCTGCTGTTCTCACGCCTTGGACCTGTGCTCTTTTTCAGCTTGCTGGGCATGTGTTTTGGTGGCTTCTTTGGGCATGTGGCTTCTTTGGGCGTGAGTTTTTATGGCCTATGAATTTTAGAATGGCCTGTATTGTGATACAATTACATGTTTTTTGTTTTTGAATTGGAAATTTTCGTGTTAATTGCATCTATCTCAAATTTGATTGTACGTCTTGTTCAAATTTGAATCTATGATCATAACTGAACCTGATTCAAAGCAATTACGCAACTTGCACATATTTGAATTACGATCATAACCAAACAGCATGAAAATTAAGCTGTGATCTTTTCATGTTTTCAATTACCCATTAGGTTTTTCCCTTGCAAATTGTAGGTAGGTGCTAAGACAGATTGTAAAGTTAGCCTTGGAGCTTGGTCATGGGATACAGTATCTGGTGAAGAGCTGCGTGTTGGGGCAAGCCTGGCAAAGCCATATAATGAAGCTTGGTGTGCTGTTGAATACTATGAAGCAAAGGGCCCATTAGGTTTTTCCTTCAAATTGTAGGTGGAGTGCTAAGACAGATTGTAAAGTTAGCCTTGGAGCTTGGTCATGGGATACAGTATCTGGTGAAGAGATGCGTGTTGGGGCAAGCCTGGCAGAGCCATATAATGAAGCTTGGTGTGTTGTTGAATACTATGAAGCAAAGGGAGAAGTTCTAAAGATGTTGCTTGGATACATATCCCCTAACAGTGAGCATCAAGGAAGAACACTTATTTGTCATGCAATTCTTTGCCGTAACTCAGGTGTAAGTCATGTACTTTTAGATGCTGGTGCAAATGCTGAGTTTTGTGTAAGAACAAATAATGGACATGTATTTCACCCTCTTCACTTGGCTGCTAGAATGGGTTGTCTTGCCATTGTAAAGCAGTTGATAAAACATGGATGTGACCTGAATGCAAGGACAGAAATGGGTGAAACTGCATTGATGCTATGTGCAAAGGGTAATCATCATGAGTGTTTCATGGATCTACTAGTTGCAGTAGTCTTTGATATTTTCGGGGTAAAATATTAAAATGTAGGATTTGGAAAATTTATGTTATTTATTATTATTTTATACCATAAATATTTAAATTATGAACATCTCCAAGATTTTATAGTCAGCAACTAAAAGGATATTCACTTTTCAGTATTGTTTACAAGGTTTTCAACAGTCCTTGAAATATTAGTGAGGCCGTATTTTTTGAGTTTTTATCGTATTTTTTGATTGACTGTCTTTTTCCATATTTGAAGACCATCGCTTAATACTCTCTGTACGAAAGTTGCTACCTTGAGTACATGATTGAACGCTTATGATTATCACTTTAGCAAATAACTCAGGTTTCTTGAGACTGGTATAATTTGATTTGACTTAGTTAGAAGTAGTAGCTATGGTTCCTTCCAAAGTTCCAAGTTATATATAAGGGTAATTATGAATGTTCTATGCTTTTGGCATTTTTACAGTGTATCATTATGTAATATCATGTTTAAGAATCAATTAGATGCAATTAGTTCCAAGAGGATCATGATGAACTCGGGACAGAGTTAAACTATTCACCCAAAAAACTATTCTTCTCTGCACCAACATCATTTCACTGGCTTGCTCTTCTCCTTGACCAATATTATACCCTGATTCATTGTTTTCTTTCTGTCATTTCCTGAAAGCAATCAAATGCTCTGCAACCTCCTTAACCGAGCCTATAACATGTGTATGGTCTTCTTTGACTTTACTAGCCCTTTCCAATGCAATGTGAACGCCGAATGGTATATGTTATTAGATTTAGAAATACAGTTATTACTTTTGTAGTTGATGTTGATAAGGGGTGTGATTGACAATACTAATTTTCTATTAAAGCCAGAATAAATGTTGTGAAATACATTAGAAGGGATGTTAGATAACACTTAGTTGTGTAATATTTGAATACAAATTCAAGTGAGACATTTAAGTTTGCTAATACTCACTCTCAAGAATGTAGTGGATGTGAAGTGTTGTTGTCAAAGTAGATTGAAAGAATGACTAAGTGCTTTAACATATTATCTCTCCATGAAACTAAAATGAGACAGAATATGCATTTATATATAAAAAATCTCAAATGGTTATGGTACATTCCAATTTTCTTTATTACGTCAACGAGTTTTAGTGCATCATTGTTAGAGCTATTTTGTGCATATCTTACACTCATAACATTCCACGAGACAACATTTCTTTGAGGCATTTTGCAAACAAAAAACGGCATATGTTATGTGTTATAGGGATAGTTTTTACTTTTGTAGTTGTGTTTGTTTAAACTATGGGTGATTGATTTTATATGTGTAGAAATATAGATGAGTCACTTCATTTAAAAAGCACAAACATGAGGTCCAACCCTTTAAACTATTCAAAATGCAAAAAAGTGATATAATGTACTTTACTACAGTCATGCTCTGTGACTCTGGACACCAATTTTATACACAAGCTTCCTTGCTCCACTGAATTTTGTCTCTCCCTCCTTACTTGCTACTACCTTCCAACCCTGCTTCCACTAGCTGAAACTAACTCCCTTGATCCTTTTGGATCTCTCATGTTCACAAGATGCTTGAGAATGCTTAAAGCCATAAAATCTTGAATTTCTGCATGCAAAAGTGTTGTGTGTGTAAAAAAATGGTTTTCAGTTTTTATTGTATTTTTTGATTGACTATCTTTTTTCCATATTTGAAGACCATCGCTTAATACTCTCTATACGAAATTTGCTACCTTGAGTACATGATTGAATGCTTATGATTATCACTTTAGCAAATAACTCATGCTTCTTGAGACTGGTATAATTTGATTTGACTTAGTTAGAGACTGTGGTTCCTTCCAACGTTCCAAGTTATATATAAGGGTAATTATGAATGTTCTATGCTTTTGGAATTTTTGCAGTGTATTATTATGTAATATCATGGTTAGGAATCAATTAGATGCAATTAGTTCCAAGAGGATCATGATGAACTCTGGACAAAGTTAAACTATTCACCCAAAAACTATTCTTCTCTACACCAACATCATTTCACTGGCTTGCTCTTCTCCTTGACCAATATTATATCTTGATTCATTGTTTTCTTTATGTCATTTCCTGAAAGCAATCAAATGCTCTGCGACCTCCTTAACCGAGCCTATAACATGTGTATGGTCTTCTTTGACTTTACTAGCCCTTTCCAAATCCTCTTCCTCTCGGGTTTGATACTCTGCCTCCTCTGATAGGTTCCTCTTTCACAGACACTCATCTCGTTGTTTCTTTAAATATTTTGATTTATATGTAGAGGGTCATCCTTGGGCTCTATTTGATCATAGTCCTCCTCTATTTGCAAATGTTTTACTGGATATGTTCTTGTTCTTCTCTTCAGCCTTTTACTGTTAGTGATAGGCCTCTTCGAGGCAACCCAACTTGAATAAGGCTAATTCATCTTGGATATGCTACAGGCTTACTAACAAAAGCGATGTGTACAACTTTGGGGTGGTTTTATCTAAGCTTATTTCTGCTAAGAAGGTCGTGGATATAACCAAGAATAACAGGGACATTGGGATTGCTAATTTAGTTGTATCTAAGATTTAGTGTGGGGTTTTGGAGGAGCTTGTGGATCCAAATTTGGAGATTGATGTTAAGCATGTGGTGAAGGAAATGGTTTGCAGGGTTGCTAAATTGGCTTTCAGGTGCCTTGCTGCTGAAAAAGATGACAGACCTAATATGATGGAAGTGGCTGCTCAGCTTCAGGAAATTAAACAGTTTGGATATGGTGGGTGTGCTGAAAAAGGTCTGAATTCATATAATTCTTTTGATGTTGTCCAAGAGAATAGGAAATCATTGAGTTATGTGCATGCTGGTTCACCCACTTCTGTTCAAGAAAAATGGAGGAGCACAAGCACTACACCAGACAATAGTGAAAATGGGTTTGTGTGATCTTCAATTGATATAAGATTTGAGCCACATACCCAATTTTCAGTTTAGATGTTCATCCTAGATTGAGTTATGTGTATGTCGGTTCACCCACTTTTGTTCTGGAAAAGTGGAGCACAAGCACTACACCAGACAACAGCTAAAATGGGTTTGTGTGATCTTCAATTGATATAAGATTTGAGTCACATACACAATTTACAGTTTAGATGTTCATCCTAGATTAAGTTATGTATATGTTGGTTGGCCCATTTTTGTTTAGGAAAAGTGGAGGAGCACAAGCACTACACCAGACAACAATGAAAAATGGGTGTGATCATCAATTGATATAAGATTTGAGCCACATACCCATTTCTCAGTTTAAATGTTCACCCTAGATTCCATTTCCACTTCTTGCACACAAAAAAATGATGTAGCCATTACTTCCTGAGAGCCACCATGATCTACAAGATTCTGATTGCAAGGATGCTTCATTTTCAGGAGCAGTATTCAATCTGTGAACAACCATTGTGGTGTATTGCATCTGGCTTTAAATTTGATCAAGTTTTTATGAATGTATTTCCTTGGGTTGTGAGCTGAAAAAGTGGTTGTTGTTGCTTTATGTTCTTCCTTGAATTAAAACTCAAGGAAGAAATTCTCTAGGCATCCAGAAATACATGCCCTCAATTTCGCATCCACAAACTTTATGAAACATTGTGCAAATGCTTGGGGAAAATTTGGCAAACTCAACGAGTCTCGTGTCAAGACTCGCGAGTCTCGCATTTGGCCTCGACGAGGCCTATTGTTTATCATTATTTTTTAACATAAATTTTTAAAAAGAACATATTTGAATTTTTTGAAGACTTTTGAAACCCATTCTACAAGAAATAGTCATCAATCATAGCATACCAGGTTATGGGAGCACACTTCAATCTATACAACACCTCTTTGAGGCAGCACATTAGATGCTTTCTGCTCTCTTTTGCATATCCACATGGCTACTCCATATAGACTTCCCAAGTCAATTCATCATTAACCAAAGCATTCGAGACTAATATCACTCAACAAAATCAACCCATCGTAAATACTAGCCTCTACTTTGATAGCACCTCCACTACTACCTTACTCAAACTTCTTGTATCCAAAGCAAGTATCAAATGTATAAATGTATTCATGTTTAGTGCCAAAATACTTGGCCACAAAAGACTACCACTCATGATATAAAATCTGCAAATGTATGGAAGTTTTCATGTATTCATGTTTAGTTCAAATAAAATAGTCTCGCAAAATGCTACCACTCATGATATAAGATTTACAAATGTATATGTACGAATTTGTAACAAATTTCAAATGTAGAGATAGAACCTTTAAATGTAATGCTTCATCTATATTCCTACACTTACAAAATCAATCACGCCCCTTATCAACATCAACTACAAAACTAATAACTATCCCTCTAAAATCAAATAACATATACCATTCGGCGTTCACATTGCATTGTGCACATGCGATTGCTAGTTAGTAATTATTATTGATTTCAATTTTCAATTTTTATTAATTTTAATTTCTAACTTTTGTTAATTTTAGTTTTTTATAATTATTGAATTTTTTTAAAACCTTTTTTAATTTAAATTTTGAATTTTAAACTTATTTTTCTAAACTTATTATTTTTTTAATTTATATTAATTTTTACTATTTCTTAATTTTTAAATAATTTATATTTATCAATTTTAACTTTTAAATTTAAAATTTTTATTAATGTTAAATTTTTATTAATTTTTATTTTTATTAATTTCAATTAATTTTAATTTTAAGTTTTAATTTTTTAAATATTTATTAATTTTAGGTTTTTTTAATTATTATTTTTATTCATTTTTTTATTAATTATTAATTTGTTATTTTTTAATTTTTATTACGTTTTCATTTTAATTAATTCTTAATTTTTCATTTTAAAATTATTTTTAAATTTTAATTTATTATTTTAATTACTTTTTCATTTTAATTATTCTTAACTTTTTTTTATTGATTGAAGATAGAGATAAAATTAGCCCATCCGGTTTACCCTAGCGGTGGTGAATGTGGGCTATATCGTGTTGGAGGTCTCGGGGTTCATTCCTCGGGCTAGCCACCTCTATAGCTCGCCGATTACTTTTGGCGATTCAAGGGCCGGCAAGGTCAGTGCTTCGGTGGCATGAGGTGATCTCTACGTGGTGCCAAGACAACTCGGTGTTCAATGCGATGGGGGTCGGGGTCAGGCATGAATCCTATGTCTAATTTGAGGAGGCATGTTTGGCATTATGGCACGAGAGTTATCCCAAACCGCTTTTCTCCGATAAGGGGAGTAAGGATAAGAGGTTGACACATTGGAGTCCTCCTTCAGCAGGTTGGATCAAACTAAATTTTGATGGGGCCTCTAAAGGCAACCCTAGAGCCGTTGGTTGTGGGTGTGTGTTTCATAATGCTGATTGTCATCCTGTCCTTGCTATGGCTTTTGATTGTGGTGTAGCTTCCAATAATTTCATAGAAGGCATGGCCTTATGGCGGGGTCTGGCTGAAGCTAAGCACAGGAAATGGTCTAGAATTTGGGTTGAAGGTGACTCTCTGGCTATCATTATGATAGTGCAAGGAAACTCTTCTCATGCATGGCAATTACAATCCATTTGTGATAATATTCAGGAAATTTTTCCTGATTTTGAGGAGGTGATTTTTTCTCATATTTGTCGAGAAGGCAATAAGGTGGCAGATGGTTTAGCTAATATTGGTGTCATGCTTTGGAATAAGGGTCGGGTGACTAATCATGGGAGATGCTTTTCCCCAATGAAATTCAAGCCCTTTTGGTTAATGATGCGTGTTTGGCTCGTGCAGAGGGGACTTGTAATCTCTAAAGTCGTACCCCTTGTTTTCCCCCTCCCGCAATGATGGTTTTTTAAAGGAAGGATTTGGTTTTGGATTTGAAGCATGGCACGTACCTAGCATTCATTGGCTTTGGGGAAGGTGTTTGGACTTTCAAGCTGCATTTTTGTTTCCTTTAGGTTATCTTTTTGGCTCCTTCTTCGCAGTTTAGTTGGTTTTCCTTCAGGGTGGGTCTGGTAAGTTGAAGTTCATCGATTTGTTTCTCCTTCTTTTGCCATGGTGTCCAAAGTGGAGATTCGGGTGGCTCTCGCAAAGAAGTGGTGTCGTGCTCAGACTGGGCCTGATTTGGGTGATTCCTTTTCGGAGTGGCTCAATGGGAGAATTAAAAATGTGGCCATGAGGGGGTGGCTGGAGCAGGTTTGGTCAATGGCCGAGAGCATTGAAGATGACAAAGAAGAAGTGGTTGTCTACAATAAATTGAGGAGGTTAATGTTGGACCTTGGTCAATTTGTGGGTCGAAGGAATGTGTTTGATGTGGCGTAGGGGTTGAGCACGACCAACATTATCTCTAATTCAAGTAGGCTAGTTTCTCCTCCATAAGGAGATGAAGGACCTAGAAGTGAGGGTGGTCAGTTTACAATTTCATATTCATGCCTTGACTCATGGAGTGAAAGCTCTCTCTCACGACTAAGAGGTGGTGGTAGAAAACCAAGGACTTTGCCTCCCAGATAAGGCCAAAGTTGATTTTCTGGATTGTTTTGCTAGCTCTTCTTCATCTTCAAGCGACTCAGAGGTGGAGATTTTGGCGGAAAATACTTTGGGCTCTGCCATGGAAGATTGAATTCGAGGTTCTCTTATTTGAACTCATTCAAGTATGGAGTGGGTATCACTCTTTTTGTTTACAATCTAGGAATGTACAATTTGGTGATATATATACTATTGTATAGGAACTGGTTTTTGGTTTTTGTAGCATGATAAAGTGCATTTTACTCTCCCTATTAAGTCCAAGTGATTTGTAGATTAATCATGGACTATAATAGGAACTTTTTTAGGTTAGGGCCTTCTCCCTAGGAATATTAAGTAACAAAAGATAGAGATAAATATTTCTTTTTTGCTATGGGAATTTCATAATCATCTCCTTCTCATGAAACCGTGGTTCCCTTCCTTCAACCCACTTACTAAAATCTTCCCTGTTAAGCTTGTTTGGGTTCGGTTGCCTCACCTTCTCGCTACAATTTTGGGGGAGGAGAGCCTGATTTCAATTGGCAATGCTTTGGGGAAATGTTTGGACATTGATACTAAAAATGAATTGTATACTCATACCACATATGCTCGTATCTTGGTAGATTTGGATACCTCTCGATTTGATCTACCTATGAAGGCCTCGAATGAGCTTAGGTAGTTGGATCAGATTTGGTCCTATTCGTTGCATTAGAAAGGTGGGGATTATTATGAAGGGTTACCCTAAAAAGTAAATAGTAAATGTTTTGGCCTAGGTTACTTAGCTTAGACTCTAAGAGTGTGAAAAAAAAAGTGAACGGGAAAGTTTCTTGTTGGAAGGATGCTTAGCTGAATATGTTGGTTGTGGAAAATGATTCTACTTATTATTCGAGGATCTCAGATTTGGAATCGAAGACGGTGAGAATCAAATTTACCTAGTTGGGTTAGAAAGGTGGGGATTATTACCTCTCTTTTGCTATCTTCGATAACCATTTGCTTTTGGGATTGAACTCTAAAGGAAATGGACTTAAATGTTGAGAAAAATGAGATGTTCGAGGTCTTGATCCCAACTGAATTTAAATTTGTAATTTTTATTTTTTAATTCGAGATAAAAATAGTAATCCTAATAAGAGTGAGGGTTGGACAATTGTGAATCTAAAAAGGAAAGGAAAGAACCACACTACTTCTCTTCAGATGAACTTAAGATCACATGGACAGGTGCCTCTTGGGTAAGCCTTTCTTTTCCTTTGGTTAGGTTTTTTCATTAGGGATTTAGGGTGCTCCTCGAGGATGGTCAAGTGTGTTTGACTTTTTTTCTTTGGAGGTTCTTTGTCTTTTTGTTCTCTCCTAGCCCCAAAAGTGTTAGAATGGGGTTTCGAGGGTCTGGTTTTTGGTCATTAACCAAGCTTCACTTTGTACCTAGTTGGGCCTTAATGCTTATTATTTGGTTGTATAGGGTTCATGATCCTTCAAAATATGATCCCTTCAAAATAATTTTTGTATTGTTTTGGCCTTTCTATGGCATGGCTTCATTTCTCTTGTGCGTTGTATAGCCATTTTTGATCCCTTCAAAACCAAATCCTTATTTAGTTAGATATATATATATATATATATATATATATATATATATATATATATATAATATATATATATATATTTCTAATATGATTTTCATTTTAAATAATTTTTATTAGTTTTTACTAATTTTAATTTTAATTGATTTTTTAATTTTTAATTTTTAATTTTATCTATGAAATAGATATGTTTTTAATTTTAATGAATTTAAATTTGTAATTTTTATTTTTTAATTTTAATTAATTTAATTTATTTATTAATTTAAAATTTTAATTTTTATTTTTCAATATTTAACTCTCACACCTAAAAACATGTATCATACTTACTAAATTTGTTGTTCCTTGATGCTTGCATATTTGAATCTATATTTGAATCTTGTAACTAGGATCTTAAATCAAGTGTTGAGAGGTTTTTCTAATACCATTTGAAGGATCATATATATATATATCAATTTGAATGTAATGTTCAAATGCAAATTGGTAAAAAAACATACACATATATACTAATATTATAAAGATGTACATTATTTTGTTCTTAGGATTTTGACGATGGGTGTATGTTGGATGAACTCATGTTCCCTAAACCTAATATTCCACGGGAAATGGTAGCAAGCGACCTAGAGATGTTGGAAATCGTGCAATGGGGCTTCACGACCTGGCATTGCATGGCAACTAACCTTAGTGGTAGTTGTCGAACAAGCATCCCATTTCGGGTGGTAGATCTGAAAATAAAGAACCTAATATAGGTGCCTCTCCTTTACCCTCCAAATAGGGCAACATCAGAAGCCATGATTTGGAGCACGACAGGGTTAGAATTAACAGTGATGCTCTAATGTTGATAGGGAAGGTCATGCCAAGTTCTTTTCTTTTATGGTCTCCAAACAAGCAAAAGATAACACCTTTGAAAATTTCGACAAGTTTTAAAAACTCTCGCAGAAGACTCCGGTGTTGAAGATAAAGGTGGATCTGCTGCAAAAGGTTCTTAAGGAGGATGTGAATCTCTCCCAGCTTGGCCTTATTTGCAGGTCTCACAAATTCTGGCCTAAGTTATCTCAGCTCCACGATTGGATTTCTCTAAGATGGAAGGAAAAGATTAAAGGTAAGATTGAGCTTTATCCCTGTGCTAAAGCTTATTTCATTGTTGTCTTTGAAACCCCTGAAGAAAGGGATTTAATTTATGGAAAGCATTGGGTTTGGGTGAACATGGGCTCATTTCCAAGCCCTAGTATCTGTCTTTTGATCCTCTAAAAGACACCTTTGATACCTACCCTGTTTGGGTCCGCTTGTCAGGACTCCCATTACAACTTTGGAATAGCTCATGCCTTATTGCTATATGTGATACTTTAGGTTCTTTTGAAAAATCAAATGATAAAATTGCTGAGTAGATTCACACAACTTATTCTAGAATCTTGGTAGATATTGACACCTCCCAAGACCTTCTAGTAGAAATTAGTCTACAAATCGGTGACAAACATTGGTTGCAGAAGATTGACTATGAGGGTTTAGCCTTCAGATGTCGGCATTGATTTCAAATGGGGCATCTCTAAGATGACTGGGAGTACTTGAGATGCAAGAGACACAAAAATGAGCATGGTGGAATGAATCCCTTCCTAAACACCTCACGGTTAGTTCCCATTCGAATATGCTTGAGGAGAGCCCTTCAAGAATTGTCACTCCCCTCCCAAAACATCTAGAGAAGGAGTCACAAAACCCAAATCCTCTAGACTCTTTTCGGATGGCACAGATTCCTCTAACCAAATTTCCGAATTTACGAAGGATAGTGCACCATTGCTTCAGGGTCACATTCTTATAAAGACTCTTGAAGTTGTTCTTTCGGCCTTTGTGAAAGAAGAAAGCGAGGAGTGGATGGTGGTCGACAAGAGAAAGAAAGGGCACACCAAACTTAAATCTACCAACGGTTTGGACAGGGAATAAATCTTTATTTGTCCCCTTTTTTCTTTTTTTTGCTAGTTGCATGCAATTTTGGTGTTGTTGTGGTGTTGTAAGGTTGTTGTTTACTTTCTTCTTTTGACAGGATGCTCCCCTTTTCTCTTTAATGCTTTATTTGTGTTTTAGGCCCTTTTACTATGGGGTCATGTCATCCATACTTGTCAAAAAAACCGCTGGTATCTCTTTATATATCTGATTTTTTAACCTTCTTGTTGTCGGGGTATGGTCCCTCCCAAAAAACCATTTACCAACAGTAAAATAATAATAATATAAAGATGTCTACAAAAACTTTTATTGCAATGAATATTGTCGAATACAAAAACTTTTACAATTAACTTTTCGCATTCCTTCTTTTCTTCAATACACTATTCTCTTACATTTCAATCGCTTACTATTTTTCACCAATGAATCACACACTTATATTTATAGCTTCCATTAATTGATCTATAAACAACCTAACTATCCAAACAAAAAAACTCAGAAATACGACCCACTACATATATCATATTTCAAGGGTTTTGTTTAATAAAACAAATTTACTTATAGTAAAACACTGAATGCCAAGAGTTTGCAGAAAAGCTACATAAAAATAGTAAATAAAAAAAAATCAGAAAGCCTTAAACAGGATACACAAACCCCTGACCGCGCTGCCCGGCGACAAAACATTTCTACTAGCGGTCGAAAAACCTTATTTTAAATTAAACACGAGTCGCTTGATGAATGTGAATGGTGCGCGGGCGGGCTGTTGGGACGTCCCAGTCAAAAACCTACGGGTGTGAGGGTCGAATCCCAGCGGTATGGCATATAAATTTCGCATTTCGACAACAGTCAACGGGCAGCAGTCGAAACCGGTGCCATGGTAGGTAGGTACAATCTATGTAATAGTGTATCCTGTGGCTGATCTAATCGTGCAAAATTTTGATGGTGGGTAACGCTTGCGTAATTATGTGGAGGGATCGAAGGAAATATAGTCCTGAAGAACTAACTCATAATAAAGTGAGCCATTATTCTGTAACATGTGATGGGTTCTATAATGCATAAAACCATACCCACAAGCTGCAAGAAGATCTAGAGGGCTATGCACGGCACTTCAGGAAGACTTTCAATTCAAAAGACCATGCTTAAAACCTGCATGTTGAAGTAGATGTTGCAATCTCATGCTTCAGAATTCGGGGAACTCAAACACTCGCTCTCCAAACCTTGGGACAGAATGCATCGCTGGAAGCTGGAATAGAAATCAACACACACCAAGCATATAAGAATAAATATAACCCGCTAAATGAAATTTATAAAACCCCATGAGAACAAAGGTTTGCCCTCTACCAGAACAACTACACCCACAAAGATTTAATAGCACCAACCTATACAGGGCTACAAAAATAATAGAGAACCAAACATACCATGAAACTACACAATGAGAAGCAAGATTTAATTGGTGCAAGAAGAAAGCATGAACTCCAAGAACAATTCAGTAATTTTTTTGAAATATTCTCAACTCAATTGAAACCATATAGATTGTGGCACTGGAAATTTGGTTGTGACCACAGATTAATGCAGGTTCGAGTGTGTATATTTCCCTCCATTGATTTGTGAAACACGAGTTGTGGGGCATGACAAGATGGAGCAAACATAAATGACAATGTCACAGGGGCAGGTTATTGCTGCCATTTCTCTACCCAAAAAAATAGATGACATTCTCAACGAATGAGGAAGCTGAATCCATCTGAAAATGTATGCTAGTCCATGTTATTGTAAGTTTCATGTCCCATAACCCAAAATAATGGTTCGTCATGGACAGCACATTTTGGCCTTTTAAGCATGTCTTGTTGCATCACTAAATTATTAATGTCAAATAAAAACACCTATTAACATTGTATTTTTAGTTGGTGATAATTACTTATTTTGTTCTTTTTTTATTTTTTCGGGTAGGGGTTATGATGAGCATTGACGAATGGCCTGCCTCTATAGCCACGATTCACAAAGGGAATACCTCATGTATTTATAATTCATAAAAGAGAATAACAAAAACTATTATTACAAGTTATAGAAGCCCAAATGAGTTAAAAATAAATAAAAAAGCATTGTGTCCATTTGCTCTTTACATTAGAGTTAGTATAGTAATCATAGAATTTATGGTCTTTAAAATGAGGTCACAAGTTTGAATCTTATAAGGGGTATGTACGCCTTGAATTTGAAGTATAGTAATGTGTCCATTGTATATTTTAAATAAGAGAAAATCTGATTTGATGTAAGTCATGTCTTGAATTTTTGAAGCACAAATCATTATCCCCTACATATATAGAATAACATATGGCCGATATGATGTAATTTGTGCCTTGAATTTGGAATTTAGTTAGGTTTCTCTCCTTCATGGTTGGAATATTAGATAGCCTCATATGATGTAAATTATGCCTTAAATTTGAGGTATAGTTACTTGTCCCTTGCATATTTAGAATAAGAGATAGTTTGATATGAATGAGCGTTACCCTCCGGTAAGTTCACTGAAGTCGAGAACAAAAGATTTGACCCATCGACCACCAAGATACAAGTAAATATCCTTGACCACTTCACCTAGACACACACATCAGCTTGTTGAGCAGTCGGCACTGACTTGTATTTATTTTGATTCACGTCAAAATTGGTCAAATTGCAAATGTACCAACTAGTTACGGCCTTCTGTTTGATATGATGTAAGTTATCATGTAGACCCAAAACAACACATGGATTGTGGACTTTACCAGAACCTTTCATAACTATACTTGGCATATGTTAAACCATATTCACTTTAAAAATAAACAATTAATCATAAAATAAGATATTGTCGACTTTAAAAAGACCTTCCGATTGTTGTGACATATACTAACCCACCAGTCGACAAAGAAAATTGAACTAAGAGGACATGATCAAGGTGCATTTCACCCGACCAGAACCTCTCAAAAGGATATATCTCGATAGGCAAATGTGGTAAATTGCAATTACCAACCATCAATGAGTGAGGGAAAAAAGGTTTATTCAATTGATGCCCTCAAATTCGTCATCAAGGGTTAGGTTTGCAAGTTGAATGTGCTTAATAAAGTTTGGACGAGAAAAATTCTATAAAATGTGAGACTTCTAGAAAGAAGCCACTTGACTATTATATTTTGTGATTTGTCAAGGAAGACATTTTTATTCTCGAATTACACGTGATGCTTGTTAGAACGCCGTATATATCCATAGATGCCGGATGACTAAACTCCAAAATTCCAAATGACCTCTTCTCCATTTCACATCACAATAGTTTACTATCACGTAACTTCGCCTTTGAGTAAACAAAAGTTAGTTACATGAAGAATTTGTTTCGTCAAACAGAGGCAGATCAGTGTTCAAAATTTCTTTCTTCCTCCCACCACACACACATATAAAGATATTTATATTACATGCAATTCAACTTAAAGGACGGTGAGCGGCAACCAACCGAGAATGGAACAGGAGAAATGTAATTAACCACAATTTGGAAGAGCGTCAATGAAGTTCAGGCCAAAAATGGAAACATGTTGCAGAGAACCCAACTCTTTTTGTGAAGTCAGAGTGGTGGAGTTCTTGCTCTATACAGCAAGAAACGGATGAAAACTCTCTGATGGAAGAAACATGCGATTCAGACTCTGTTTTCGACTGGACTGAGATTTGTCCTCTATCCAATTCTTATTCTAATTGTGGAGGCAGATTTAATAAACTGGATCACCTGTTTATTGCAGATGATGCAGAGTCTACAACCAGTGATACTAGTTGTGTCGAAAATTTGGAGAAGAAGAACATGTTTGTAAGGAATCAGGAGAGCCTGATAATTATATAGAATATCTGCAAAAGGCTTCAGATGATGAACTGGGTATTCCTCCCAATCCTGATGAGTATGAAGATAGTTATATGCCTCAGCAAAATTATATCGATTTGGACTTCGACGTGGATTGTAATGAAAGAAAAGCAGATGATTCACGTTTTTGGCTCTCGCTCTTACAAGGCTAAACGGTTTTGTATTAGAAATGTAATTTTTTTTTCTTTTTTTCCTTCCATAGCAGGGGAAGGGGTTATATCTTTTAAATATTTCGCTAAGGTCTGAAAATCACCCCTGGTGAGGACGCCTCGCCTGTTAGATAATTCTGCTAAGCAATCACCAGAACCGAATTTAAGATTAGGAGCACCCTAGGTTAATGATTAAGGTAATCATTTACTGTGGTTTGCAGGAGCGTAATGTAAATTGTGTTATTAACTGTTCAGGAAACCCACAAAGGGATTAATACTGAGGTACGTAAAAGATTTCTCAATCTACATTGTTTTGAAAGATTCATCACTCTCACGCGCATTATTTAGTTTGATTAAAAAATTTGTATAAAATTTAGTAAGAGTCTATCCATCACATGAGTTTACAAGGTTAATTGGTCAACCAACCAATAGACTCTGAACACAAATTTTCCAGGAACTTCATAGAGAACAGTAGTTATTAAATGGACCAAATTTTAATGATTTCGTTTACTTCTGATATACGTTTGATTATGTCAGTCTACGTGTTAGAAAAATGGGTTTTGAATTTTTTGACAAGCAATGAAGTATTACGAAAGAGGGTACTTCCTCTGCAGTTTCCTCGGTTCACACTGAAAAATTCCGGCGCTATCCCCGTTCAACTGGAATCTTGATTTCTTCGTGTAAAAGCAAATAGCGAAATGACATGTTATCCAACAATTTTTTTCCCAGTATTTGACAGCTAAAACGCTGAGAGGAGTCGCCTATATTCGCGGGCGTCTTATGTGAGAAGATAGAAATATTATACGCTGACAACTGAGAAGTCAGATTCATTTATTTTGTAAATGTAAATTTTCGTCCTGTTTTTTTGGTACAAATTATGAATAATCAATTTTGGTTTTCATTTTAAGTATTTTTTAAATAGTTTCAATTTCAATTTGTTTAAAAATTCATTTATAATTGGGTTTCACTTCATCCTATGTCAATCAACACTAGGAATTGTCTTTGTATACTTGCAAGACCATTAGATGAATGAGGGTCGTCAATCGCATTAGGTATATTTATGTAGGAGACCACACTTTGCATCATTGTCACACCAAACAAAGTAATGAGGTAATGCTTATATCTCTATGATTTTAATGTTGTCAAAAATTTTGGTGTGTTGTTTTCTTGATATGATTAGATGAATGAGGGCAACTATTGGGTAAATAAGTTGTCTTTATTCACAAGTGTATATGGGGAAGAAAATAGATGTGTTTTAAATATTTAGAAATAAGTTCTCTTTATTCTACGGAAGAAAATATAATAACTACAATAATCTTATACTTAATAACACATAATGTGGATATTTTATAAGATAGTTGAAAAAAATGGTTGGTGTGCTACAATAAACAAAATTTATCATAACTAATCTAAATGAAGAAGCACTTTTTTCACAATTTGGAATAATTAAGAAACAATATTTTGTATTATCTACACCACCAATAACTTTTATTTATGGTTGGTAAAGCATAATGGAAAAATGATTTAAATATTCTACACCAATATTTTTATAGAAAATTGTAAGTGTAATCATCAACAAAGTGCATAATGTCTGAATTTTAAATGATACATATGAAAAATATATGTATAAAACTTTGGATAATTCATATTTATTGTGAATAATCCACATTTGTAAAGAAAATCAAATGTTGAAAATTCATATTAACTTATAGGTCAAATTTATACTTTTGATACTTTTTATTCTCAAATATTATGGAAAATACAATTTACATTTTACACATTTTCATTACCATCAAACATGAATTTGTAAAAGAATGGAAACACTACTATTTTATTGTAGAAATATTTAAAACTGTTATATAAAGTGGTGGATGATATAAATTTGATATAGCTATCCATAAAAAATGAATTATCCACATCGATTATAATGAATACAATATGAAAACTAATTAATAAAATCGATACATATTATTCATATTATAATCTATATATATGTATGTGTATGTATACATATGTATTACATCAATAGATGGTGCACATTACTTAAAAATTAGTTACATGCTTCATTATTTTAAAACTAGAATTATAATCACAAACAAAACATACTAACTAGCGACGCGAGAGGTATCATTCTCGAGATGCCTATTCCACTTATTAGTTATACATATAATAAGGTTAGAAATATAAATATACATAAACATTATCAAGTACAAATTTATATATTCTACAAGAATTTATTAAGAAATAAAATATATAGAATTAAGATATATTAATAAATAATATAGATTAATACATATTTAGTACATTAAGAAATTGTAAATGTATAAATGTGTGTGTGTGTGTAAAACAAATATAATAACAAAATTTGAGCAGATAATAATTTGTTAAATTAAAAATTTGGCTGAGAATGGATAAAGAGAGGGTTTCACGCAGAGGAAGAGTGAAAGTGACAAATATTGCAGAGACATAAGTGGGATAGCAGGAAAGGGAACTTCAATGTTTTAATCAATACAACAACTACTCAAAATAAATGATAAAGAGCAAAAAACATGAAGTTGTGGCGAAAATGGTGCAACAAAGGTTGCGGTGCACATAGCAAGTGCTTCGAATCCGAAAACACGAAATACATACAATTAAACACCCACCCGAATGAGGTGCCTCCTAATCCTAAACCTTTGTAGTGCCCACATTTTCATAGCCTCAGTATCTACCGATTTGTTTATTCATAGATATGAATTGACAGGGATTTGATATATTTTAGACATTATGTTATGTTATTTGATCTTCATGGGCATGTATGGTTATTTGGGAATGTAGCGCCAATTTGACTTGATTATTATGTTGGTACATTTTATTTCATGTTGGAGATAATAACTTATTGCTATGATGTTTGGGCTTAATTGATATATGATGGATACATAGTTTAGTCACATGTCTTGATGATATAGAATATTTGATTATTGATGAGGACACATGATGGCATGGTTATATGACATTTATATGTATTACAATGGCTAACATATGACGAATTGTGTGAGATTGTGCATGTTTCACATTTACGATTCCATGTTGATGTTGTGATATCATAAATTTGTATTTTTAGACTTGATCGTTTATTGAGTAGTTGATTTACACTTGTATTGGATAGATGCATTTAATGTGTGTATTGAGTATGCGGGTCACATATCACGGAGAACGTGGGTTTGTGGTGGCTACACAAATTGTGCACAAGCGGCCCACGAGGCTAAATCCAAACCATGTTAGATGTATGAGGCCTTATTATTTGTTTATACTATTTGGGAACCATGAGTGACCCCTTAGTTGTAATGTTGAATGTCATCTAAAACTAATGATGTTTAGGTTGTATCATTTTCTTGAGTAAACTAGGTTTGGAGACTTAATGGTCCCCACTTGCATTAAATTTTGTATTTGGGTAGGTGTGTGTTAATGAAAGAGGATTAGGGTCACATGTACATCCTTGAGTGGGTCCCACATCCTCTACACTTATGCTCAAAAGTGCCAAACCCGAAATTGGGCTATGTATGGCATTTTAAGTGACCCATTTTAGTTTTGGGAGTTCACTTAGCATGAAAATAAGCCCTTGGACCCTACCTATTAGGTAGGGGGGCTTAATTTTGTAGTGCCCACATTTTACACACACAATTACAATAAGTAAATACTAGGATAATTTTATTTTATTTTTGACTTACATTGCTCACTACACCCAACACAAGAAGGGCTCCAAGTATAGAAACTCGACTCGCATACAACAATCACATAAGTCATCGACTCACATAGACACATGAAAACAACATAGGCATGTCGATGCCACACTTTTCCAAATGAATGGTTACTAGAAATGACCCAACCACAAGAAAAATGACTTCAGGAATGGCGAACCCACGACACATCATTTCTTTAATTGTATTTTAGTTACGATTAACATTCTAAGAACATTATTGTGCAAGGATAACTTTTTTCATTTTCCATCTACATAAACTTTAAGTTCATTCCACATTTAATTTGCAGTTCAACCATTTTAAGTTGGCTTCTTATTCTTTACAAAAATTTCCATAACTTGCATACTTATTTGGCATAATTCGAATGCAAATAAAATACTTAATTATCTTGTTCTTATGTTAAAAATCTTCTTCTCGAACATATATTCAGTGTCTACCTTTTTATTCTTATAACTCAAGTGGATGTGACTTGGTGTTCATATAGCGATATTAGGTTTTAACGGAGATTAAGATGTGAGATACTTTTTTTTACCGAAAACATACCTCGACCACGGGTTAGTTATTTCCCTACCATAGTTATTCCAATTCAATGACTTGAGGAATACCATTTTGATTTATATATGTATTTTGTTTTCTCGAAGGTTGATCACACCAAGAACAATTCATATTCTTTGAAACAAATGCATATATTTTATTGAGTTATAAGGCCTCCAAGGGTGGCATTATTCCAAACCTCAAATCTCGTCTTTACTCTTATATGCTTTATTTTCTACGTCATGTTAGGATCTTATTTTTAGCATTGTCTTGAAAAAGGAGTTACAAAGTGTTTGTCTAACCTCTTGAAGGCATAAATGGTTAGAAGGCTTGAAGCTACACATGAATCCTAAGTTAACATCCGAATCAATTGAGGTTTAGATTTATTCTAACTTCACCCAATGGTCTATCCCTCAACTATATATGAGTTTTAAGCGAGAGGAAAAATTTATGCTAAACCACCTTCTAGAAGGGATCAAGGTGTTATGTTGATAGGAACCAAGGTAGCACATTTAGTTGTGCGGAGCCAAGGGGGTTCATTAACAAGAGTGCAATGCAAGAAACAACTATATCCCGATCTCCATTTATGTCGTTTGGATCCAACAGGGATTTCATTCGATGAAGAAATTTACTTTTAAATCTATCTTCGGAGAACCAGGTAATCCACTAGGATATGAAGGAGGAGTTAGCTCTACTTACTCCAAATGAAGTTTGACTGTGTCGCTCCTATCTTCCAGGTTTATGACAATGTCACTAACCACACTGACTAAGATGATAAACCCATTCTTGGGCTCTTGTTTACTCAAGCTAGGATATTTCCATCGAGTGTAGGGTTTAAGTTCACTCTACGGTTTTCAATGTCTTCTAGGGTAAAAAGTAACACACATGAAAACAAGTTATGCTCGATATTAAACAAGGGTAGAGTGTTTCGATTTAATTCTCTTTATTACATTTACAAGGTATGAATGCACAAGATGACTCATTAATCATTTAATGAACACTAAATATGCACTACAAGATATTACTTCAAATTTATTTACCTTATATAAATATCAAACCCTTTTTACCAGGTGTACTATAAATCAAAATTGAACTATGATTCAATGCACATTTCCTAGATGTCCTTAAAACTAGAACTTCTTCGCAAACCCCTAAATGGTTAAACAACATGAAACCCATTTTTTTCGATTCGATTGACGGCCATGGATCCGACGGAGGCAATGCTTATCGGAGGCACACGGCGGCAGAGCTGGTTCTTTCGTGGATTGACCAGATTTCGGCGCTAAGGCGGCCTCTTCGAACCCTAACCCTGCTAGATCCTCTCATGGGGATGGATCTCAACCGACCCCTATACAGAAGGCTCGGCCTCCCTTTGCTGCTACTGGTGATTGTAACAGTGATCAAACTATAGGTACGGATCTCTTCACCTAAGAACCACTCTTCTTCAGTGGATCTACACCCGAAGATCACTAGGAAAAGCTTTCCGGATACCAGGGATGATGTGAATCATGTCCTGAATAATAACTCAAACAGATCGAATACATTTAAGGATATTTTACAGGGCAGGAGTCTCATGCAGGGGATGAGTCCCATCACACCCATGACCCCAGGGTTACTAACCCTAGCGTTTCTTTTGGGGATGAAGTCCTCAATTCAGAACGTTTCTACCAAGAGCATGCCCTGATCGGGAGATTCAGTGGGCTCTAGCCAAACCTAGCTACCCTTCATGACTGGATTACAAAGCACTGGATCCTGATTCTATCTGGTAAGCTAGATCTTTATCCATGTGTGAAAGGTATGTTTATTGTTTCTTTTTCCTCAATTAGGGATAAGGAAGTCATAGCTAAAAAACTCTGGGCTTCTCAATCCCACTACCTGGTTTTGAAACCCTGGTTCCCATCTTTTAACCCACTCACCTTTAATCCTTTACACTCGCAAAAGCCGATTGGATTAGATTTTGCCCCATTTACCACTCCAATTCTGGGACAGTACTTGCCTAACCACTATTGGAAATACTTTGGGTCATATCCTTTTCATTGACCCCCAAACCACTGATTTCACGCACACAACCTTTGCCAGAATCCTTGTTGAGCTTGACACATCCAAAAATCTTCCTGCTAATATAGAGCTTAAAGTCCAAAACAGAACTTGGACACAATCTTTAGATTATGAAGGCTTTCCCTTTAGGTGCAAAAAGTGTTTTGCTACTGGACACATCTTTGATGTTTCATGGGTATGGAAAAGTGAAAAAGGGAAAACAACCTGGTGGAAAAATGCACTCTCAGAACACCTGATTTTCGAAGCCAAAGAGGATTCAAATACAGATACTAAAGATGTTTTTGTCCCAGAAACCCCTCTTTCAGAAATTCCAGTTGTTGAAGGCACCAAAGATTCTCATTCAGTTAGTGACGGAAAGGAAAATACAAAAGATGATAATGATTCCATTGTCCCAGTTGGATCTTTGGAGGATAAGGAAAATACGCCTCCTTTATTTAATCCTCCAATCGCGGAGGCATGAGTTTGGATAACCAAAAGGTGCATAAAAAGAAAAACTTTTCTCCGAGAATTATCCGCCTTGTTAGTTTCACATTAAAGGTCTTTGCTTTCAAAAATTTGCTTTTTTGAGCAAGATTGTTTGGTCACTATAAATCAGTTGTTTTTATGTTGATTTGCTATTGGTTTTGGGTTTTATTCTGAGCAGGTTGTTTCCTGCTTCTGGGCATTCATGTTTTACCTCGATCTTGATCTTTTTCTTTGTTCCTTATTTGTTCACATCTGGCTTTTTGAGCCTTCTTGTATAAGGGTATAGTCCCTTTCAAAAAACTATTTACCAATAATAAAAAAAAACAAATTATCTATTATAACCTTCTGTAACATGAGACTACATTATAAATTTATTCATTTAACAACAAACTATCTAAATTACAATGATAATTAATGAATTACACATCACCTTTTTGTCATCATTCTTTCATCCTACAAAACCACGTGAGCATGATATCAACGATAAATCGTTGGCATGGCATCCACCCTAATCTAACATAATTATCATTTTTTAGTTTCCCATTTACATATGATAATAATTACAATTTGTAATCAAAATAAAAGGTTTAGAGACATGTATTCATTACATTTCATTTTACTTCTTTTTGTAACCCAGGAGAGAGAAAGAGAAGGGAAGAGAGAGAAAACACCCTTTATCAAAAGTTCTATATCACACAACAAGTTCCACTATAGAGTTTAAACAACAATTTGCATGTGTCAAATTTTCCACGGTGGCTTGGCAACCCGATGAGGGTCCCACAACTTTCTATTTTTACATTTTCTTACTAGCTACAAAAACGTTCAAAATGGGCTCAGAGGCTAAGAAACTACTTCCAAAAGTTATCTTCCAATGAGAACACACACCACGATTAACTTTCTATGTGTCCCCAGATATACCAAGAGTTCATAGAATCGACGGAATTTGGAAAAAGCAAATGGTTTGTGTTTGGTCGCTAGTTTTTGGGGCCACTAGTCCTAGTTGACCCAGTTGCAAAAGAACAAAAGTTAGCTCGAGGGCTCAGAAAACCACGTCCAAAATTGACGTTTGGTGGATGAATGCGCAACGAGGAACTTCCTATAATTTTATTTATATAAGGAGAATTCAATAGAGTCTACAAAAACTAAAAAAAATTTCAAATGGTGACAAATTTTTGAAGCCACCGGTCCTAATTGGTCCAGTTTGACCTATTCAAACTGCGACCAGAGGCCTACAAAATGTCGTCGTCAAAATATCCAGAAAAGTGTTTTTCCCTAAACTGAAGGTTCCATGCAATTTTCTAGTAAGAACACTAGAGGTTTGCGGAGAGGAAATAATTTCTCTATCCATGTTTCAAATGGCGGTTCAAAACGAAAGCCAACTTTCTAGATTTAACAGCCTTTCTACTCATCAGTAAACTAAAGTGTAACAGGGCTCCTATAAGAGCATCAAAAAGATCACATATGTTCATTCAGAGGTCAATCCAGAGGTCAAGGTGACTCCTCACACAACAAGGTACACAAATGAAGCTTAACATCTCATTTTCAGAGTTACGAAGGGTACTTAATTAGTGTCGAAAAATGTAAAATTAACTATTTAAACCGGGAGATGGTCAATGTTATTACTCGAAAGTCAATTTCGTTTGGTCGATAAAACAATGTTGTAGCGATCCAGTTGGGTAGGAATTTTTCTACATCACCTCAGAATGAGGGTGGGAGTTCATGTTTTAATGCAAATGGGTTATTTTGACTTCATGAGTTATGACACGACATTTCATTATTTGCAACGAGTTGAAATAAACAATTAATCGTATTAAAATCCTAATATTTTAAAATTATATTAAGTTCAAATGAAAAATAAAATATGAGAGTTATGAAAGATGAGGGGAGGTGAACCATGCCTGGAAATGAATCATGAGCGAGGCGAAGTCAAGGAGTTGACATCGCACCGATTGATTTCACTTACTTGCAACCATGGAAGTAAAACCCAAAAATAGCATCCACAATAATGTAAAAATTAGTGGCTCAATTCTATTGGAAAATCCTATGGTGGCAAGAAAGTAATGACAAGTGCCTCCAACTAAGTAACAAGTTCACTATGGAAAGAAGTTTATCGGTGTGTTTGGGATAGAAAACAAATGCCATGTGTACTATGAATCCATTATGTGCATATCTTGCAATCATGGTATTCCATGAGACAACATTTCTTTGAGGCATTCTAACAAATAGTTCACACGCCTTTTCAACAAATCCATTTTATGCATATCATGCAAATCATGGCACTCCATGAGACCACATTTCTTTGAGGCATTTTCATAAATGCTTATTACGCATGTATTCACATTTCAACAAATCCCCTAAATTAAAATCATACATTCTAGTGCCATCCACTACTAAGCCCGAACGAAATTTGAAATCTCACCAAAAGTGTGTGGCCAACAACAAATTTTAAGAAAAGAAGCTTCCACATTTTATAAGTTGATAAAACATCCACTTAAATCATCCCATGTCAAAAGTGAAGGAAACTACATCTATAAGTGGAGCATTTTTAAAACATTGTTGTTCACACAAGTAATAAGAGAACACATCTCCCGAGATGTTTTTTGTACAACCACGTTTTTGTGCATCCCGTTTGAAATCAAACTCCCATGGGCATCTAAGGATCTATCAAACATGATTAAAAATTTTATACAAGCCCATAATATTGCATTCCATTAAACCAATAGTTTATCATCCCACATAAAGAATATTCAAACAGAGGGTCAAGATAGTCCTTGGAAAAATAACATGACAAAAACCTCTATCTTCTAAGCTTTATGGATGTCCACGTGTTTAAGAGAGGCTCATTTTTTACAAGTTGGGAGGATGCGGCACAGTCGCATGAGTGCACCGGTAAAGGTCATAAATATGCAAGGAAGGAACAACGGTTCCAAACAAAATAGTGGATAGTGCATTAGAAATGCATTCCAGCCTACACAAAAGAAGGCACCAATCCAAATGTGCAAATCCTCCTAGAGAAGTCCTCCACCCAAAGCTTTCACATAACTAGGTAAAAGTGCGTACCCAGCCACCGAAGGAAATTTACAGAGTAGACAGATTTGTAGTCTCATTAATACATGCCTTGGGAAAAGGGAAAACAATGGCTAGCTCCCCTACTAGCTAGAGTTCAACACGCAAAGCCATGGAGGAGACATGATGGGATGGCGGTGTTCCACCTCCCAACACATGCAACCAAAGACCAGGTCCTTTCAATAAAATAAAATAAGGGTATTATGGCCAGCATGGGAAAGAAGAAGTGGTGGGGTGGGTGGATACCTCCACAATTTAATAAATAAATGTTTTATCAACAAAAATTTTCTTACAAGGCTTGCAATGATGCCTCGATAGATAAAGAGGGACATTAAACATTAACCCAAACACCATGCCCTAAACAAAGGTGCCACCAACAACAAGCTTCTCTTGCGTGACTGGATCGATCGATCGTAAAGATAAAAATAAAATAACGTAAGGATAAATAATATTAATGTTGATAACATTTGACGATAGAATAATAATAATAAAAAAAAATCGTCGATCGACATACAAAATAATAATAATAATGTCATTATTATTATTATTTTTACTACACACAAATTTATTAACTATATTAATAATGATCGCCGTCAACAAAGAGTAAAATAATAATAAGCACAAATCGACAATTCAATATAATAATTATTATGTAGATGCTCCTCTTATCAGGACATGCCCTAACAACGTCAAGACATCATTAAAACCACCTATAGGATTTGAGAACGAGATTTTATTACTACCGGAGGCCCTCCACTAACAACATTGGCAAAGACACGAACACGGAATGGTAGATGGGGAGGAAGGGTGCTAATCATTCTCTGTGACACAGTCGAGGTCGACTAATGATCAACAAACTCACACCCACCACCTACCCTTGCTTATCAATAGGGTCATCAGAGAGAAGAGATGGGGTAATGTCGAATGGGGCATTACATTCTCCTCCCCTTAAGAAAGCATCGTCCTCGATGCGACATACAAAGAAGAAAGAGAAATGGTAAGCAACAAGGAAAAATATGGGTGAAGGTACGCTCTAAGGTTAAGATTTCAGACACAAAATCACGATCATGGGTGGCCCTAGGAACATCAGGTAGAAATTTTAACTTTCAAGGTTTTGTGAAGATTGGTAGTTCCATTTTACCTTATTACTTAGTTAGCATTTTCTTTTATAGTATTTCTTATCTCAAGATTATAATATTCATTGTTTAGAATTTTTCAGTTGTCTTAAGTTCGTGGGTGCCCAACAATAACTAACATCAAGATGTCACACAAAACTTAACACAACACAAACAACCCATGAGACATCTTGCTACCTACTTTCATGATTGTATCATAACACAAGGTCTTTTAATTCCTCCATGGAATGACAACAAGTAGTCCACATAGCAAAGAATTTCCAACAATTACGTCCAGACATAGATCCAGTACACACATATGACTGACAAACAGAATCATCACACTGATACATATACAATGAGTATCACATGACCCAAAATAATGACATGACTACCAACACATAGTTCCAAGACAATATCCAATGCTCCATACCAAAATGGAAGAGTCAAGCCTCAAACATAACAAGGTGTCAAAAGACTCACAAGAGTACACATAACTCACTATACCAACTCCACACATCTCAAAATATCAAGAAATAACTCCATATATCTCTCGAAGCATCATAAAACAACTCCATATACCTCCCAAACCATCACCAAATAACTCCATATACCTCCCAAGGAGAAATAATCATAGTCCAAAACCAAGTTGGGTCACTCAACCATAGAGCCCCATCAAGAATATTAGGTCACTCCACCATAGAGTGCAAAGAATAACAGTCATCTCAACCATAGAGGCTTCTCCTTTCCCTTTTAATGAGGTAAGGGTCACCCTATGGCCCTAGGCACATAGAGCTCCGTCACCCCTAACCCAAGTGATATAATAACTCATGGTTCAACAACCCACTAGTTATCTTTAACTCCTCGGGGGTGTACCCCATACAAAGAAGTGGGCCCATAGGTTCAACCACTCCATGGTTAATCCCATGACCCTATTCTAACACATTACGACATTAGAACAACATAACAATCCATTCAAATTCCAAGTGGAAAAATCAAAAGCCTTGGGCTAGGCTACAAAACTTTTAAATATGAAAAGAAAGTTTTAAAACTAAGAAAAACAAATGGCTAATTAGCCATGGTTAGTGCAAAATCCAAATGTTAATGCAACAATCAAATAAATTCCCAAAATATAAGAACATGTCAATCAAGAAAATGGTTGGTTCTATCAAAAAGAGAGATAAAGATTAATTTACGAATAAAATACGTATTGAGAAAATAACACATTACAATCACTATGTGGCCTCATACCGCCACCAAAGGGGTACTCATTGAGTTGCTGGCACTCGGACATCAAGCCTCAACTCGTAAAATATACATGTAACAAAAATGAGTATATCAAATAATGTAACTATCATCATCTCTACCTGAATCATTCCTCCATACTCCCACAAGGATCAACATAGTCAAAATCACATAGGATTATTCAATGAACAATCCAATAGGAAAGAGCAGGGAACTCTAGTTGTATAAGTTGAGCCTAAGGTGGTGCGCACCCACAATATACTGAGCAAGCTCGAAGTATACTAAACAAATAGAAGTGGGTTTTCAGTCTATATAAGACTCCACTTCCTCACTCGTACTCGGCTCAAGATTATGAAAATTTGGTCCACACGCCTCCTCTCTCCACACATACACTCTTGACATTTTATCCCCTTAGGGGTCGTCAAGTGTAAGGTCCACAACATACACATAACTACATCACAAACACAATGGTGATTCATGCACATTAACCATAACGTCTTACGCATGGTATTTATATGGGGTATAACACAATTACCACTTTCACGGGTTACGATACATCACATTACCACATCCTGCACCCAAAGTGCAATCACTATACACTAGGGATCATACTCACCATATGCCCCTAAATCATGACATGAACCATCACATATTACATGAATTATATGTATGAGGAACACAATGTCTAACCTTACAACATATAGTCAATTGCAATACAACACGACAATGCACACAACTAATCACAATACGGTGATGACATCACGATGAAATGTGATTCACTTTACATCAATTTGTCATGCAATACATCAATACACCTTCATATCACATAAATCCAAAATGTTTTAACATCTACAATTCACAATATCATTCCGTTCACAACAATAAGGTGGTACATCACACACAAATTCCTCATTGAATCCATGAAAAGGAGAGTCAATACTCTCATCACAAGCACATCAATATGATAAAAAATATGCACTAAGTGACATGCACCAAATGTGCTTCCATAAGGTCACAATTACAACATTGTTCACATTACAACATATATCACATTACTCTTCCAATATCCACCACCATCATGTAGAATCATCACAACTCCAATCCATCCCAGAGGTTCGAGAGCATTAACCTACACTTGATACCATATATATAGTGCCCACATTTAACACACCCAATTACAAATAGTAAAATACCACGATAATTTTATTTTTTTTTTGACTTACATTGCTCACTACACACCAACACAATGAAGGGCTCCAAGAATAGAATCTCGACTCACATACAACAATTACATAAGTCATCGACTCGCATAGACACATGAAAACAACATAGGCATGTCGATGCCACACTTTTCCCAATGAAACGAATAAAATGATTCCCAACCACAAAAAGGAAGACTCATGGATAGGCAAACTCACAATTCATCTTTTCTTTAATTGTATTTTAGTTACAATTAACACTCCAAGAATATTATTGTGCAAGGATAGCTTCCTCCTTTTCCCAACTATAGAAACTTTAAGTTCATTCCACATAATTTACAGTTTGACTATTTTAAGTTAGCTTCTTATTCTTTACAAAATTTTCCATAACTTGCATACTTATTTGGCATAATTTTCAAATGCATATAAAGTACTTAATTATCTTGTCCTTATGTTAAGAATATTCTTCTCGAACATAAATTCAATGTCTACCTTTTTTTCTTACAACTCAAGTGAATGAGACTTGGTGTCCATATAGCGATATTGGGATTTAATAGAGTTTTAAGATCTATAGATTTTTACCACAAAACATTCCTCGATCCCAAAGTTAGTTATTTCCCTACCATAGTTATTCTAATTCAATGACTTGTGAAATTCCATTTTGTTTTATATATGTATTTTGTTTTCTTGAAGGTTGAACACACCAAGGAAATTCATATTCTTTGAAACAAAAGAGTATTTTTAATTGAGATATAAGGTCTCCAAGAGTGGCATTATTCCAAACCTCAGATCTCATTTTTACTCTTATATGCTTTATTTTCTACATCACGTTATGGCCTTATTATTAGCATTGTCTTGTAAAAGGAGTTACAAAGTGTTTGTCTAACCTCTTAAAGACATATATGATAACGAGACTTGAAGATACACATGAATCCTAAGTTAACATCCAAATCAACTGAGGTTTAGATTAATTCCAACTTCATCTCAAGGGTCTATCCCTCAACTATATATGAGTTTCAAGCAAGAGGAAAAATTTATGCTAAACCACCTTCCGTAGAAGGGATCAATGTGTTATGTTAATAGGAACCAAGGTAACACATTTAATCATGCGGAGCCAAGGGGGTTCATTAACAAGAGTGTAATGCAAGAAACAACTATATCCCGATCTCCATTTATGTCATTTGAATCAACAGGATTTCATTGATGAAGAAATTTAATTTTAAATCTATCTTTGGAAGGAAAGGTAGTCCACTAGTTTATGAAGGAGGAGTTAGCTCTACATACTCCAAATAAAGTTTGATTGTGTGTCTCTCTTATCATAAATACTAGCCCATTTCTAAGATGAGAAACACATTCTCGGGCTCTTGTTTACTCAAAATAGGATTCCATCAAGTGCAGGAGTTTAAGTTCACTCTACGGTTTTAAATGATGTTCTAGGGTAAAAAAGTACACACATGAAAACAAGTTATGCTCCGATATTGTATAAGGGTAGAGTGTTTTGATTAAATCTCCTTATTACATTTACAAGAATGGATGCACAAGATGACTCGTTAATCATTTATGAACACTAAATATGCACTACAAGATACTAGTTTTATTTCATTTACTATATATAAATATCAAACCTTTTTACCATGTGTACTATAAATCAAATTGAACTATGATTAAATGCACATTTCTAGTAGATGTCCTTAAAACTAGCATCATCATACATATCAAAAATTATCAAATATAACCTTCTCGTAACATGAGACTACATTATACATTTATTCATTTAACAATGAACTATATAAATTACAATGTTAATCAAAGAATTACACATCACCTTTTCACCATCATTCTTTCATCCTACAAAACCACGTGAGTATGATATCAGCGATAAATCACTGGCATGGCATCCACCCTAATCTAACATAATTATCATTTTTCAGTTTCCCATTTACATATGATAATAATTACAATTTGCAATCGAAATAAAAGGTTTAGAGACATGTATTCATTACATTTCATTTTACTTCTTTTTGTAACCCAAGAGAGAGAAAGAGAAGGGAAGAGAGAGAAAACACCATTTATCAAAAGTTCTATATCACACAACAAGTTCCACTATAGAGTTTTAAATAGTTATTTACATGTGTCAAAGTTTCCATGTGGTTTGGCAACCCGACGAGGGTCCCACAACTTTCTATTTTTACATTTTCTTACTAGCTACAAAAATGTTCAAAACAGCTCGGAGGCTAAGAAACCGCTTCCAAAAGTTATCTTCTGATGAGAACGCACACCACAATTAAAATTCTACATGTCCCTAGATATACCAAGAGTTCATAGAATCGACGGAATTGGGAAAAAGTGAACGATTTGCGTTTGGTAGCTAGTTTTTTAGGGCCACTGGTCGTAGTTGACCCAGTTGCAAAGAACAAAAGTTAGCTCGAGGGCTTAGAAAACCACATCCAAAATTGACGTTTGATGGATGAACATGCAATGAAGTAACTTCCTACAATTTTCTTTATATAAGGAGAATTCAACAAAGTCAACAAAACTCAAAACTAGAAAACATTTTCAAACAACGACAAATTTCTAAAGCCACAGTCCTAATTGGTCCAGTTTGACCTTGTCAAACTGCGACCAAATCGAGGCCTATAAAATAACATCATCAAAATATCCAGAAAAGTGTTTTTCCCTAAACTGAAGGTTCCATGCAATTGTCTAGTAAGAACACTAGAGGTTTGTGGAGATGGGAAATAATTTCTCTATCCAGGTTTCAAATGGTGGTTCAAAACAAAAGCCAACTTTCTAGATTTAACTTTTTACTATTGTAAACCAGTGTAAAAAGGCTCCTATAAGAGCGTCAAAAAGATCACATATGTTCATTCGGGGTCAATCTAGAGGTCAAGGTGACTCCTCACATAACAAGGTACACGAATGAAGCTTAACATCTCGTTTTCAGAGTTACGAAGGGTACTTAATGAGTGTCTAAAAATGTAAAAATTACTATTTAAACCGGGAGATGGTCAATGTTATTACTAGAAAGTCAATTTTTCATCCGGTCGATAAACCATGTCATTGTAGTGATCCAGTTGGGTAGGAAGTTTTCTACATCACCTTAGAATGAGGGTGGAATTTCATGTTTTAATGCAAATGGGTTATTTTGACTTTGTGAGTTATGACACAACATTTCATTATTTTTGCAACGAGTTGAAATAAACAATTAACTATATTAAAATCCTAATATTTTAAAATTATATTAAGTTGCAAATGAAAAACTAAAATATGAGAGTTATGAAAGATGAGGGGAGGTGAACCATGCCTAGAAATGAACTGTGAGGCAGAAGTCAAGGATTTGACATGCACGATTGATTTCACTACTCTTGTACAGCCTACGGAAGGAAAACCCAAAAATAGCATCCACAATAATGTTAAAATCATGGCGATTCTATTGGAAAATCCTCTTGGTGGTAAGAAAGGAACAACAAGTGCCTCCGGTGAGTAACAAGCCCATGGTAAAGAGGCTTATCAAGTTGTTTGGGATAGCAAACAAATGCCATGTGTACTATGAATCCATTATGTGCATATCCTGCAATCATGGCATTCCATGAGACAACATTTCTTTGAGGCATTCTAACAAACAGTTCACATGCCTTTTCAACAAATCCATTTTGTGCATATCCTGCAAATCATGGCACTCCATGAGACCGCATTTCTTTGAGGCATTCTGTCAAAAAGTTACATGCCAAGTGCATGCATTCACATTTCAGTGCTAAAATAAAATCATACAATTCTAATGCCATCCACTAGCTAATCCCGAATGAAATTTGAAATCTCACAAAATCCACACATTTTGCCAAAACAAATTTTAACAAAATAAGCTTCCACATTTTATACTGTTGATAAAAAAATCCACTTTTAATCATCATTGTCCATGAAACTACATCTGTAAGGGGCGTTTTAAAGCAACTTGGCATTTTTTAAAAAGTTGTCCACATTTTGTAAAGGATAAATAACCAAGAGAACACATCTTCATAGGTCAAAGTTTTTGTGCACAAACACATTTTGTGCATCCTTGGAATGTATCAAACTCCATTCAAGCATTAATCTGGGCACCCAAACATGATTAAAAACTTTCAGTTCGAACCCAACAACATTGCATTCCATTAAACCACTAAAGGACTATTCACATGCATACAAAATTGCCAGATGTCCACTTGCAAAAACAACCTCAAACAAAAACCTTCTATCTTCTAAGCTTTGATGGATGTCCACACAAGTACAAAGGCTCGCTTTTTTAATACAAGTTGGGAGGATCTTTGCAGTCATTAGGCAGGAGTGCACTAGTAAAGTTGCCATGAATATGTAAGGAAGGAAAAGTGATCCCAAACAAAAAAGTGGACAATGCATTAGAAATGTGTTCCAACTTGCACAAAAGAAGGCACCAATCCAAATGTGCACATCCTCCCAGAGCATTCCTTCACCCAAAGCTCTCACGCAACAGGTAAAAGTGCGTACCCAACCACCAGAAGGAAATTTGTAGAGCAAACAAATTTGAAGTCTCATTAATACACACCTTGGGAAAAGGGAAAACATTGGCTAGCTCCCCTACCAGCTAGAGTTCAACACACAAAGCCATGGAGGAGACATGATGGGATGGCAGGTGTTCCACCTCCCAACGCATGCAACCAAAGACCGGTTCTTTCAATAAAATAAAACAAGGGTATTATGGCCAAAGCATGGGAAAGAAGAAGTGGTGGGGTGGGTGGATACCTCCACAATTTAATAAATAAACATTTTATCAGCAAAAATTGTGTTTACAAGGCTTGCAATGATGCCTCGACGGCTAAAGAGGGATGTTAAACATTAACCCAAACACCACGCCCTAAACAAAGGTGCCACCAACAACAAGCTTCTCTTGTGTGACTCATTGATCGATTGATCGTAAAGATAAAAATAAAATAATGTAAGGATAAATAATATTAATGTTGATAACATTCGATGATAGAATAATAATAAAACAAAATCGTCGATCGACATACAAAATAATAATAATAATGTTGTTATTATTATTATTTTTACTGCACACAAATTTATTAACTATATTAATAATGATCGCCCATCAAAAAGAGTAAAATAATAATAAGCACAAATTGACAATTCAATATAATAATTATTATGTAGATGCTCCTCCTAGCAGGACACGCCCTAACAACATCAAGACATCATTAAAACCACCTATAGGATTCGAGAACGAGATTTTCCTTAACAAGGAAATCGAAAAGGCACTACGGAGGCCCTCCACTAGCAACATCGGAAAAGACATGGACACGGGAAGGCCACAACAGGAGGAACGATGCTAATCATTCTCTATGACATAGTCGAGGTCGACTAATGATCAACAAACTCACACCCACCACCTACGCTTATCAACAGGGTCATCAGAGAAAGGGGGGTAATGTCAAATGGGCAATTACAAATTTCAAGGCATCGAGGGAGTTTCCCTCCCATTTTCTTCTCTTTTGTCACCATCCATGTAAGATGGATTGGATATGTGTTTTGTAAAAAGTTGCACAAACTTGTTTTATTTTCTTTTTGGGAAATTTGGGAGAAGAGTGTTAAAAGTGAATTTATCTTTTCTCCATTTTATTTTTGGAATCTTTGACTTGGAGGGAAGAGAGGGGTGACACATGTCACCCCCTCATTGGTGAGGAAATTTATTTGCTTTTATTCAAATACTCCCTCATGGGGAGAAAGAGAACTTTTTTTTAAGCTTTTGCTTGGTGCTTGGAGACTTTTTGGGAGCTAGAGTTTTCTTGGATAAGGAATTGGGAAAAGCTTAGAGTGTTGGAGAGATTTTGGAGGTAGGCTCTTAATTTATCACTATATTTTATTTTGGATGATAGATCCTAGAGTTGTTTATGGTTTTATATTGTGTTTTGTTGTTTTTTTGTATATTTCTAGAGTATGTTTTTATATTATTTTCTCCATCCATCATATGGCTTGATGAATTTTATAGTTTTATGGAGGAAGAGGAGGGATTTTCCTCTAAACTTGATGGCTTGATGGGAAATCCATGTAGGTTCTTTTCACTCCCCTCATATGGTTTGAGGTGGGGAAGGTGGTTCATATGGTTTGAACCCCTTCCCCATTCTTGGAGAGGAAACCCAATGGGTTTGAAAATCCTCCCAAGGAGGATTTAGGTGAATGGGTGGAGCAATAAGGAGGGTTTGTTGTCTTGGAGGAATAAGGAGGTTGTGAAGAAATTGTTAGTGTGCATCCTATGGTTGGACCACACTTTTGGCACTTTTGGATATCTCATCTTCTCTTCCCCATTTTTGAGGATGAATATGGTTTTCTCCTCCTTTCTTTTTTTTTCTAAATGTTGTGTTTTCTTTAGTGCATGGACTTGTCTTGTATGTGAATATGTTGTTGTTTATGTCTCCCTAAATATTGTGCACATTTTGGAAGCTAGCTCTCTCTCCCATGGGCTTTGGGAGGCTAGCATGTCTTCCAACCTTTGGAAAGGCTACAATTGATGCCTATAGATTGGGTGGTAAAACAAGTCTTTCTCTTTGTGTTGGATTTTTTGGAAAACACTCAAAGTTGGAGCTCAAGTATGGAGATGGTTGGATTTTCTTGAAATCATGGTTCCTCATTGTTTTTCTCCAAATTTTGTGAACATTACTCTCATTGTAATCTTATGGATATGGCTATGTGGGAAGTTTCCTTGTCTTGTAAAGTTTCCTTTTTGTGATTGGGATCACTTTGTAAACTAATGTCACATTGTTTTGTGTAACCTTCCTTAAATATTGGAAAGAAGTTTTTAATGTGGTTCCTTGAGTAGTTTATGTATTTTGGAAATATATTGCATATGTGAGCTTAAGCTCCTTGGAAATGAAATCTTGTAAAATAGATTATTCCTTTAATATGAATTTGTTGGAACTCCATTTTGAAAGGAAAGTTTGTTTATTGGAAATATGTTTTCCACAAAAAAAAAAAAAAATGTGATGTTTATAGCACTAAAAGAAAATGTGATTTATTCCTTGTTGGATCTCCCTCTTGTAGAAATCTGCAATATTTATTTAGTATTGCATTTGAAAGGAAAGATAGTGTAACATGGAGTTTTAGGATTAACATTGAATGGAAATATTAGCTTTCTTGCAATGTATCTCCTTCTTGTAAATTTTTGGTAACATTATTGAATGGAATGAGATTAGTGTTGTTTCTTTCCCATGTGAAACTTAATGATTTGTTCTTATTAGGAAATCAGATTTGAATATGTGTTCTTCCTTGCTAATTTTTAGACATATTTAGTTGAAATATTTTGCTACTTTCCTTTTTATCACATAAATTAGTAAATCAATTTAATCTATATTTGTTCAAAAAAATAATATTAAATTGCATATTTCACATAGTTAACAAAACAAATTTCTAGTATTTCACAACTTGACTAATTTTCATCATATAACATATGATATGAATATATTAAAATATATTTAATATAGCTAAATTAGAAAGTATAACTATATTATATTCGAAACATAGTATATAGTTCTCCATATATTATTATAGTAAATATTTTATGGTAAATTCTAAAATTTAATATAATAATATACATACATACATACATACATATACATACATACATACATACAGTACAAATATACATACATACATAATACATACATACATACATATACATATACATACATACATATAAAATACATAATATATATATATATATATATAAATAAAAAGAAATTACCAAATAAAAGTTACGGTGGTAGTGGTTTGTTTTAGGTTTTAAATCAAAAAATCAAAGAATGTGGGGAGGGTCGAACCCTCCCCAAACCTGCGCATGAATACCCCAGCCATTCCCTCGCTCCATTGTCCACCACTCCCTTACCCACACCCATCTCCCCACACCCCCACACTTCCACCCCTCCATAGTCCACTTTCATCCACATAACCCACTTCACACCCCCAATCCATCAAAGCCCTAGCCATGGCCCTTCCTCCCTTCTAAGTAATTCTACACGCCATTAACAAAGTGTGATTTTCTTTTTGCATTTCGGATCTTTTTAAAAAATGGTTGCATATATATATATATATATATATATATATATATACTCTCGAGGCATATTTTCCTTCTTATAACCAAAAAAAAAATATGGGTATTCAACATACTCAACAAGAGAATGTATTTGGTAGAAATACACAAAAAATAATAAATAATAATAATACAAGTAAATAACTTGAGTATACATGAATCCATCTCTCCATAACTTCTTCACAACCTACACTATGCAAATAACAAAATAAAAACAAATGAGAGAAAGAAAAGAGAATATAAAGATGGAATAGGTAAATTCTAGGGTAACATGAGATCTAGGGTCAAGATTAGATTGTCCTAGGGTTCATATTTAATCTTACACACTTTTAAGTCATGGGAATTTAATGGGAATGTGAAATAAAATAAAGGAGGGTGTGTGGGAAAATTAATTAAAAGGAGGAAAACTAATTAAATTAAAAGGGATGTAGACTTTTATTTGTGACATTAGTAAAATTTTAATAGGAATAAATAATTTAAGTTGGTATTGGACTAGTGATTATTTAATCTAGGTAAATCGATTTAATATAAAATAATTATTAACGGGAATCGGTTAAGCAAAACATTAGTATTAATTGTTCACTTAAAAAAAAATTACCCAAATTTTTAGTTATCATTGGTGTGGTTTCTATGTCCCAAGGTGGGGCATTACATTTGGTATCAGAGCAATGGTTCACACACGTAGATGCTTTGGGTAAATAATTAATTAGTTAATAATATTTTAATAACATTAACGAAAACAATTAAAACGTTTTGACAACTTTTTATAACTTAATAATCCGTTATTACCTGTACACAAGATGGCACCCACGAGACGTCGATCGGTTAGGGACTTGGGACGTAGATCACCTACGTGGCTGAAGCTGCATGAACCCAAATTTAGACCTCGAGATCTTAGAGGCTCTTTAGTAGTTGATAGGTGTTGTGCACTAGTTCCTTCCACCACTACAGGAGATGAGAGAGGAGGATGTCTAGTTAGGAGACGAGGAGCCAATAAGCGAGGACACACACTCGGAGCCACCAGAGCACGATGCCTCGAGGTGGGAGAGGTCGCATAGCCCTTTTTTTCACCATAAGAAGGGTGGCCTCACACCGTCGTAGCCACTCACACAACTTTGAGGGACTATTTGGGGATAGAAGACCTCATTCACCTATTGGACCACATCGTCATTTAGGATTGTGATATAGGAAATGTTATTAGGATCTTATTTGCTTGTAGTCACCTATGTACACCGGCATTACGGATGGCTTTGGGCTGAGTCATGGATCCTTATCCTTGATAGCTGCTTTGGATTACACTCTTACGAGAGAAATGTCAAATCCAGGTTTGCCATACCCCTCCTCCGAGATGCAATCGAGCATTTTGTGGAAGAATGAGTAGTGGAATCTCCATTTGACTTGAGACACAATGTCTGAAAGTTATTTGAGGAGCATTTCAGGGGCTTGTTATATATAGAGAATTTCATGTAGAAGACGATTGATGAGTTTCATAACTTACGACATGGCTCGACATAGTGACACATAGTATGAGAGTAGGTTCTTAGATCTTTTAAGTATGTGGACTACCTATAAGATGAGAAATGTAAGTTAGTAGATTTATTATGGGGCCTAAATGCGAGACATAGTAGGAGAAGTTAGGATGTTATCTCCTCCTATACTTTAGAAGGTCATTCATAAGACCTACTAAGTTGAGGAGAACATGACCAAGGAATAGGAACACCGAAATAGGAACAAGGGTAAATTTCGGGAGAAGATGCAGGCCTTTCGAGTTAGAGGTCACGTGTATAACACCACCCCTAGAAGAGGATTTTTTCCTCCACCAGCAGTATCGAGGAATCCACCACATCCACACACTGTGAACACACATAGGGCCACCACCAAGAGAGGTCTAGATAGACTAGAGCTTATAGAGATGTGCTACTAGAGGAGGTTTTGGTGGAGAAAGGGATAGGAGACAAGGTACTCAACATGTACAACTAGTTCACATGCAGCATCATCGGGGTTGGGCAGTGGGATTAGCTCACCAAAGTACAAGGAGGGACCCCATTTCAGAGGGGTACAGAGGATGTTTTATTTGTGGGTCCCCTGATCACTATGTGTGTATGTGTTCCGCACAAAACCACTACCATAGATATGCAGAGAGCTCCTAGACTTTAGCAGAAAGTGTGTGATGTAGGATGTGCCCATCATGTATATGCAGCGGTTGACAACCACCATGCTGAGCATCATGCTACATTTATTGAGACGACATGTACTATCAGGGGTATTTCTATCTTAGTACTCTTTGATTCATGTGCTTCATATTATTTTATATCTCCTTATGTATTGGACCAATGTGGGCTAGTGGTAGTTAGGAATCCAAAATAGTTAATAGGTTGAAGAAAGCCAAACTCGTCGTGGACTCATATGTGGAGAGTTACGTACTTGACTTGGGAGCCTTCTCCACTACACTTGACCTCTGAGTTATACCTCTAGAGTCCTATCAGGTTGTTTTAGGTATAGATTGGCTTGAGGCTCATCGGGTGTAAGAATAAGGTCATTGAGTGTCAGGATGATCTTGGGAGGGTCGTAGTGATTTTAGGATGTAGAGGCCTATCTATTTATGCATGATCTTAACCAGAAACTCAAGAGGAGAATGTGTAAAGGTTTTTAGTTTTCTATCACCATCACTGATTGATCAGAGATCACTCCAAATAATTCACCCTTAGATGATCATGTAGGTTTGAGGAAGTATATAGATGTGTTTCAAGGTGAGCTTCTAGGGTTACCATCCCATAGAGAGGTGGATTTCACCATTGATTTAGTGTCAGGATTAGCACCAGTTTCTAGGGAAACCTATCCGATGAAGAATTTGGAGCTTCATGAGTTGAAGATACAATTAGAAGGTTTTTTGGAGAAGGGTCTCATTTGCCCTAGTGTATCTCCTTGAGGAGTGACAATCATATTTGTGAAGAACAAGGATCTGGTTTGTGTAGATTTTGTAGGATAGTCAAACAAAGTCACAATAAAGAGCTGTTATCCACTCCTTAGGATTGATTATTTGTTTGATTAGATGCGGGAAGTGAGAGTGTTCTCCAAAATCGATCTCAAGTCAAGGAATCATCAGTTGCACATATCAGATGCAAAAGTTAATAAGATAGCTTTTCGCACATGTTATGGGCATTATGAGTTCACAATTGTCCCTTTTGGTTTGACCAATGCCTAGTTGTCTTCATGAGCCTCATGAATGGAGTATTCAGGACCTTTCTTGATCGCTTTGTCTTAGTGTTCCTAGATGATATATTAATTTATTTTCATTTTGAGGAGGAACACGAGGAGCGTTTGAGCAGGTACTTTAGGTTTTGAGAGAGAAAAAGTTTTTAGGAACTTGGAAAAAGTAGCTTCTTCCATACATAGTGATTTAGTACTTGGGACACATCATATCAAGTGAGTGTATCTTAGTATATCCCTCTAACATACATCTTTATTATTGATTAGCTGCACCCACATTTATCGAGGTGAGGAGTTTCATGGGATTAGCAGGATACTACCGCATATTTGTACATTATTTTTCCAGGATTGCTCACCCTATTACTTCTCTTTAGAGAAAAGGGAAGAAGTTTGATTGGTCAGAGAAGTGTGAGCAGGCCTTCCAATTGCTTAAGGAAAGGTTAACCATGACGCCCATCTTATCGGTTCTGACCCAACAGAGGATTTTGTAATTTGTCGATATACCACTAGAAGGTTTAGGAGTAGTTCTTATGTGCGGGAGCGTTAGGTTATTGCCTTTGAGTCACAAAAGATCAAATATTACGAGCTTAACTATCCTACTCATGACTTAGAGCTTACAGTAGTTGTTCATGCTCTTGTGCATTGGCGTCATTTCCTTTTAGGTAGGCCCTTCATTTTAGGATAGATATATTCTCACATTGAACCTCAATGCTCACCAATGGTGTTGGATGGAGTTCATGTGTGAGTACAAAATGGAGGTGTAGTATATAAAAGGAAAGGAAAATGTCGTTGTAGATGCACTTAGTAGATGACATGACATGTGCTTGCATCATTGACACTATAGTCAGACTTGAGAGGAAGGATTCTTCAACATCTTCCAGAGGATAGGTTTTATGAGGGTGTTAGCCATCTATGTTCAAGTCAAAGGTTTCATTAGAGGGAAGATATTCAGGATGCATTTTAGAGATAGATGGTTTACTTTGGTTCCATAAGTGCATCTATGTGCCTAAGACAAGTGATATGTGTAGCTTCATCCTTATAGAGGCTCATCGATCCCCATATGTAGGACATCCAAGAGTGAAGAAAATGCACACTAATCTGAGAGAGTTATATTATTGGCCTAGTCTTTAATGTGAGATAACATATTTTGTAGCATGTTGCCTAGAGTTCCGTAGGTTCAAGGTAAAGCATTCTCATCCCGAGGGAATTTTACATCCTCATGATATTCTAGAGTGGAAATGGGATGTGATCTCCATGGATTTCATATTAGGACTCCCTATGTCATCATATCATCTTGATGCCATTATGGTTCTTGTGGATAAGTTGACCAAGGTTACACATTTCTTGCCAACAAAGGTCACCTATAATGCACAGGTCATCACCAAAGTATTTATGGAGGACATTGTTAGATTGTACAGGATTCCAAAGACCATCATAAATGAAAGGGATACCATTTATACATCAATTTTTTGGACTTCCTTTTAGGCCACTTTGGGTACTCGAATTAATTTCAGCTCAACATACCATCTAGAGACAAATGGACAAACAAAGATAGTTAATCGGGTATTAGATGACATGTTGAATATGTATGTGATGGACTAACAAAAGAAGTAGGAATATTATCTACATTTAGTGGATTTTTCCTACAACAACATCTATCATAGTTCCATTGGTATGGCTCCCTACCAAGATTTGTATGGTCAACCTTGCATGACACCTCTAAGTTTGGACAGGCTAGATGATAGGATTATTCTAGGACCATCTTACCTAGAAGACTTAGATAAGTAGATTGTTCTGATTAGGTAATGTCTTGAGAAGACTATAGCATTCTAGAAGGTGTATGCGAACACCAAGAGGATTGATCATCACTTCCAGTGGGCGATAATTTTCTTGAGATTTCATCCATATAAGAGTCCAATCCTCAATGGAAATGGTTCTAGGTTGTCACCTCATTTTGTGAGGCTTTTTGATATTTTAGAGGCTATTGATCTAGTTTCCTATTGCCTAGCTTTTCCACCATGCCTTGTATGGGCCCACGAGGTTTTTCATGTTTTTTTCTATGTATATATGTACTGATGTCTCTCATGTTTTACATTGGTTGGCATTACATCTAGAGGATGGAGGATAGGGGGAGGCTAGAGCCTATTGGTATCTAAATTGATTCTCCTTGAGTCCGAGAAGCATCATGGATTTGGTAAGAATCTTAGAGACAGATAAATCATAGTGAGTCATTTTGTAGCTGGGGATGAGATCTAACTAGCCCTTAAGCTTGTTGTTTATGGAGGAGATGGAGATATCCTTCCTAATGAAGTTGTTAAGGAGACCTTGAAGAAAATATGATCAATGCAACAAAATCTAACTCTCACGAGTTGTCACTCTAGATAGTGGAGATATTCTCTAGGAAAGGTTCAGGCTACTAAAGACATTTGGAATCCTAATTGTTTCTACATGTTTTGGTAGTAAAATTTGTGCATTTGTATACACACATGACAAACAGGGGTAGTATGGGTAGGATTAGTTGTTTTTAAATGAATTTTGGTGGGAGGTGAGGCAGGATGAACTTGATTCACCAAGATCTTGAGAATTTTGCAAAATGGAAGACTAAACCAACAGAATGCCACAGAAAGCTAAAATGTTTCTTTAACTAGAATATGTGCTTCAATGGAGGCCTAAATTAGCACTTTTTCATACAATCTATGAGATTCTAACATGAAGGCTTGAGTTGGAAAACCCAACAAAACATCAAGATCTAAGCCAAATCATGCCTGAGGTACACCCAGAGGCTTATAGACAATCTCTATCAACAAGATGAGAGAAAAGTGATTTTAAATCATTTATTTCACTCCCAGATGAAATCTCTTCTGAGAAATGAAATTGCAGATGCCACTAAACTATCACAAGGATTGAGACCTATGTGATTGAGACAAATTTTGATACAAGATTGCAATAGGAACAAGAAAAACTATTTGCAGACATTCAGAAATAAAACAAACACATTTTGCATAAGATCACACATAGAATAACTCGAGTTTGATTAAATTTATCAGTAGGGGAAAGTTTCTAGAACAATCTTAGAGCTTGTCAATGGTTGTACACACAACCACCTTGACATGATCAAATTCAATACAAAAGAGATATATAGGCTTCTCAAAAAGATGGGCTCTATCAAGCTTTTTCTATTAGAAAAATCAGTCCCGACCCCTCACACTCCAACCATTTGCATGATAAATTTGTGCCATTTATAACATTTACAACAGAGCCTTTTCCCCAAAAAATCTAGACATTGAGTGCCACCAAGTGCTTGCCATGATCACGATCATGATTCCTAGAATCAGATCTACAAAAAGTCACTAGGTGCTCGGGGGGTAGATCTCTTCAAAAATCTCCCACATTTAACTCCTTCCTCTAGAAAATCACTCTTCCTTCTATTCACCAACCACTTCCACCCCTAATCTATCAAATCTGGTTCCTTGTGCTCGGGAGAAGAAAAAAGGAAAATCAGATCGAGCCCGATAGTTAGACCATTTTAATGGTGAAAGATGTCTCCAGATCTCCCCACCAAACTTAGATATCAAAATTAACTCTCCTCTCTGTTTGGCGTGTAGGAAATACCAAGAAATCATGAAGACTTGCACTTCCAGGAGCTTTTCAAGTAAAAATGGGGAAAATCATATTCAAACACACAACTTCATTGATCTTCACTTTGAATTTGGGTCGTCCACATGGAAGATTCAATTTTAAAACAGGCTCGGGGTTTCCTTTGAATTTTTACAACCTTTTTGAAAAATGGAAAAAAATTCCATTTTTCTCCGCACCTCCGCCCTTGAGAAATGAGCTTGACACGTGTCCCAAGGTGGGTCCTAGTGGAACCATGCTTCCTTTTTCACTTTTAACTCCCTTTTCCTAAAAGGAAAATTTTCCAAATTTCCCGAGAGTCTCGCACCTCCGCCCATTGACTTTAAGAGAAAGCTTTGACTTTCCTCTATTGGCTTGCATGGGCCATTTTTGATATTTTAACCCTTTTGAGAATAAAGAGCAAAAATTTTAAGTTTCCCCGATGGTCCGCTTCCCCCCCATTGCTTTTGACTTTTCAAATTGCCACATGTCATAATGGCGCATCTTGAGATGGTTTCCAAATTTTGAGACCTTGAAAAGAGCGGGCTGAAAGAGCTGCCACATGTCCCCGGCTGGGAAAATTTGATTAAAAGCTTGAATCTCACAGTGGAAGGCACCATGTGTCGAGTCCGAGGCAATATCCTTTGCCAGCCATTGAAAATTCCAAGAAAATGCACAAAGTGAGTGGAGGCCTCCAAGTGTCTGGGATGCACTTCTTTAAAATGAAACTCAAGGCCGGTCCCCAAACATGTGTGGTTCCTCCACGTGTCCTAGCCTCCCAAAACCCTTTTGAAAAAGACTAAGTATGGGAAGACCCAACGAAAGCCTCCACATGTCTTCATGGTGCAATTTCAAAATGGTGCCCAAAGTGAGACCCTGAATGAGCACGGGCTCGCCATGTGTCTCTATTCCGCCAAACTATATGTACTAGCATAAAAATTTGTCTAAGTCTAGGAAAAGCAACAAAAACCTCCATGTGTCCTCCCAAATGCAACTTCAAGGCCAAACCAAAAAGTGAACCTTCAAATGAGTGTCGTTCCTCCACGTGGACAAGTCTTGGGTTAAAAATTTCCACAAATTTTAGGAGTGCCCCACCGAGCCGCATCAAATCAAAAATGAACATGTGGACACCCTCGGGGTGAAAATAAGAAATTTTCCCGCCACTTAAATTTTCTTTAATCAAGCCTCTGGGGGTTTGCGGGGGTGAGTTCAAAATTTTTACCAAAGTAGCCAAAAAGAACAAGTTCAAAAAAAACCCATTACGCCCCCATCCAATTAGAAGAAGCCACGTAAGAACCAAAAGAACCAATCAGAATTGAGCGGAGCCATGGGATCAAATTTGCCTTTTGCCAAAAAATAAAAAGTGATAAGTTAAAGCATTTGTCCACCGTCATCCTAACCAACCAAAAGAAGCCACATGACCATTGAATGTTGAGGAATAACTTTGACAGGAAAAGACACCCGTCAAACTGTAAAATGTAGAAAAATGACCATTTGAGCCCGGAGATGAATTTTTTTCCAAGGACAGAGGATTTAGAAATGTTACAAGGCTCAAATACACTCTTCAAGAGCTACATCCATTCATTTTCCTTCAAGTATTTAGGGAAAAATGAAAGGACAAAAAAATATGACCGTGTCAGAAAATGGAAAGAATGGGAAGGCCTAAGTTTTTAGATAAACAGAGAACAGGAGACCCAAATTACAGACCACTTCAAAGGAATAGAGAAACAAGGAAACATAAATGACCCATACGTGAATTTGACCCAAGAACATATTAATTATGGCAACAAAAAGAAAAAAAGAGACATCTCAAGCACAACACAGGGGAATAAAATATGGTAAAGATGGTAAATCGATAGATTTCAAAGGAAAAATGGGGCGAGACTATTTTGAGCACCAACATCGGCTCGACTCGGGGATGGGCACTCCTATGTGTAAGTGCCACAAGAACAAAGGTAGACCAAGTGCCAAAAATATCCATTGGGCAAAGGAGTCATCTTATAGAGTAGAGAAATAGAGCCATCTTTCAAAAATGAACAGAGAAACCAGCAAAAATAGGTCACCAAGGACCAGAGCGAGTGAAAACACAAAAAAGATAGGAAACAAACAACAAACTATACACTATTAAAAGATTTTACCTTGATTTGGGAATCAATCCAAGAAATGCTTCAAATGCCTACCATTAATAGGAAATTCAAGCAATTCACCATCCAAATCCTTCAAGAAGAAGGTATGTTCACCAATTCTAATATCAATGGAGTAAGGGCCCATCCATAATGAGTCAAATTTTCCATGTTTGCCCTTATCTTCATGCCTGCTATCCCATAGTAGCACAAGATCTCCAACATTGAAAGCTCTGGGAGTGACCTTCTTGTCAAATAACTTCTTCATCTTTTCTCTAAACTTTACATGCCTCTGGTGGGATGCCCTCCTTTCTTCATCAAGTTCAACAATCTGGTTAATGCGAGCATCATAAGGACTTACTTCTTGATCCTCTAGTTGTTGAATGAACTGATATGAGGATAATTGCATATGCAGGGAAGCAAGGGCCCTGAGTTCCATACACCAACTCAAATGGACTCTTTCCAGTGGCTCTTTTAACAGTGATTCTATCAGCCCAAACAACAAACTTCAACTGTTCACCCCATTTTCTCTTGTTCAGCTCCAAGGTTCTTCTGATAATCTTCAACAAGTTTTTATTACTGGACTCAGCTTGTCCATTTCCTTGGGGGTTGTAATTAGAGGCATATGTCAAGTTGATCCCATATTCTTTACACATTGCCACCAAAGGTTTAGCTCTAAAGCTCATGGCATTGTCAACAACAATCTTGACTGGCACCCCAAACCTGCAGATGATGTGGTTTAGCACAAAGTCCATGACAATTTGGTGTGTTTCCTTCTTGGTGGGGATTTCCTCCACCCATTTAGTAAAGTAATCAGTGGCTACAAGAATCCACTTATGGCCAACACTTGAAGGGTCTGAAATCTCACCAATGAAATCCATTCCCCATTGCTTGAATGGAGCTTCAATTGATATAGGCTACAAAGGAAGGGAGCCTGAAGCTTTTATTCTAGAGAAATGCTGACAACTCTCACATCTTCTAACCAACAAGGTTGTATCCTTGAAGAGATTTGGCCACCAATAACCAGCCCTCAAGATCTTGTGTGTTGTGACTCTTGTAAGCAAAATGCCCCCACAAACTCCTCCATGGAGATCAAAGCAATTATCTTGGGGCTTCTTCTTCAGTAATGCACCTTAAGAGGACTCCTTCGGGTTCTTCCAAGCTAACCCATAATCAGTAATGACATATTTCTGGGAAGCCAACTTAAGGGATCTTTTCTGGTTCTTACTTAAATACTCAGAGGTAGTATAAATGTCTGAGATAAAAATTACATCTTTGTACCACTCATAACTCATCAATTTTTCAAAACATCTACCCTACCTTCTTCTACCTCATTTACCTCAATAGTTTGCAAGTTTCTCTCAGCCATAAGCTTAGCCAAGCCCAAACCTCTCACCAACTTTGTGGTTTGGATATCCATGTCATATTCTTGCAACTTGTTCACCCACCTACACATTTTTGCTTGAGACTTCCATCTCTGATAAGATGTCTTTCACCATGGTGTGGGGAACATAAGCAAACACTTTAGAACTTAGAATGTAAGGCCTGAAAACCTTTTTTTCTTTTACCAAGGAAAATGCTTGTTTCTTCCATAATAGTGTATTTCAGCTCAGCCCCTACAATGCCTTATTGAAAAAGGAAATTGGCCTCTCAGCCCCTTCATCATCCTTTTCGCAAATAGGACAGAAGCAATAGTGTTCTCTGAAGCAAAAGAGAACAGTTGAAAGGCTTCTTATAGTCTGGAGCTGCTAGAATAGGTGCATGCTTTAATGCCTTTAATCCCATTGAAATCTTGGATGGCAGATCTCCTCCCATTTGATGACTTGGTCCTTCTTTAACATGGAAGTGATTGGAATGGTCAACTCAACAAAGTTTGATATGAATCTCCTGATGAAGTTTATCTACCCAAAGAAAGACTGAATTCCTTTCTTGGTCCTTGGAATTGGGACCTTTTTGATGGCCTCTACCCTTTCTAGATCAATCATCACCCCTTCTTGTGACACAATGTGGCCAAGAAATTTTTCCTTCTACACTCCAAAATGGCACTTCTTTGGATTGAGTGAGATGCCATATTCTCTACATCTTATCAACATCTTCTCCAAGTGCAGCAGTGATCACTTCTCTTCCTGGAAAATATAGTTACATCATCTTGATAAACTACAATAAACTCATTGATGTAACCGAAAAAGCAACATCCATTTCTCTTTGAAAGGTGGCTCCAACATTCATCAAACCAAAGGGCATCCTAACATACACATACGTCCCCAAGGAGTAGTAAAGGTTGTCTTGATCCTTTTTGATTCCTTCACCACAACTTGGTTATAACCAGAGAAACCATCTAGGGTGGAGAGCAATTTAGAACCAGTCACTAATTGCAGCATGTTTTCCATATTTGGTAAAGGATAATTATCCTTCATAGATGCTCTGTTTAGATTCTGAAATCTACACATAGCCTGATATCACCATTCTTCTTTCTAACTAGTACTAGGTTTGCAACCCAAGAAGAATACCTTGTGGGTTGAATAATCCCTCCATCTCTTAGCTTCTTCAGTTCTTCTTGCATTTTAAGAGATAAGAGTGGATTGATTGGCCTCTGTTTCTACCTGAATGGCTTTGCATTAGACTCCAAGGGAATCTCATGTTGAAACAAGTCCTCTCTGTATGCTTTTAGTTTAGAATAGGTCCAAGCCATGCAATCTTGATACTTTTTCAACAATTGGATGTAGGACTTGCTTCTCCTCCTTGCTGAGATTGTTACCTAACCAAATTTTCCTTGGCTTCTCCTTTGTACCAAGATCATGCTCCTCAACATCCCTCGAGGCTTCCATATGTCTATTAATAATGCAATCAACATTATCAAAATTTGACTCAAGAGCAACCAGCCCTCTAGGAATGGTATTAGTCTTTAGCTAGATGATGCCCTTGCCAAACAAGGTTTCCTTCCCCTCTGTGGCACATACCATTGGCTCCCAAATCAATGCATTGATCAAAAACTCTCCCTTGTTCTACAGAAATCTTTTGATCTGAGCATCATCATCAAATACCTGCCAGTGTTTAATGTTGTCAGGGATAGAGGGTCTTGTCAATACTTCCACATCATATTCACAATATGGGGACACTACACAATTTTCAAAACGAGACCCCAACACTACAAGTTTTTCTACCAAGTCATTGAACTTCCTATCATGATGCACAATGTTGAATGAATCAAACATCTCAATGAAATCCCAAACTGCATGCTTGTATTGTTTCATTCGTTGATTCTTTGTGGCATACAATTTTCTGACTTGTTTTACAATTAATTTTGAGTCTCCTTTGACAATGATGTCTTGACACCATATTTCCAAGAAATTCTTAAACCCAACAATAGTGCCTCATACTCAACAATGTTGTTAGTGCACTCAAAGTTGAGTTTGAAGGAAAAACAAATTTTTTCCGACCTGGAGAAAGCAGAACAACACCAAGCACCATTCCCAAACTTGGAGCAAGCTCCATCAAACAATAGAGTCCAAGGAGATCCCATTTTTTCAAGGCATTTACATTCTTCAATCTTGTGCTCCTTTCCATCAAAAATCCTACAAAATTATCAACATCAACACTTGTGTACAATACTTCATAGGATGCATTGTTGGGATCTTCAATAAGGTGCAACATCTTCTTTTCCCCATACAACCTGACAAGGCTGCCCTCAATTGGGATGGTGGCATAGGACATGTCCATTTGGACACTCCCACCAACACTTGCAGCCCATTTTCTAGACAATAGCATGCCCCACTTGGTTGGGCAGTCAACAATGACAACATCAAGTTTTAAATTTTTACCTGGGTAAGCTGCAAGCTGCACCACCAAACCCTTCACACACCCTACCACTGGCACCTCTCTAGATTCCATAGCAGTACACTTCCCATATGCTATTTGTAACCTTAATATCCAGCTCATTCATGACTTCCAAAGGCATGACATTGCATGATGCCCCTGAGTCAAACATGCAGTTGTGAGTAATCTATCCTTAATGATCAGGGTAGTGAAGAATGGATCCACATTTAGCTGAGAGTCCACCAAGGATGTCCCCAAATAGACCTTAGGTGGTTCACCTAATTCTTCCAATGCTGGTGGTGTTTCTAACTCTTCAATGATTGGAGGAGTCTCCACAATGTTTACATTTCTACCTAGGGAAGTCTTCTCTTCTTTCAATCCCAAGTATTCAAATGCTCTCTTTTTGTGCTCAAGAATCCTAAGCAACTCAACAATTGGAACAGAGACTTTGATTTGACTTAAAACTTGGGCAATGTCATATGGGACATTCTTTGGCAAGGAAGTATTGGAAGGAAGGCTAACACACTCACATTAGGTGGTACAAGATTTTTGACAACTTGGGCATGAGGAGGGGTATGATTTTTGTTTGAACTGCAAGGCTTTTGGAAGATGCATCTTTCTTAGGAGCCTCTTTAGGAATGTTTGAAAGTAAGGGAGATTTTGGCTTGGCTTGAGGCCCTATCCCTTTGACAACCCTACTTCTTGTGTTGTACTCCTTTCTTGAGCCACAACAACATTCATCAACAACTTCCTATCCTCCTTAGATGGGAATCCTCCATCATACTTCTTTATCATAAAGCCCTTAAATATTCAAATTCATTATTGGGAAATTCAAAATCTTGTACAAGTATATACTTCTAAAGTATGAGAGGGAGGAAGAATAGGTACCCTATGAATGCAAGTCCCAAAAGTGGCAACATTCTAGGCACTTATCACCTCAATTGAAGTTTCCCTTGTTGTGAGCTCGTGGAACAACCCATCATGCATACATCATCATCATTATCATCATCAAATTCTTCTTCTTCTTCTTGCTGATCTTCTTCACAAGGAGCATGGGCATGAAACATCTATCACACCAATCAATGACATTTGTCTCCTCCATAATAACAACTCTGGCAACCAAAGGATCAGGCACCATTCTATTTTTCCCTGCCTTGGGGCTGCCTATTTCCAAATCCAATAGGTCCCTTACCTCTATCATCAGATATTTGGTGATTTGTGAACCTGTCTTGGCCTTTTTGCTTGTGTTGACCTTGTGAGCTCTTCCCAATTCCTTTCTCATCTGGGCTAGTTTGTAGGAAATTTCTTTGACAACCCCTACCAAAGTCTTCACAACTTCTTCCAAATATACAACCTTGCTTGTTTGGGTTTTTTGGGTTAATTAGTTTTACACCCTCCCTCTTTGGAGGCTTCCAATTTCCTTGATGTTATTCTCAATTTTACAAGGCCATGGTGAAGGCCTGCCTCAAATTAGTAGGGTTTTTGTCCCTCAAGTAGTAAGTAGCCTTTTTATCAAATGCATCTAAATATTTGATCAAACATGATTCATCACATGGCCTTATCCTAACAGAAATATCCTCAAGGTCTTATTAAACCTTGTGTTGAAATCATGTACTGACTCATTAGGATTCTTTTTGATGTTTTCAAATTCTGTCAAAAGAAACCTAGGGTTAGTTCTATCACCATACTACAATCTAAATGCATTGCTCATCTCTGTCCAAGAATCAATGGAATTATCTGGAAAAGCTTTATACTAGTCCCTTGCATCCTCTTCCAAAGTATGGATAAATAATTTGATATATACATCTTCATGTTCAATCTCAAAGTCTTCCATCATATTGATAAAAAGCTTTAGATGTTGATCACCAGTTATAGCATTGTTTCCTTGGAACTTTGGCAGTTTGTTCCTTACATCTTGAGGAACTACATTTGGATAACCAACCATCCCTACAAAATTTATAGGTCCAAAGGTGTTTACAAAAAAAGGGGGTCTAGGTGGGGAAAGGCCATGTTGTTTTGAGGAGGTGACCTTGGAGGGGTGACAAATTGATAAGGGGAAAAGGGTCTTTGAAACACAGGGTATAACTTTCAAAATGGATATCCCCTAAAGGCCTTGTTTCTTGGAAATCCCTATCAACTTCTAAAAAAGATAGGGGTAGAATGAGAAGAAAAACTTTTCAAAATCAAATGAAGGCCCCTCTCCAGTTGGAGAATTCAATTCCACAAAGAGGCTACCTTGATTAGAAGCACTTGAATTGTAGTCTTCAATAATAGGCTGATCACTTTCATCAATGGAGATCCCTTTCTTTTCTGCTGATTTCCAACAACTCTCCAGGATTTTCTTCCTTCTAATTTTGCTTTTCCTAGCTCTGGAAATAATGTCCTAGCAAGATCCCTAGCAAAGAAAGATCTTCTTCCTTCCATATTTGCAAATATTAGTAAAAATCTCACTTGACAGAGGTTAAGACACTAGTATTCATCAAGAATCAAATCAACAGGGAGTCACCACTAAGGATTTCCACCTTAGTTGTGCAAATGCACTAAATATGATATGTCAAATGTTTGTCAACACTAGAAACTGGAAATGGAAAGATCTCTAACTTTCTTTACCCAAATTTATCAATGAAACTTAGTGTAATAAGTGTAGAAAATGGAAATATTGCAAACATTTGTAACTTTGAAAACTTCTTGACACACAACACTTGACTATAAAGAATGTTTTACCAAGGAGCATACAAAAGTGTTTTCCAGGTCTAAATGAACTACAATCACTATTTCCCCGGCAATGGTGCCTAATAAGGTGTTGGTATCCAAATTGATTCTCCTTCAAAGTCTGAGAAGCATCATAGGTTTGGCAAGAAGCTTAGAGATAGATAGATCATAGTGAGTCATTTTTATATCTAGGGATGAGATCTAACTAGCCCCCTTAGTCACCAAGATGTGGAGAAATGGGTAGCACCTCAAGAGGATTTAATCTATCCTCACTACTTTATGGTTGTGCCTTTCAACCAAGGTGAGAGAACCTTTTTGTAGTAACTGTTGTTTATGGAGGAGATGGAGATATCCTTCCTAATGAAGTTGTTAAGGAGACCTTGAAGAAAATATGATCAATGCAACAAAATCTAACTCTCACAAGTTGTCACTCTAGATAGTGGAGATATTCTCTAGGCAAGGTTCAGGCTACTAAAGACATTTGGAATCTTGATTGTTTCTACATGTTTTGGTAGTAAAATTTGTGCATTTGTATACACACATGACAAATAGGGTAGTATGGGTAGGATTAGTTGTTTTTAAATAGATTTTGGTGGGAGGTGAGGCAGGATGAACTTGATTATACCAAATCTTTGAGAACTTTTTTACAAAATGGAAACTAAACCAACAAAATGCCACAAAGCTAAAATGTTTCTTTAACTAGAATATGTGCTTCAATGGAGGCCCAGATTAGCACTTTTTCATATAATCTATAAGGTTCTAACATGAAGGCTGAGTTGGAAAACCCAACAAAACATCAAGATCTAAGCCCAATCACGCTGAGGTACACCCAAGAGGCTTACAGACAATATCTATCAACAGATGAGAGAAAAGTGATTTTAAATCATTTATTTCACTCCCAGATGAAATATCTTCTGAGAAATGAAATTGTAGATGCCACTAAACTGTCACAAGGATTGAGACTTGTGTGATTGAGATAGATTTTGATACAAGATTGCAACAGGAACAAGAAAAACTATTTGCAGACATTCAAAATAAAACAAACACATTTTGCATAAGATCCACATAAAATAACTCAAGTTTGATTAAATTTATCAGCAAGGGAAAGTTTCTAGAACAATCTCAGAGCTTGTCAATGGTTGTACACTTGCAACCACCTTGACATAATCAAATTTAATACAAAAGAGATATACAGATTTCTCAATTAGCTTCTCAAAAAGGATGGGCTCTATCAAGCCTTTTTCTATTAGGAAAATCAGTCCGACCCCTCACACTCCAACCATTTACATGATAAATTTGTGCCATTTATAACATTTACAATAGACCCTTTCCCTCCCCAAAATCCAGACATTGAGTGCCACTAAGTGCTTTCCATGATCACGATCATGATTCCCATAATCAGATCTGTAAAAAGTCTCAAGTGCTCAGGGGGGTAGATCTCTTTAAAAATCTCCCGCATTCAACTCCTTCCTCTAGTAAATCACTCTTCCTTCTATTTACCAACCACTTCCACCCCTAATCTATCAAATCTAGTTCCTTGCGTGCTCGAGAGAAGAAAAATGGAAAATCAGATCGAGCCCGATAGTCAGACCATTTTAATGGTGAAAGACATCTCCAGATCTCCCCACCAAACTTAGATATCAAAATTAACTCCCTCTCTATTTGGCATGTAGGAAATACCAAGAAATCATGAAGACTCGCACTTCAGGAGCTTTTCAGTAAAAATGGGGGAAAATCAGATTCAGACACACAACTTTCATTGATCTTCACTTTGAATTTGGCCATCCACGTGGAAGATTCAATTTTAAAAACAAGCTCGGGGTTTCCTTTGAATTTTTACAACCTTTTGAAAAAATGGAAAAAAATTCCATTTTTCTCCGCACCTCCACCCTTGAGAAATGATCCTGACATGTGTCCTAAGGTGGGTCCCAAAGGAACCCGCATTCCGATATTTTTTCACTTTTAACTCCCTTTTCCTAAAAGGAAAATTTTCCAAATTTCCCCAAGAGTCCACACCTCTTCCATTGACTGGAGCAAGCTTTGACCATCCTTATTATTGGGCTTATGGGCCATTTTGATATTTTAACCCTTTTGAGAATAAGAGGAAAAAATTTTAAGTTTCCCTGATGGTCCACTTCCCACCCCTTTTGATTTTCAAATTGCCACATGTCACAATGGCACATCTTGAGATGGTTCCCAAAATTTGAGACCTTGAAAGAGTGTAGGGCTCGCCATGTGTCCTGGCCGAAAAATTTGTTTGAAGGCTTGAAGCTCAGTAGAAGGCACCATGTGTCAGATTCCGAGGCAATCTCCTTTAGCCATTGAAAATTCCAAGAAAAATGCAAAGTGAGCGGAGGCCTCCAAGTGTCCTCCCTTTCACTTCTTTAAAATGAAACTCAAGGGTCGGTCCCCAAACATGCACGGTTCCTCCACGTGTCCCAGAGCTCCCAAAACCCTTTGAAAAAGACTAAGTATGGGAAGTCCTGTGGAATCCTCCACGTGTCTCCATGGCACAATTTCAAAATGGTGCAAAAGTTTAGAGACTCGAATGAGCGCGGGCTCACCACGTGTCTTTGTTTTTCAAAACTGTAATAGCTACATAAAAATTTGTCTAAGTCCAGGAAAAGCAGTGGAAACCTCCACATGTCCTCCCGCAACTTCAAGGCCAAACCAAAAAGTGAACCCTCAAATGAGTGTCATTCCTCCATGTGGAAAATCCTTGGGTTAAAAATTTCCACAAAGTTTAGGAGTGCCCCGCCGAGCCGCATCAAATCAAAAATGAACATGTGGACACCCTAGGGTGAAAATAAGAAATTTTCCCGCCACTTAAAGTTTGCTTTAATGCAGACCCTATCGGGGCCGCGAGGTGAGTTCAAACTTTTTTCCAAAGTAGCCAAAAATAATAAGTTCAAAAACAAACCCACCATGCCCCATCCAATTAGAAGAAGCCACGTAAGCACCAAAAGAACCAATCAAAATTGAGCAGGAGCCACGGGATCAAATTTTCCTTTTTACCAAAAAATCTAAAAAGTGATAAGTTAAAGCATTTTTCCGCCATCCCCTGACCACCAAAAGAAGCCATGTGACCATTGAATGTTGAGGAATAACTTTGATAGGAAAAGACACCCGTCAAACCGTAAAATGCAAAAAATGACCATTTGAGCCTAAAGATGAAATTTTTCCAAGGACAAGAGGATTTAGAAATGTTACAAGGCTCAAATACGCTCCTTAGAGCTACATCCATTCACTTTCCTTCAAGTATTTAGGGAAAAATGACAAGGACAACAAATACTAACTGTAAAAAACTAAAAGAATGGGAGGGCCCGAGTTTTTAGATAAATAGAGAATGGGAGATCCAAATTACATACCACTTCAAAGGAACAGAGAAACAAGGAAACATAAATGGACCCATACGTGAACTTCGACCCAGGAACAGATTAATTATGGCAACAAAAAGAAAAGTAGAGACGTCCCAGGCACAACACAGGGAATAAAATATGGCAAGAGACCAAATCGATAAATTTCAAAGGAAAATGGGGTGAGACTATTTTGAGCACCAACAGAGCCCATATGTATACTAGAGCACCGGAGGTTGGCCTTCTGGGTCGAGACTTAGACTAGGTTAGAGTGCAATGGGAGAGATATGATTAGAAAAAAACTACCTGGGAGGATGCTACACCATTGAGGGCTAGATATCACTATCTCTTTCAGTGACTTATAGGAAGAATTTTAATTTTAGGAGAGGGGGTGTAGTGCCAACATTTTCATAGCCTCAAGATTGCTGATTTCTTTATTCATAGATTATGATTTGAATGGGATTTGATATATTTTGGACATTATGTTATTTTATTTTATCTTCATGGACATGTATGGTGATTTGGGCGTGTAGTGCCAATTTGACTTGATTAGTATGTTGGTACATTTTATTTGATGTTGGAGATATTAACTTATTGTTATGATGTTTGGGCTTGATTGATACATGATGGAAACATAGTTTAGTCGCATATCTTGATGATATATAATATTCAATTATTGATGAGGACACATGATGATGGCATGGTTATATGACATTTATATGTATTGCAATGGCTAACATATGATGAATTGTGTGAGATTGTGCATGTTTCTCATTTATGATTCCATGTTGATGTTGTGATATCATAAATTTGCATGTTTAGACTTGATGTTTATTGAGTAGTTGATTTACACTTGTATTGGACAGATGCATTTAATGTGTGCATTGAGTGTGCAGGTGACAGTCACATGAGAACGTTGGTTTAGGGGTGGATACACAAATTATGCACAAGTGGCGCACGGTAAGCTAAGTCTAACCATGTTAGTTGTATGAGGCCTTATTGTTTGCTTGAATTATTTGGGCACCATGAGTGACCCCTTAGTTGTAATGTTGAATGTTATGTAAAATTAATGATGTTTAGGTTGTATTATTTTGTTTTGTAAACTAGGTTTGGAAACATAATGGTCCCTAAGTTTGCATTAAGTTTTGTATTTAGGTAAGTGTGTGTTAATTAGAGAGGATTAGGGTGACATGTGCACCCTTGAGTGGGCCACACATCCTCTACACTTGTGTCAAAAAGTGTCAATCCTGAAATTGGGCTATTTATGGCATTTTAAAAGACCCCTTTTAGTTTTGAGATTTCACTTAGCATGAAAATAAGCCCTTGGACCCTACCTATTAAGTAGGGAGATTAATTTAAAGGCATAGAGGGAGTTTCCCATTTTTTCTCTCTTTTTCACCATCCATGTAAGATGGATTGGAATATGTGTGTTGTAAAAAGTTACACAAACTTGTTTTATTTCTTTTTGGGAAATTTGGGAGAAGAGTGTTAAAAGTGAGTTTATCTTTTCTCCATTTTATTTTGGGAATATTTGACTTAGAGGGAAGAGATGGGTGACACATGTCACCCCCTCATTGGTGAGGAAATTTGTTTGCTTTTATTCAAATACTCCCTCATGGGGAGAAAGAGAACTTTTTTAGCTTTTGCTTGGTGCTTGGAAACTTTTTGGGAGCTAGAGTTTTCTTAGATAAGGAAGTTGGAAAAGCTTAGAGTGTTGGAGAGCTTTTGGAGGTAGGCTCTTAATTTATCACTATATGTTATTTTGAATGATATATCCTAGAGTTTTTTATGGTTTAATATTGTGTTTTGTTGTTTGTTTTGTATATTTCTAGAGTATGTTTTTATATTATTTTCTCCATCCATCATATGGCTTGATGGATTTTGGAGTTTTATGGGGGAAGAGGGAGGATTTTCCCTCTTAAACCTCATGACTTGATGGGAAATATATGTAGATTATTTTCACTCCCTCATATGGTTTAAGGGGGAAGGTGGTTCATATGGTTTGAACCCCTTCCCATTCTTTGAGAGGAAACCCAATGCATTTAAAAATCCTCCCAAGGAGGATTTAGGCGAATGGGTGGCGCAATAAGGAGGGTTTGTTTTCTTGGAGGAATAAGGAAGTTTTTAGGAAATTGTTAGTGTGTATCTATGGTTGGACCACACTTTTGTCACTTTTAGATGTCTCATCTTCTCTTCCCCATTTTTAGGATGAATATGGTTTTCCTCCTTTTATTTTATTTTATAAATGTTGTGTTTTCTTTAGTGCATGGACTTGTCTTGTATGTGAATATGTTGTTGTTTATGTCTCCCTAAATCTTGTGCACATTTGTGGAAGCTATCTCTCTTTCCCATGGCTTGGGAGGCTATCGTGTTTTTCAACCTTTGGAAAGGCATGTAATGATGCCTATAGGTTGGGTGGTAAAACAATCCTTTCTCTTTGTGTTGGATTTCTTGGAAAGGCACTCAAAGTTGGAGCTCAAGTATGGAGATGGTTGGAGTTTCTTGACATCATGGCTCCTCATTATTTTTCTCCAAATTTTGTGAACACTACCCTCATTGTAATCTTATGGATATGGCTATGCGGGAAGTTTCCTTGTCTTGTAAAGTTTCCCATTTTATGATTGGGATCACTTGTAGACTAGTGTCACATTTGTTTGTGTAACCTTCCTTCAATCTTGGAAAGAAGACTTGTAATGTGGTTTCTTGAGTAGTTTATGTATTTTGGAAATATATTGCATATGTGAGCTTAAGCTCCTTGGAAATGAAATCTTTTAAAATATGATTCCTTTAATATGAATTTATTGGAACTCTATTTTGAAAGGAACATTTTTTATTGGAAATATGTTTTCCACAAAAAAATAAAGCAAAATGTAATGTTTATAACACTAAAATAAAATGTGATTTCATCCTTGTTGGATCTCCCTCTTATAGAAATCTGCAATATTTTTTAGTATTAAATTTGAAAGGAAAGATAGTGTAATATTGAGTTTTAGGATTAACATTGAATGTAAATATTAGCTTTCTTGCAATGTATCTCCTTCTTGTAAATTTTTGGTAACATTATTGAATTAAATGAGATTAGTTTTGTTTCTTTCCCATTTGAAACTTAATGATTTTTTCTTATTAGGAAATCAGATTTGAATATGTATTCTTTCTTACTAATTTCTACACATATTCCAAGCCTCTCTTCTTAGTTGAAATATTTTGCTACTTTCCTTTTTATCACATAAATAAGTAAATCAATTTAATCTAGATTTATTAAAAAAATATATTAAGTTGCATATTTCACATAAGTAACAAAACAAATTCTATTTTTCACAACTTGTAATAATTTTCTATCATATGATATGAATATATTAAAATATATTTAATATATAGATTAGAAAATAATATATTATAATGAAACATAGCTATATAGTTTTATATATTATTACGGTAAATATATATTATTACGGTAAATATTTTAATTGTAATATTCAAAAATTTATTTTATATATATATATATATATATATATATATATATATATATATATATATATATATATTTTATTTATTTATAAATGTATTTATTTATAAATATAAATGAATAAAAAGAAATTACTAAATAAAATTTACGTAATTGGTTTGTTTTAGGTTTTAAATCAAAAATCAAAGAATATGGGGAGGGTCGAACCCCTCCCCAAACCTACGCACTACTACCCCGGCCATTCCCCCACTCCACCGTCCACCACTCCTTCCCACACCATTGTCCCCACACATCCCCACATTCCCACCCCTCTACGCAGTCCTCTTTCCTCCACGTAGTCCCTTCACACCCTACTCCACCAAGGCCCTAGCCGCAATTCTGCTAAGCAATTCTACACGCCATAAAAAAAAAAAAGAATCGATTTTATTTTGCATTTCAGATTTTTTTCAACGATTGCATAATGTTTATATATATATTTATATATGTGATTTTCCTTTTAAACCAAAAAAATGGGTATTCAACATACCCAACCAGAGAATACATCCTGTAGAAATACACAAATAATAATAATAATAATAATAATAATAATAATAATACAAGTAGATAACATGAATATCCATGAATCCATCTCTCACATAACTCGTCCACAACCTGCACATGAAAATGAAAACATAAAACCAAATGAGAGAAAGAAGAGAACATAAAGATGGGTTAGCTCATTTCTAGGATCACATGAGATCTAGGGTCAAGATTAGATTGATCATAGGGTCATATTTAATCCTACACACTTTTAAGTCATGGGAATTTAATGGGAATGGAAAATAAAATAAAGGAGGGTGTGTGGAAAAATTAATTAAAAGGGGGAAAACTAATTAAATTAAAAGGGGTGTAGACTTTTATTTTGACCCTAGTAAACTTTTAGTAGGAATAAATAATTTAAGTTGGTATTGGACTAGTGATTATTTAATTTGGTAAATTGAATTAATATAAAATAATTATTAACGAGAATGTGTTAACCAAATATTAGTATTAATTGTTCACTTAAAAAAATTACCCAAATTTTTAGTTAAGCATTGGTGTGGTTTCGTATGTCCCAAGGCAAGTGGGGCATTACAACCTTCTCCTTCGTCCCCCGTAGTGTTGGATTTTGCATGAATTTTAGACATTCTTAGTGATTTTTATGTCAAAATACAACCACTTTTAAAATATGACCGTCATGATTGATAAGTACATATATAATTTAAACATCAAAATGACATGTATATTAATATTAAATAGACACTACATATTTTAAATTTGTGAGATTCATGAGAAATATAACATAAATGAAAATGGAAACTTTGGAATGCAAATAAAATAATAATAATAATAGAATTATCTTAATATCTTATTAATGAAATATAAATATATGCATATCTCATTGATAAAATAGAAACATCCATTAATTTTGATTTTTAATTAGTTTTGTTTGATTTCTTTTTTATTTCTTGTTTAGCTTTATTTTATTGATTTTGATTTGTAATTGGTTTTTTTATTTTTTTATCTGTTTGATTTCTTATAAATAAAAATTGGATAATACACTAGATGTATTGGATTTGGGATTTTGCAAGAAAGGTGAAATTTGAAGATTGGCCTTACAAGCCTAGAAGTTGGAAGTTGGAAACGGAACTCATTTTCTATATAATTGCAAGTTTGCATTGAGTGAGTCATTTATATCATTTTCTTCAAATTTGTTTTTAAATTGTAATTTGAAATTTTATTTTAATATTCTCATAAACTTTAATGATGTTTATGGATTTTCAAATTGATTAGTGCAACATGATTTTTTGGGAAAAAATAAATATGTGAAAAACTATGAAATTGATTAGTATAATATATTATCCATAATTAAATAAAAGTCACATAACTATGAGAGAATATTACAAAGAACACCAACATCCATATAAAATCTAATTTAATTTATGTATTTTGTAATAGTTATTATAAAAAAATTGACGTGCATATTAAATTTTAAACATCAAATGATAGCCATATAATTTTCTAAACCACCAAATAATTTTATTGTGACATGTAACATTGAACATCAAAATCCAACAATAATCCCCTACATACAACAAACAAACATTAGCAGGCCATAGTTTTTCTTTTAAAGACAAATGAACCCTCTTTACATTCAAACACAAATCTAGATCATTCGATTTGTATATAGTAGAATGAGGAGCTAATCTGGTTACTTACTTATCTCTATGTGCAGCGCCCATTTAGCCCATAATGGCACTGATTTTGGGACTACTATTAAAGAGAGCTCCATTTAGCACGGTCATGTAACATTCATTTTATTTAATTATGAGAGTTTACTTGCTGCAACCATCCAATCACTACAAAATTTACACTCAAAGTGTCGAGCATGGTTAATGCCTCGGGATCTTAAATAAAGTGGTTGTATTATTAAGTAAAGGAAATCACAAACATGAAAGACCATGTAGGACTCGTCACCCTACATGTATGTTTGGGTTTTGAGGATCATTTTTAATTCTTTTTATGTCGGCCCAAAAAATGAACCACTCACACCATTATAGCCTTGGTTTCCTTTGTAGGAATGCCTCGTTACATAATAAATATTATTTCATATAGTCCACTCTTCCAAAAAATCACCAATCTAGATTAATATATCAAAATATAATAATAAATAATTCTATATGTGAATTTATTTTTCTCAACACTAATCATTAAATCTCAAACACATTCTTTAATTTTGTAATTTATAAAATTTACATTTTCTATATCATATTAACTCAAACTTGTAAATATAGTATGTGTGATAACATTTAATTTAAATATTACAAATGAAAACTATTTTATCTATTCAAATATTATATATTTTAAAGATTCAAATATTTAAACCTGACTTTAAAATATCTTACATTACCAATTAAAAGTCCCTCGCTATTTAATAAGTTAATATATCACTTGGTAATATAAAAGTGTGCATTCCAAAGTTTAACTTGATTCAATTAAGATAATGCAACATGTAAAAATTAACCATCACTTGTGTTACATGATAACATAAAAGAACAATACTAAACTACAAACTTAAAATATGTGATTTTGGTGTATTACTTGGGGTGTTTTTTATTTTCTAATTAATTTTTTCATTTAGTTTGGTTAGCTTTTAAATGAAACAATAAAGATGACAATTAAGATAATTAGGAAGACATTCCAAATCCAAAATTCTCTCATGTTAAAAATGGAATGAAAAATGAAACAACCCTCCCCACCTCCACAATTATAGAATTTTTAATTGATTAATAGATGCATGCAAAAAGGTGTTGAAAAATAAACTAGAAATTATACATGAAGTGTATGATAGAAACATCGAAGAGATGGAGTGAAGAATAAAAAATGAGGAAGTGAAATAGATGTAAATGATGAGGGTTATCAAGAAGGGGTTCGATGGAGGTGTAGGACACTATGTTGTAAATGTATAATCTCTATCTTACTTCAAGTATTATTCATAGTGGTGTAATATGCATTTAAAGAGGAAAAAGTAAAAAAGGGGGAAATTTGAAAAGGTTCCATGTTTAAGACTCAAACTAAAATGTATGTATCGCACATTTTCCACAATTCAAATTATAAGACCCTAATAATATCATTTATCTATGAATTTTATTTGTTTACACCAAATCCAAAACATGGACAAAAACCTCCTCGACATGACAAACAAATGTTGCAAAAAAGAGGACAGATGATGCTTTGAAAATGCCTTGACTACAAAGGGCATAAATTTCCGAATATCCGACATGTGTTTTCTCGAGTTAGGCCTGTAATGACAACAAATGAAATGATCACAACATTCTATGTTTAACTAAAATTGAAATAAATAATTCATTCTATATTTAAAAAATTTTAATATAATTTCAAGAAAAATAAACCAAGGCTACAACTGAAATACTAGGTCTAAAAATATTGTGTTGAACTACCAAACAAACCCTAAGGGCTTAGTAGGTTAGAGTGTTTTTGTTTTGTATGATCTTTAAGGTAATTATCTCATTCATAAATAGTGAATTGGACCATTGATTTAGGTAGGGATTATTCCACCATTCCCATAGTTGAACTATCCTATCTTTGAGGTATAAAGAGAGTAAGTTTTGGGGATAATCATTTTCGTTGAACAATAGAAATAAATGAACAAAATGATTACTATTAGAAAAAGAAAAAAATCTTAGGCTCTTCTTATACACTATGAGGCGTGTGGAAGCTAAAGTTTTTACATGGTGTTTTCTAATGGACTAAATATTAATGCAATACCCCTCACACCATAGTTTAGGTAAATATGATAATCAATTTTTCAAGAATAACATATCTTGAGGTTTTAAACCATCATAGCACTTATCTATATAGGGAAGATCTAAAAGAACATATAGATAAACCCTAATTAACTATCCATCTTCACTCATTTATAATAAACCCATATCCCACAAAGGGTTATTTGAGACAACAATGATGGATTATTGTAGTAATACACTAGAATTACATAAAAGTACTAAAAATTGCAACAATTTCTATACTTGGAGAAAAATACTCAAAATGTAGATATGATCTAGATACTTGGAGAAAATTTTAAAACTCTTGATTCTATTTATAAACCTACATGAAGCACAAGGCAGTAACTTAGATTACATTGATATTATACTAAAGGATGTTTCACTCTCTAGAATCATTGTAACTAACCATAAGAAAAACACCCACAAACATGCTTACAAAGTATATCAAAGAGAGTTCAATATCAAAAGGATAACACATATTTACCAAACGTGGCATGACTATAGAAAATTAATTAAGAAGATATGGGTTTAATTCACTATAGTAAGAATAAATATTCTACAATATGATCAACTAACAGTAGTTCTACATGTTGTAATGAATACAAGTAGAGGATATTAATAGGGTTGGAGAGTAGTTGCTTACAAAATACTTGTATTATCTTTTATCAATAGTGGAAGTCAAACATATCAATAGTTATTTATGATCTTGATATTAATAAATGTGGATAATGTGAACCAATATGTCGACTTATCCACACATTAAATTGCAATTAATATTACAAGTACATATTAAGCATATACAATATAGAGCAAGGTATGGTGACAATAGAGTGTAAAAGATGGAACATAAATAGGGAAGGATCCACAGGATTTTTTTCTCCCCTCCTCCTCAACCTGGGTGGATAAATTTGTAGGAATTAGCTATGATCGAAAGAAATTGTTGAAGGAACCACTGCGAAAAGTTAATTCTGAATGGAATTAGGAGTCTCAATGGTTGAGGGTGTCAGACTTGGTGGTAGATAGAGCTCATGGAAAATTCAACTTTTCTTTGATAGCTTGTTTTATAGAGATACGGCCCAATATAGACCAAGTTCAAAGATGCACCAGGAAGAAATGGAGGGTTTTGGGACAAGTCAATACTTATTCCCTATCCGATAAAAGATTTTGTTTATCTTCACTATTGAATAAAATATGGTGCATGTTGTGGGGGGTCATGGCTTTATGGAAGAACCAATCTTTGCATAGTCAGATGGAAACCTAGTTCCAAAACCGATATCCCTACCATTTTCCCCTTATGGGTAAAGCTCCCTGTACTACCCTTGGAATTTTGGGAAATAGATGTTTTGGCTGAAATATCTAAATAAATTGGGGATCTAATTTCTCTAGACCCAACCACAACAACTAGGACAGATTCTGCCACAAGAATGTGTATAAATTTTCTACTCTTCTTCCTCTCTAGTGGAAATAAATTTGGTTTCCAAAGATGGGATCTAAAACAAAATCTTGTGTACGAAGACTCTCCAGTATTCTCTAGAATTAAATGTGCATGGGTCATGGGAACTATAGTTATAATAGGAAAGTGACTGCCCAACAAGAAAAATATTTTCAAAAATTAATTGTACATAATGAGACCAATCACATTGAGTCCCCGACGGTGGTATTGAGTTCATCATAGAACTCGGAAGCCAAATCTCCTCTTGCTAATGGTTTAATGGTTGAAAACGATATAGAGAATATTTTGGGAGAAAATGGTTTGGGAGATGGTGATATGGGAGAGGTAGTTATACCACCCTTAAAAATTCAAATTCTCTCGATGCAGGTCTCGATAGGGCCACCAAACGTGGTGGCTGTTATTCAAAGTGTTGAAATGGAGATAAAGAATGAATAAGGAGCATGTAGACAATTAGAAGATGGCAGAATTGAATATTTTCTCCCGAAAGATATAAATTGGCGATTGTAAGGGAGTAATTTCCAGCAAAAATCATAAAAAATAATCCATTGGATATCATTTGGGAAGAATTCTACATTCAAAAGATTTGACAAGTTTAGACACAATGTTATTTTAGCAGATCAAAACATTAATGTTTTGAGTGAAGTAATGACAAAAGGTGAAACAAACATTGTGGTCTCTCAAGAAAATGCAATGCTTCAAAAGAGGGGGACAATGGTTGGAAAAAATTTAACAATAAAATCCCTCATACCATTTTTTTCACTAGACCATGACTAGGAGTCATGGCCCCAACTTAAAATTCTAGACGTCTAGCCTTTCCATCTTTGGTTTCATGTTAACCTACTCTAGGATTTTAACTGGTTTTTTCCTTATTTTACACCATTCCTAGAATGGTAGTTCTTAATGTTTTAGTTTCTTGTTTCTTGTTGTCCTCATTGAAATATCTAGTTTTAAGACCTCTTTATAACATGAAGGGACCATCCCAAAACGATCCTTTTACCCTTTATCAAAAAATATACAATAGTGTATAATTAATTAAGTACACAATTAACGAAGTCGAAAAAATATGCTCATTACATTCTCTTTAGGAATTTAGCTTCATATGGATAAAATTATTAACTTATATCACTACAACAAACAAGCTCTTTTTACCACAATTATTCCACTAAATACCTATAATTTGAGATAATTGTAGAATAAATGTGGCATCTCTATTACAATTTCATTTATTCACGTTTAGGTATTGTGGATGTTCCACTATTTAAAAATAGTGATGATAATTTGTGGAGAGCCCACATATCCATCCCTTCCTCATGGAAAATCCACAATTTTTAAGAAAAGAATAATAATTTATAATTTAATTATCTACCACATTTACACATATGGAATATTTTATTAATAATAATATAGAATTACATTAAGATAAAATTATGAACATGTCACAATATGAAAGTTTATAAAAACAAAATACGAATATAATCAAAACCTAACACTACAAAACATATGTTTATCATAGCATATATTAAGAATATTTTTTTTATTATTGGTATATGATTTTAAAGGGGACCATACCCTATAGTAAAAATGGCTCAACATCCATATTTAACCAAAGTACATCAGTGGTTTTAAGACCAACGGGGACCACACCCCAACAGGGAGCACACCCCAGAAACAAAAGTGTGAAACCGATAGATAAAACAGTTAGCACAGTCATACCACAACAACACAGTAGTTGTACAACCACAAAAAAACTACATAAGAATGAATCAACTAGGTAATAACATCGGTTTTCTTGGGTTTTTCTTGTTTTGTACCGTTTTCCACCCATGAGAAACCTCCTCGACAGAAATAATAACTTCCAACGTATCAATTAATAGATATGTATTTCTTTCCAAAGGAAAACGAGGGGGAAATTTTCCTTTATTGCTATGTAAGTGGATAGAGTCACATTTTAATTTATCCGAATTACACCATTTGAGTCTGTTGTATATATTTTCCCTCTCAGTCGATATAGAACAACATGGAGTGTCGATAAAGGAAAATTCACGCCCAAGGTGCAGAGTAAAGGGCACACAACACGGAGTGTCGATAAGGGAAAATTTACACCCAATGCATAGGTAAAGGGTGCACAAACATGATTGTCGACAAGGGAAAATTCACGCCAAGGCACGGTGTAAAGGGCACACAACACAGAGTGTCGACATGGAAAAAGTCACGCCCAAGGCGTAGGTAAAGGGCGCACAACACGGAGTGTCGACAAGGGAAAATTCGCGCCAAGGCGCAGGTAAAGGGCGCACAACACGGAGTGTCGACAAGGGAAAATTCATTCCCAAGGCACAGGTAAAGGGCGCACAACATGAAGTGTCGATAAGGGAAAATTCACGCCTAAGGCGCAGGTTAAGGGTGCACAACACAGAGTGTCGACAAGGGAAAATTCGCGCCCAAGGCGCAGGTAAAGGGTGCACAACATGGAGTGTCGACAAGGGAAAATTCACACCCAAGGCGCAGGTAAAGGGCGCACAACATGGAGTGTCAACAAGGGAAAATTCATGCCCAAGGCACAGGTAAAGGGCACACAACACGGAGTGTCGACAAGGAAAACTCACGCCTAAGGTGCAGGGTAAAGGGATGTCGACACAAATGTGGATGCGCCTTTGCATGTAAAAGGATGTTAACAAAAATGTGGATGCGCCTTTGGTGCACCTTCGTGAGGTGCAACATTCTGAGCAACTGACAGGAAGAAGACCTTGACCTAGATATTCAGACGGCCATAACTTTTCACAGGGAGCTCGGATTAACGCAAGGTTGGACTTTTGGAAAGCTTACAAGGTCCTCTACCCAACTACTACTAGATATCTTTAATTGGGTGAGAATAAATTCTTAAAAATGCAAAATACAATTCGCCACTTTTTGGGTTTGATAAGGCTCTCATCTACCGTCATAATGAGATGAATAAAATGCAATCTGGAGGTGGTTGGGGTAGATTTGGAATTCCTCTCTCTCTTCCCTCTCTCATTCTTCCTATAAATTGTAAGGAGGGGATTTTTTCTAAAGGTTGGACATTCTTGTTTTGCCCCTCCCTTCTTCTCTTTGGCAGGTGAATTTGTGGAGTTCAAACCTCCCATCTAAAATCATGTAATGTAACTTTGCCTCTTGGCATTTTGTAGTGTGTCAGATCAATCTTTAGAGCAAATAATGCATTTCGTGGATCATTCTCAACCCTCTCTCGTGTTCATTTGCATCGTCCCGATCTTTCACTACAAATCTAGTTATCTCTGTGCATGATCTTGCATTACATTTTAATGGTTTGTGTTTATTGGCAAGACAAGTGTTCTTCATTCTCTCGTGCATCACCTTTGTTAGTTTAGGTTTATCTTTATGCATCTTCTTACCCCCGTCTCCCTGGCAAGTTAGATTAGGTTTTTGAGTAAACCCTCTCGCATTTTTATGTGTGCATCTCGAGCAGAGGAATAGGAACCGCCTTCATCCGAGAGAGCTTTTCCGATTTCGCAAGGTCCCACACTTGGGAAAAGTTCCATGTTATCTGCAATCGCACTGAGAGTCTCAACCCATCGAGTTGCAGACATTCAGGGGTGTTGTGATTCGCCATCAACAATTTTGGCACGCCGGGTGGGACCAAGAGGTCATTCCACAAGATTTGAAGGAATTTTCAAGAAATTTGGACTAAAAATTACAGGTTTTACAATTTTAGATTTTTCACCTTCCAGGCTGAACTTTGAAATCGATTTTCAAGGGCTTAACTTGCTCAAAACAAGTCAAAATTTCACCAGTTGATAGATCGGGGGATAATCTTCAAAAGGGTATTCTTATATTTTTGAGATTTTGACTTTCAAAATTTCATGGTTTTTGTATTTCGGGTTTTCCTAGGTGTTGAGCACGTCCCAAGTTCGACATAGTGCATTTCAGGTTTTGTAAGTTGCCTTGCATAACCTAAGTATCACCTATACCTTTCACGGATTAGTAGCTGCACAACAAGACCCGATAACTGAATTGAAGAACTGTATCTTTCGGGTCCTTCAAAGTTTTAAATTCTATTTTTAATATTGTCAGGTTTGGTGTGTAACTTGGTAGATCTAGCATTTTCAGGCTCATTATCTAACACATCTGGTGACTCGAAGGGAATAGAATTCAGTGGTTTAGCAGAAATAGTTTCCCAGGCGCATGAGAAGAATTCGAACCTAGGTGTCGATACCCAAGAAGAGGGGCTATTTGTCTAGTTACAACTATCACCAAGAAGAGGAAGGAGAGGAAGAAGACCACAAAGATCACCATCTCCACCTAATAGAACTTTATCAACCCCTCCACTTGGTAGACCTTTCGTCTAATCAACAAGTGTTCTCGTGCCAATCAGAATGGCGCAACCACCGAATCCCTTTGTCAATTTCACTAGCTAGCAATGAGCCCACTTGCCCTCAATGCACAGAATCTAGTTCCAATTGTAGCATTGAAGAACATTCCATTTTTCACTAGAGAAAATCATACCACTCCTGGTGATCATGTCAAAGACATCACCAACATTTGTGCAATCCATGAGATAAATGAAATGGATGTTGCTGTCAAATTGCTGGCATCTTCATTCGAAGGGAAGGCATTGCAATGGTTTAGGAGCCTTAGAGCCGTTCTATCGAAATTGGAATCGCTTATGCATAGTTCTCCATGAGCAGTTTGGGGAAAGGGGAGACAATTTGTCTCTACTAGAACAATTGACAACTATCAAGAGAGCTCCCAATGAGCAGGCTAACCCGACTTCAACTTCAGATTTCAAAGGGCGTGGGATAGGATTCAGTGGTGGCCGTTAGGCCAATAGCTGAAGGTGCTTTTCTATATTATCTTAAGGCTTTGAATTCTGATATTTCTATGTTAATTCAATCTATGGGAGGCACAACCTTACCTTCGCTTATATAAGCATTGCCATTAGGGCTGAAAATTGTCTTATTCAAGTGGTAAGTCGGCTCCTAGGCCTCCCATGCCCTTGTACCCAAACTTATAAAATCCAAGCACTAGTCAAGCAACCACTTTGGCTCCTATTCCCACTCCTATAAATCAAAGTTCAAATGAAACTTCTACTTCATCCTCTAGTGCTTCAAATGAACTCCAAGAGGTTATGAAAAAGTTGTAAAACCTTGGAAATGAGCTGGTGACTATCAAAAGACAACAAGCTCAAAGTGCTAGACCGTATCAGCCTCAAGCGCAATACCAGGCTAGGCCCCCATACCAACAAAATAGGCCACCAGCTCAGGCTATAAATCAAAATCAAAGCCAAGTAAGGCCTCCCGCCAATAGACCATTTCAGCCCTATAACCCCAACGTTGCATCTGCTTCTAAAGCATTAGTTCCAATGCAAAACAACATAGCTCAAGAGTATGATTGGTGTTTCCCATGCAATGAACCTCACAACCAATCTATGTGCTTCAATGGTGACAACTATTGGCGCAGAGGGTGAAGTGGGTCAAGAAAAAAATCAGCAACAAGGGACATCTCAGCAAAACACAACTCCAAATGATACCGCACTTGCGAATTGGCAAGCTGAGGATTTTTGTGGCATGAATCAAATAATTTCTCGAGTGTAAGTAGCTAACACAAGATCAAAGAAGAGGAATATTGGTGAAGGGAAGTCATTGGATCCAAGTGATCTACAACCTTCCATCACTCCACAAGGTGTTGGTAAGTAAAATACAGCCCCAAACATGCAAGGATAGCCCAAACCACCTTCTAAATCAACTCAAATGCCATTGTTGTTGCCCATGCACAAGAAAGGAACATGCAGCCTAAAGGACAAGAAAGAGATCTTTCATCCCCATTTAGCATCATTGATCAAATGAAGAAGACAAACATGAATATATCAATGTGGGAATCTTTATCCATCCCAGCCAAAGAGATCTTCTACAAGCTGCCATGAAGAATTGGTCAACTTCAAACCAACAGTTCATATGCAAGAGAATGTCCTCACAAATGCTGCTCGGCACTCAAGGGAATCAAGGAGGACAACAAGGTAAAGTTTTGAAGCCCCCTCCATTCTATGTTTCATCAATCATTGGGGATAAAATAGTACACAATTGCATGATTGATTCTGGGGCAAGTAGTTCTGTCATGCCCAAGCAAATAGTTGATCAGTTGGGTCTCCAATATGAAGTCATATCTAAAGGGGTAGTGCAATTGGATGGGACAGCAATATCAATGGTGGGAGTGATCAAAGTTTTGAATCTTACCTTACATGCATGCCCCAACGTTAGCGTTTTGCAAGATGTGTCAGTGATAGATTTGCCACCACTCTTTGCCCTATGCTTATCAAGGGATTTCACAAAGCTAAAATTAGAGGCTACTTATCTGCTGATTGGTCACACATGTTGTTTAGAACAAGATATGGTACTAAGGTCACAATCAGATCTGAACCAATTGCAAAATTTCATATTGAGCCCCATACTCAAAGCCAAATCAATGCCAACTGTTCGGCGTTTGATCAAGAAGATTATCCAAGCACAGATGAAGCTGACACCAAAGTTAGAAGCATCCCAGATTTGACTCTTGATGAATGGGAAAGTAAGGTACATGCTTTTGATCCCTACCAAGAAGTAGAAGAATCTGAGCTAGGAGTCTATTGCATACATGAAGAAAACCAATCTATTCCTAAAGATCACCAAACTAGACCATAAGGATGACAATGAGGTATGGTAGTTATTTTTCGATGGATCAAGGAGCAGGCAAAGGTGCGGGGAGGAGGAGTTATGCTTATTTCACCTTAAGGCATCAAATATTATTTAGCTTTTCGTTTCCAGTTTTCTTGTTCAAACAACACAACTGAATATGAGGCCTTGATTCATGGACTTCATTGGGCCAGGAAAATGGCATAAAGAACTTGCAGGTGTTCGGGGATAGCGAGCTAATCGTCAACCAAGTCGGGGCAACATGCTACAAAGAATGACCTACTAAAGAACTACAAGAATAGGGTATGGGACCTCGTTGAGGATTTCAAAGCTTTCAACATCGTGTCCATACCTAGGAAGAAAAATGAAGCCACGGATAGGCTTGCAGCAGTTGGAGCAACGTTTGATGTGGTTGACAACATCAGAAGGGAAAAAACACAACCACATATCCATGTGCTTGTGAGGCCAGTAGTTCCAGATAATAACACAAGCTGGAAAGTGTTTGAGAACGATCAACAGATCGTTAATTTCTTACAAGAAGAGGCTGAATTCTCAGCTAGGAATCAAGACAGATTAGAGCAAAAGATGGGGATCAAGTAGTGTAGCTATGGACAAACAAGCTTCCCAAGGGTTTAGTAACATTGGAGTCTATCTTCAACCCTAACGACCAGTTTTGTAAGGAAAAGGATAACATGCAGGTCAAGAGAGAAGATTCAGAGCCAATTCCAGTTGGGGAAGGTAGAACACTTCAAATTGGTAAAGTGGCCACTGAGTAGGAGAAATCAGATTTCATACAACTTTGCCAAGAATTTCCAGATGTCTTCGCTTGGAGCTATGAAGACTTGAGAGGATTCAATCCAAAGTTAGCACAACATACCATAGAATTGGATCTAGATGCTAAGCCCATCAGGCAAAAGCAGAGACCAGTCAACCCTCACATCGAGCCTCTAATGAAGAAGGAGCTAAACAAGCTAATAGAGGCGAGCATTATATTCCCGATCAAGCACTCAAGCTGGGTTGCAAACTTGGTTCCGGTCAGAAGAAGAGCGGAGAAATCAGGTTGTGTGTAGACTTCCAAGACCTCAACAGGGCATCTCTCAAAGACCATTATCCGCTTCCTTCAATGGAACAAATATTGCAAGTGGTATCGGTTCAGAGAGATTCTCTCTCCTAGATGGCTACTCAGGGTATAATCAGGTAATGGTGAAAGAAGATGACCAGTTCAAAACAACTTTCACCACCAAATGGGGCACCTATGCCTACAAGAAGATGCCATTTGGGCTATCAAATGTTGGAGCCACTTTCCAAAGGGAAATGGATATGGCATTCAAGGGGTTGATCAATAAAATAGTTCTGATATATCTTGATGACATCACTATATTCTCCAAAAATGCAGTGGATCACCTCTTTCATCTGAGGCAGGTATTTCAGAGGTGTAGAAGATTTGGGGTATCATTGAACCCCAAAAAATGTATATTCTTGGCTCACGAAGGAAAACTTCTAGGCCATATTGTTTCAAAGGAGGGATTGACGATTGACCCAGAAAGAGTTGAAGCAATTCGAGCATTGCCATTGCCAAGTCATAAGAAGGCTCTTCAAAGCTTCTTGGGAAGGATCAATTTTGTCCGTAGGTTTGTTCCAAACTTTGCAGCTCTTGTAAAGCCAATAACGCTGATGTTGAAGAAGAGCATGGCATTTAAGTGGACAGTGAAGGCAAGGCAAGTTTTGAGGCAATAAAAGAGGCTATATCTCAAGCTCCAACTCTCGTCAATCCAGACTTCTCCAAGGATTTCATGTTATATGCCTTTGGTGGTGGGGACATAATTTCTGCAATCCTAGTACAAAAAACAAAGAAGGATTAGAACAACCAGTTGCTTTCTTCAGTCAAGGCTTGGAGGAATACAAAAATAGGTACTCTTTCATTGAAAAGCATGTCCTTGCAGTGATCAGGAGCTTAAATAAATTCAAGCACCTAGTCTCAAACAACAAGATCCAATTGTTGGTCTCTCATGCAGGAGTTAAGGACTTCCTTCTAAAAAAGGATTTGAACGAGAAACGTGCAGGATGGATAACCCGTGTCATGGAATATGACATCGAGATCAAGGTCACAAAACTAGTACGTGGAAAAGGACTATGTGAACAGCTAGCTTTGAGTCGGCAAGTCGAAGCAGGTGATGAAAAAGAGACTGTCTTGGTACTACAAGATGGTCAAGAATAGGAAAATGATGATGTGCCCACTCCTTGTTGGACTCAAAATATGATACACTTCCTACAGGAAGGCCTATGCCCTCCAGAAATGAGCAAAGCAAAGAGGAGATACTTCAGATTACAAGCCATTCCATATGTGCTTGTTGATGGTGTTTTGTTTAAAAAAGACATCAATGGAGTTCTATTGAGGTGCATTGGGACAGGTCAAATTGAGAGGGTATTACAAGATTTTCATGATGGAGATTCAGAGGACATTTTTCCCCACGAGTAATAGCTCTCAAGATAATGAAGGTAGGGTATTATTGGCCGACAGTGTTCAATGACTATTATACATGGATAAGAAAGTGCAAGAAATGTGCACTCTTCACGGGAAAAGAAAGACTAGCAACGCTTCCATTGCACCCAATTTTGGTTGACCAACCATTTATGCAATGGGGATTGGACTTCATCGGGGTCATCAACCCAAACTCAAGCCAAGGCCACAAGTGGATTCTCACGGCAACGGACTATTTCACCAAGTGGACCGAAGCAGTAGCACTCAAAGAAGCAAATGAGTCTAACATACTAGACTTTTATGAAGGAATAGTGACCAAGTTCGGTGTGCCGGCCACTATCATATCAGATAATGCATTGGCATTCATAGGTTCCAAGATTACAGAATGGGCTATCAAGAATGGAATCTATTTGAGCACCTCTTCAAATTATTACCCACAGGGTAATGGACAGGAAGAGTCCACAAACAAGAATTTGCTAAGAATCATCAGAAGGACTCTAGATGAAAACCAAAGGACATGGCATACCAAGCTAAAATCAGCATTATGGGCTGATAGGATAACGCCAAAGAGATCTACAGGTAATTCTCCCTACAAGTTGGTCTATGGGAAAGAGGCGTGATTGCCTATATCATTAGAATTGCCAAAGCATTGGAGCTCATGAAGTAGTTGGAGTTATGCGAGTTCGAACCAATGGAGGCCGAGTATGCGAGTTGTGGAATTGGAAGAAATTAAGAGAACATGTGGTTCGATGATTGAAAAGGATCAGGCCTTAGTAAAAGATGGTTTGATAAGAAAGCAAAAGCAAGGACCTTCCAAGAAGGGGACATAGTTCGAAATGGGATGCAGATCGGGCAAAACCAGGAAGGCATTCCAAGTTTGACGCCATTTGGAGTGGCCCCTATGGTTACACGGGATGTAAACGTAGTAATGCCTTCCAATTGTCTACATTGGATGGAGAAGAACTCCCGATTCCAGCTAATGGAATCTATCTTAAACATTGCTACTAAAAGGAAAAGGTTTACCCTTGTAAATATTAGCCTAGTTTTCATTTCCTCTAAGTGTGTATGCACATTGTCTTATTGTAGTTAGGTTTCAATTTCCCTAAGTGCTTCGGCACAAGTTTTGTTGCTCTCAGGTTGTTTTTCTATGGCTCGGCATGCTCTCAAAGAGGGAGTTGTGGTATCGAGCTCGAGATCAGATATCAGGTTGATTTCAACTTATTGCTTATGACTCCATGCCCAATGGATTACTAAAAGGCCACTGATCTTCTACCTAGCAGGCAGGTGATCCCGTTGAGTCACCAAATTGTTGTATATATTTTCCCTCTCGGGTTGATATAGAACAACACGGAGTGTTGAAAAGGAAAATTCACGCCCAAGGCGTAGGTAAAGGGTGCACAACACGGAGTGTCGACAAGGGAAAATTTGCGCCCAAGGCGCAGGTAAAGGGCGCACAACACGGAGTGTCGACAAGGGAAAATTCACGCCCAAGGCACAGGTAAAGGGCACACAACATAGAGTGTCGATAAGGGAAAATTCACACCCAAGGCACAGGTAAAGGGTGCACAACACGAGAGTGTCGACAAGGAAAATTCACTCCCAAGGCGCGAGGTAAAGGGTGCACAACACGGAGTGTCGACAAGGAAAATTCGCACCCAAGGCACGTGGTAAAGGGCGACAACATAGAGTGTCGACAAGTGAAAATTCACACCCAAGGCGTAGGTAAAGGGTGCACAACACAAAAAGTTTCGACAAGGAAAATTCACACCCAAGGCGTAGGTAAAGGGTGCGAGTAACACGAGTGTCAACAAGGGAAAATTCATGCCCGAGGCGCAGGTAAAGGGCACACAACACGGAGTGTCGACAAGGGAAAATTCGTGCCCAAGGTGTAGGTAAAGGGATGTCGACACAAATTTGGATGCGCCTTTGGCATAGGTAAAAGGATGTCAACACAAATGTGGATGTGCCTTTGGCACACCTTTAGGGCGCAACATTACGAGCACCGACAGAAGCAAACCCCGACCCGAGATATTCGAGACGGCCATAAATTTTCACTGGGGGAAATCGGATTAACGCAAGGTTGGACTTTTTGGAAAGCTTACAAGGTCCTTTGCCCAACTACGACTGGATATCTTTAATTGGGTGAGAAAAAATTATTAAAAATGCAAAATATAATTCGCCACTTTTTGGGTTTGCTAAGGCTCTCATCTACCGTCATAATGAGATGAATGAAATGCAACGGAGGTGGTTGGGGTAGATTTGGAATTCCTCTCTTTTCCCTCTATCATTATTCCTATAAATTATAAGGAGGATTCTTTCTAAAGGTTGGACATTCTTGTTTTGCCCCTCCCTTCTTCTCTTTGGCAGGTGAATTTGTGGAGTTCAAACCTCCCATCTAAAACTGTAATGTAACTTTGCCTCTTGGCATTTTGTAGTGTGTCGTATCAATCTTTGGAGCAAATAATGCATGTTTGTGGATGATTCTGAACCCTCTCTCGTGTTCATTTGCATCCTCTTGATCTTTCACTACAAATCTAGTTATCTCGTGCATGATCTTGTATTACATTTTAATGGTTTGTGTTTATTGGCAAGACAGGTGTTCTTAATTCCTCGGTGCATCACCTTTATTAGTTTAGGTTTATTTTTATGCATCTTCTTACCCTATCTCCTTGGCAAGTTAGATTAGGTTTTGAGTAAACCCTCTGCATTTTTATGTGTGCATCTGAATAGAGGAATAGGAACCGGCCTTCATCCGGAGAGCTTTTCTGATTTTGCAAGGTCCCACACTTGGGAAAAGCTCCATGTTATGCAATCACACTGAGAGTCTCAACCCATCGAGTTGCAGACATTTAGGGGTGCTATGATTCGCCATCAACAAGTCCTTGTTTCCATCCACTAGTATCTCTCGAAGAGGAGTTTTAGGGACATCATCTAAACAAGTCATTGAGTACAAATTTTTCTTAGCATCAAAGACTAAATGTTCTCGGAGGGCATCTTTCCACCAGTTGTTTTTGTCAATTTTACGCTTTATCATCCCACAAACATCAGTAGTGTGTCCTAAATCAAAACACCTTTTTGTATCGATGGGTAAGCCTTCATATTCTAAAGGTTGTGTCCATGTTCTGTTTTGAAGTTTGAGCTCTATATTGATAGGGATATTTTTGGAAGTATCAAGCTCGACAAGGATTAAGTAAAGATTGTGTTCATGAAATCGTTTTTGGGGATCAATAAATAAAATATGACCCAATGCATTTCCAATATAGATTAGATAGGCATGGTCCCAAAATTGTAAAGGTAAATGAGCCAGTCTAATCTAGACTCATTTACATGAAAAGGATTGATGAACTTATTAAAATATGGAACCGGGGTTTCAAACCAGAAATGCGAGATTGGAAAACCCAAATTTTTCATCTATGGTTTCATTATCCTTAATAGAAGAAAAAGCAACAATAAATGTTCCTTTGCATAAGGATAAATATCTAACCTTCCTTTGAGGCGCGAGACCTAATGCTTGAGATAAAATCATGGAGAATAGGAACATTTGGCTAGAATCCAAGAAATCTCATGATCAAAGTGTGCTCTTGGTAGAAGCGTTGAGTCAAGAACTTCATATCCAAATGTGACACTTTGGGAATGGTGTCATAAGGGACCATGGGTTTGGGTAGCCTACGCTACAATGCCTCTGCATGAAGGAGCGTCCATCCTTTCCATCGGGGTGATTTTATGACCCTCCATAACACTTGAAGCAGAGGTCAAAGAACTAGGTAGATTTGGCCCTCTGCATATTGCAGACATAGTAAGGACCCATCATAGCCCGAGGGTTACCAATCCCGTAGATTCATGAGTAGATGGTCCTAAATAGGGGGTTGACACATTTGCATGTGTGGAGCCACGATACCAACCCATGACCACCATATGGGGATCCTTTGCCAAGAGCAAAAGACTTGTGCATAGTAGGGTTTAAGGCAACGTGAAAATAAATAACATAAGAATATTAATAACAAATCATTATAATATTAAAATTCTAATTTAGATTACGTGAAAATAATACATTAGCTATATTATCATATTTAGTTTCATTTACTCTATATTTAAATGTGATTAATATAATAATGTAGACATGTCACATTTCTAAAAAAATTACTTTATAACAAACCCTCATAAATTTAGAATATTATGGAAATGCTCCATTACTTAAAATATATATTTGATAAAACATATTGTAAAAAACAAAATTAAAATAATATAATATAAAATTGTGAAATAAAATAGTGTGAAAATACTAAATTATATTACAAAATATAAAAATATACGAAAGTTAGTGTAATTCCCACTCCTCTTTGACACTAAATGAACCATGTTACCAATTTTGAATTAATTATAATCATAAACATGGTTGTATTCTAGTTAGCATGTAAATAAAATGTGTGGACATCAGGATTGCTATTGTGTTTTGGATATTATTATTATTTTGATTGTATGACGTATTTGTTATTACGATGGGAAATTAAGGATAATACAATTAGCTAGAATGGTTGCCTTGTTATAAATTGATTTTGATATCATTACTCTTCGATATTGTTTTTTATATTTAATCTAACACTGTGACTAAACACATAGACATCATTGCACATTGTACATGTAGATATTAATAGAAGAGAATGAAATTAACACATTGTGATATGGAAATTGAAGGATACATATTAATGTAACCGAACTGATTAACTTTTGATGAACATTCAGTGCGGAAGATAATGATGTGTTGTCAGTTTAGATATATGTTGATATTTCAAATTATTGTCGTATTGACTTTTTTATTATGTTGTTCAAAGTTATTTTGTAACTTCTTTGATATTGGAGAATTGGTGAAATTGTGAATGAGTGAAATTATTTCTTAAATTAGATGATTCAGTTGGTTTATGATCTTAGTTGCAAACTGATGTATGAGTAAAATTGAAATGTTGAAAATTGGAGTAATTATTGAATTACTTGGTCTTAGCAATAGTAGTTATGATATTTGATGTTAAAATTGATATGTAGATATAAGCATTTTATTAGTTCGACATCGTTAATATGGCCATGAGGCCAGAAGGGTATTGTGTAATTTTTAGCGTAATTATATCACAACAACTATGGGGATAGGAGACCAACACCAAAGGGATGTGGGGTATTTGCAACTAGTCACCATGGAAACTTTTGTAATGTTGTTGTCTTGTTATTTGTTGTTAGGGGATCCCATGGGGAGATGACCCCAATTGTGATGAAGGGATTTTTGTATGGTTTCTTTGCTTTCTTTTATTTAATTTTGGTGTATGTGATTTAATTTGTGAAGTAATTCCCTTTTATCATTAATTGGTTTATGTGTCTTAATTAAGTGAACTAATGATATTATTAAGCTAATTATGGATGGGATAAAATAATTCATTTATTAGATTAGATGTTTCTTTGGTTTTGTATTTTTAAGTTGAGTGTAAGTAACTTGAGTGTTGTACACTCTACCTCACCTTGGAAATTTGGATTTGGCCTTAAGGGCCAATTTTGGAAGACTTGTCCCACACCTCTTAATTTCTTATACTAACCCTAACTATGGGTTAAGGGGTAAAATATAGACCCCATTATGTGTTTTGGGAAGGCAAAAGGTAAATTTTTATTACACTTTATTACATTTGTTTAATTTTTTGTCCTAAAAGGGGTATGGGTTGAAGTGGTGTGTGTAAGAGGGTTGTCATACCTCTCAACCACCCATTTATTATGCCTTGGGGTTGAGGTTTGACTTGTGATGTGGAGTTGAGGATGAGTGATGTGGCATCCTACATGGAGCCACCTCACCCTCCTCTTCCCTTTTCCTTTATATGCATGTTTAATTGTTGTTTTGGGGTTACTTTCTCATTATTTTTCAGAATGCTTGTAATTTTGGAGAGCTTGCTTGAGAATGGAACTTGGAGTGGATGGTGGTTTCTTAGGATTTTGGAAGGCTTGGATCTTTTTGTGTATTGATACTCTTCATTTGTGAGGTAGATCTCCACCTTTGTTTTTACCTTGCTATTTTGTTGTGCTCTTATGTGTAGATGTTGATTGTTACATTGGTTATGCTTGTTGAAAATACACTTCTTTCTTATGTTGTAGGAGAAATGGAAATGGGCGTAAAACTTGAGGGGGAATAAGAGAAATGTTTTTGGATTTTAGAAGGGAGTTGGGTTGGGATATCCACCTTGTTGATAAATATGTTTGTATTTATCTTGTTATTATCTTGAGGAAGCATAAGAGTGGGTTGAATCGTTGAGGGAGGCATAAGAGTGGTGCATCTTCTCGACAGAGGCATAAGATTGTTATGTGTATTGTGATGGAATTTTTGGAGGCTCATAGGTGGACACACAAGCCCTTGGGAGGCATAAGAGATAACCACCATGTTCTTTTCTCCTCCATGGATTTAGTATGAAGCCTTTGTGTTTTGATATTTGTTGGTTGGTTGTAAAGAAATTGGTATTGTGTTATTCATTATTTTCTTGGTTGAATGTGTGTGTGGAAGCCTTTTTTTGAGTTTCCATGGTTGTCTAAATAGCCCTCATTGCTTCCTTGTTGGGGCTCGGGGGCCAATGAGGAAGAAGGCTTCTCTCCCTCATTAGATATTTTGGTTGGGTGGAGAGTGTTGCCTACTCCCCATTTTGTTGTGTGCTTGGCTTGATGAGATGGTGGAGCTCAATAGAAGAAGTGCTCTTGTTGGGAAAAGGCATGTGGAGTTGAAATTTGATCTATTATGGCTTTACAACTTGTAAATTTTACCAACACTATATTGGATGTAATCTTATCCATCGGTTAGATGCTTGTAAATGGTTTATTATGATCTACATTACTTCATGTGAATATGAACCTTGTAATGATCTTGTAAATGGAAATTAAGTTCCCTCAAATCTAAATTTGTGTTTAGGAGTTCATTGTTTTATAAACTTGTGCTCTTGGATGGGAAATAAATGTTGATTAATTGCATTATTGACAATCCTTGTTTACTTGACTATTGAAATAAATTTCATTTAAAGAGTGGTGTATTTTCCCTTACCCAACTAAATGTATAAGAAGGAATAAATAGAATGGATTTATTAATACATTTCCTCCTTGTTGCATTAGAAGTTATCTTAAGAAAATGAATAAATCAAGATTAATTTGATCCTCTTAGATGTTATCTAAATGACCAGGAGTTTGACAATTTGTTTGGGTTAATGTAGAAAACACAATCTCTTACATCTATAAACACCTTCACTTATACAATTACATATAAATTCAGTCTATAACCACAAACCCATTACTTATTCATATTAAACCCCGCTTAAAAAGGTAAAACATAATTAATAAATAAATTTATATTATTAATACATAATAGATATATATTAATAATATGCATTGAATATTCCCAAAATTCATAATAGTATTTCTTAAACATTATTAATAAATACAAAACTAATTTTAAAAGAAAATAAATATCCATATATCCTTATATATATATATATATATATATATATATATATATATATTATAATTATATATATATATATATATATTCATATTATATATTAGTAATATTTATTAGATAAAAAAATTAATAAAAATAAAAAAGTGTTAAAACTTTTAAATTGATCAAGTTACTTTTGCTTGATTAAATAAATAAACAAAACAAGGAGGGGAGGGGCACCAACCCCACCCCCAACCCATATAATATATGGGGTGGGGGTGGGGTGGCCCGCCTCCCCAACATTTTAAACCGCCTTAAATAAAAATGAAACCACACTTAGATTTAACATATATATATATATTCTTCCTTTTTTTAACTGAAATTTCTTTTAGATATATTAATACATATATTAAAACCGTGTCTTCTTCTTTTTATATTAATATATATGATAAAAAAACCGTGACACGGTTTTAATATATATATTAATATATGTAAAAGAAATTTCAGTTAAAAGAAGGAAGAATATATATATGTATGTATGTATGTACACACACACACACACACACACACACACACACACACACACACACACACACACACACACACACACACACACACACATATACAAGCATTTTTTTATTTTGTAAAATGAATACGTAAGGTTTGGGGGTTTTGCCCAAATGGGTATTTACACAAAGCATACACTTAAGCCTACAAGTAAAATATTTTTAATAAATGAATACAAATAAGAAAGAAAGACCTATACCCACAAAGGAAATGGGTAGATCCTTACCCTAAACATAAAAATCATTTAGAAAGGAGAGCTTCAATCCTCTCTAATGGCCTCCATGGATTCATTCTTCTTCCTCCTCCTCCTTAACCTCAAAAAATGAAACAAGAGAAATGAGAGATTAGATTTAGAAAATTAATATAAGAAGACTCATAAGGATATGTAGGGTTTCCTTTATCAAACCTAAATCTAAGGGCTTGGGAATATTTGATCTAATGGTGGAGGATGCACCCTACACCACTTAAGTGATGGGGTATTTAAGTGGGAATGTTTTAATTAAAATATGTGTGTGTAATGTCAAATGGGGCCTAAGGGGTTAGACCATGTTGTGTACCCTTGACACCTTAGGTATTAAACCATGTTAATTTTTTTATTTTAAAATAGGAGATTATTAATCTTACCTAATAAAATGTTGAATTTAATTTTAGGGCCATTCAATAAATAGATTTAATAAGACCCTTGGGGCAAAAGTAAAGTGGATTGAATTTTGTTTTTGAAAGCAACGGAACTTAATAGGGGAAATCAAATCGAAATATTTTAATAGGGTTGGGCCAATAGTAACTAATTATTATTTTAGTCCCGACTACCATTTAATAGTTTAAAATTTTGTAATCTGGATTTAATTAAAATCCTAGCTAAGGCCTTAGAACCTTTCAAAAAAATTATTCCATAATTTTTCTATGTTTGCTATCGAGTTTCTCGGGGTTTTATGTGGGAAAAATTGGGCGTTACACTTGGTATCAGATCCGTGGGTTCAACACTTGGACCCTGGGCCGACATTGAAACCCGTAAACCAGTTAGCAGAATTTGAACCTCCATAATTAAAATAATAATAAAATAATAAAGTTGTTTAAATTGTTGTACTCACCTAGTGGCATTTTGTCGAACCCAGGTAACTGAAAATGTTAAATTAAATTGATATTCTTGCGAACTTTTTCTTGTATCGGAAACTTGGTTTCCTTCTAAGATGTTGTTTGATGAGCCTTAGCTTTTTGTTTTTAGTCGTGTGATGTGATGACCAAATTAAGACTCTTCCTTGTTGGAATGATAAATTGTATGGTGTGATTCTTGTGGTTTGGCATTAGTGGTTGTGTTTTGGGGTTAGATAGAGTAAATTAGAAGTTGTTTAGTCACCTAAAGCTCCCTTTTTTTTTTCAGTGGTTAGACGATCTAGTTTGGTTACCGCTTTAGCGACTTAATTGTTGTATGAGTAAGTGGATATTAGGTCTTGGTGTCACTTTTTATCCAATTTTGTGTATGTGTTCTTAGGACTAAGCTCAAGGTATAGTGCCCTATTGGCAGCCATGAAGGGCTGCAAAGTGACTATGATGTTGAATTTCTATATTTTATATTCGTAAACTTGTGTTATTTTATCCAGGACTAGAATCTTATTTTATGATTTGATTGAGAAGCTATGAGACTCTTTTAATTATTTATTTTATCTTTTTTGTGAGGATTTTCAGACATTGCAATGTGGCTACCTAGTCACTTTCCTTAATTGCCAATATTTCTTGGATTTTACTTTATTTAGTGACTCGGAGCTCATTTATCTTTTTGGATACTTAACTAAATGTTACGTGATTCCTTCTTGCCTATTATTGAGTTGGTTCTACGATGTTTTTATTATGACATTTCACCATATGGGAGTACACCTCTAGGTGCCTTGGATGTTTTCTTAGGCGCTTTAAGTTATGCCTTTGTTTTGGAAAGACCGAACCTTGAGTGCATGTCTAGGATCTTATAGTGTGTTGGTGCTTAATTTGATCTCTCCCCGTTTTTCCTTGAAATTCTTCAATTTACGGGTTTTGTCATCTTTTCTATCTCCCCATATTGATGCATGACAACTTTTTCCTCCATTTGGTTTTGTTAGTGCAAAATCACAAGCACCCCAAATGATTAATCGATCTTCTTTCTAAGGAAAATTCATTTGGTGTGATCCGCATAACATTGAGTTTTCTCCAAAGTGTGGGACTTAGAAAATGAGAAAACTCTCTAGATTAAAGGCTGGTTCCTATTCCTCTGTTTAGGTGCATGCATGAAAACTTGCAGAGGGCCTATTCCTAAACCTAATCTAAGTTTTACCAAGGAGACAAGGATAAAAGGAATGCATGAAATCAAACTAAGCTATAAGGTGATGCACCAAAGGAATGATGAACATTTGTTTTTCTAATAGACACAAACCAACAAAATGCATATAATAACCAAGCACATATAACCAGATCTATAATGAAAGACCAGATGAAAGCAAAAGAGACAAGAAAGGATCTAAAATTGATCACAGATGTGTTTTATTTCTCTGTGATTGATACAATACATTACAAGGTGGCCAAAAGGTAGAAAATGTATTACAATCTAGTGGAAGGTCTAAAAACTCCACGAGTTCCTTTGCCAGAAGAAAAGGGGAGCCTACAAAATAGAAGAATGTCCAACCCTTTATAATGAGTCTTGACCCTGTATTTATAGATTCAATCAGAGAGAAGAAAGAAAGAGAGAGAAGCGGGAAAAGCTCAAGCTCAACTTTGTTATTAATGTCTCCTACAAAATCTATCCCCAAATCTGCCTTGGTTGCATCAATCTTTGGTTTGGCACCTTGAAGGAAGAACAAACGGAGGAACAGATCGAGTTTGATCTGGTTGTTGGGTCGAGATGGGTCTCGCATTAATGGCCTTGAAGATATTTTCTCCATTTTCTCCTACCTAAACTCCCTAAACTTAAAGTTTCAGATCTTCATGGCATGGGCAAGGCTGAGATCTTTCCAATGGTGTCAGATTTGTAATATTTCGAGCCCTGAGTCGAAAGATATGCCCCTTCAAAGTTTGCATCAGTCCATACCAAAGAGTAGGAAAACCAGTTTGAAAAAATGGGCCCCTTCTTTAATATGGGACACGTGGTTGGTTGGCGCATGTCTAAGGGCAGCCTTTGTATTTTGTTCTTGGAATGGCGTGGGGTGACACGTGGCTTCTTCCGTTGGCTCACTCAATTTCTTTATTTCTTGGCTAAGCTCTTTGCTTGGGGGTCATATTCCTTGACTAGGGACACGCGGTGGTCTAGCGCTTGTTTGAGAACCCTCTCTCAATTTTATCCTTGAATTAGTGCCCTTGAACATGTGGCACTCTCTGCCGGTTTGCCACCATGCATTGACTATTTAACTTGACTCTATCCCCTTTTCGAGACTGGACGCGTGGAGGCTCTGTGCTTGCTGAAACTCCTAATCAAAATTTTTCCCTTGGAGGAGTGTCAAGTTGACACTTGGAAGCCTCCATAGGTCTTTGGACTTTTCAATGACCTCTCCCTTCCTTTTCGGGCCCGGGGCTATGTGGCGAACTAGTGCGAGTTTGAGTCTCTACTTTTGGATCTACCCTTGGAGATGCGCCGCTTGGACACATGGCCTCCCCCGCCAACACTTCTATACTTAGCCCTTTTTGAGGCCCGCTTTTCCCACCTTTTGACCTTGGTTGACTATTTTCTATGTGGAGGGCCGACATGAGTTTGAGTCCCCACCTTGGGCTCCCATCTTGGATATTCACCGAGCTAACACCTAGCTTACTCTGCCTAGCGAAGACTTTTCAACGGCTGCACAACTTTTGGGGCTATGGACATATGGAAGCCTAGCACTCATTTGAACTTCCTTCCTTGGATTCAACTTTGGAGAAGCATCGTTCCGACACATGGCTCTCTTGCTTCCTTCTCCATACTTAGCTAATTTTTGGACTTGCTCTAAACTGTTTTGAGCCGAAGACTTCGGATATTTTTAGTTTCTTCCTTTTCTTTCCCCTGGCCTCTCCATGACATTACTTCTTCTCCTTTGACCCTACTACTCTATTTCCAAGCCCACCTATAACCCATAGAATGGATTTAAATCTCGGGTCACTCTATGGATTTGTTTTCTTGATTTCTTCCACACGGGGTTGTTTGACCTTTGCATACCCCCAACTTCCATTATGGAGTCCCTCTGTAATATTTTTGTGGGAATCGAACATGATTTCTCGGGTTCCTTTGATGGGGAATTTCGATCCAATATTTTTCTGGGGTGAAATATGGATAATAGTTGTCATGACCAGTCCCTTCCTTTGGTCGAGGATCACTTTAAATCTAGATTTTGTTTTCCGTTCCTCTATCCATGAGAAAGATCTATAACTTGGGTGAAAACTTAGGTTTTTCCCCTTCCTTCTATTTTCCAAAGTCACGTTTTCTTTTCCCTGTCATTTTTTATCTCAACATATATGGAAACGTGGCCTTTTTTGGTTGGATGCGGCTCGGTAAGGCACTTTGAAACTCTAAGGCCCACTTTAACTCAAAACTTGTCCATGTAGAGGATCGGCGCTCATCGAAAATTCACCTTTCGGTTTGACCTTTGAGTTGACTAGGGAGACACGTGGAGGTTTCCCATTTGCCTTGCCCAAACTTAGACGTTTTTTTCATGCGTCTAGTGTGCAGCTTTGGTAGACCATGGACAAGTGGAGGATTCAACCGGCTCATTCTACACTTAAACTTTTCAAAGTAATTTTATAAGGCCTAGGACACATGGAGGGACTACGTCATCTGCATTTAGGGACCGGCCCCTAAATTTTGTTTTGAAGAAGTGCCGAGAAGGAAACTTAGAGGCTTCCACTCACTCTGCCCTTGCTTGGAATTTTCAACAGCCATGGATAACTGTCTCAGACCCTAGACACATGACGCCTTCTACCGATCCCTAAAATTTTCAGATAACTCTCTGGGACCGAGATACATGGTGATCCTGTGCTTATTCAAGGTCTCCACTTTTGTGGACGATCTCAAAGTTGTGCCATGGAGACACGTGGAGGCTTCCATTGGCTCCCTTTATATTGAGACTTTTCAAAGGATAAAAGGTTTATTTCTTGGGCCCATGGCACGTGGAAGGCCCGCGCTTGTTTGGAAACCTGCCCCTATGCTTCTCCTTTATAGTTGCACCAAGGAAACACATGGACGGCTATAATATGAAGTAGAGAAAGGGCAGAATCAATGGTTGCTATGCATTTCACTGTTTTTCGCCATTTTCCTCCAAGACTCGGGAGATGCGAATATGCATTGTTTTGCATCATTTTTGATGAAATTCCTTGTCATTTTTGTCTGCAAAGTGCCATTGAATGGATTCATAACTTAATTTGTGAGTCTAAGGATTGTTAAGGTTGATATTTTGAAGTTGGAATTGCTCGGGCACTTGCAAAAATGTGAATTACTAGAGAATTTGGATGCGGGATAGAGTTAGAGAGGAAAGAGAGGGAAAATGATGGAATGATGAAGGTTGTAGGCACAAAAGATGAAAAAGGTGTTGCCTCGAGAGTGAAAAGGATTACTGTTAGACCCGGTTATGTACAAAGCCTTCGAGAGAATGATTGAAATAGGGATTTCTCACATGAAAGAATCAGAATGATTAAAAGGATTGTCAAAAAGGTTATGGCATGGCATCCTAGTCATTAGTCGAGGGTCTGAGAAATGTGATCAGTTCATAATTGGTCCACCTAGTAGCTTTTGGATGTGAATTTGTTAAACGTCACTTTTAGAGAAAAATTGGTAACAAGTAAAGGTCCCTCTAATATTCTTCTTTTATGGGGAAAATTTAGGATGAGTGAGCAAGTGAAATGTATAAATTCAATGAGAATACTCTTGCAAAGGGTCGGGGGTTGAATTCTTAAGAGAAATTTTGAGAGAGCATGTCTTCCTGAGAGACCAATCCGAGATACCTAGTTAATTTCTTTTGTGTTACATTTTTTATCATGTCAAGTTGGTTGTAGACTAAATAGCCATTTACAAGCTCGATATTTTCTAGAATCTTTCCTCTGCTCATGAATCTAATCAATTTCGAGTTAATTTGTGTCAATCTTAGAGAAATTTTTGTTTGCTTTGTTTGAGAATGTGTGTAAGTAGTTTTTCTTTTCCTATTGCAGTATTATGTCAAAGTCCCTCCGAATCACACAGGATCTTCTCCCTATGATAGTTTAGTGGCATTTGCAATTTTATTTCAAGAAGAACCTTCATCTGTGATGAGATAAAAAATTAAAATCATTTCACTTGTCATTTGTTGATAAAGATTATTTGTAAGTCTTTGGGTGTACCTTAGGCGTGATTGATCGAGAGATTTTGGTGTTTAATTGAGTCTTCTAACTCAAGCCTTTGTGCTATATTCTTAATGATTGTGTGAAAACATGAAAAATTGGGCCTCCATTGATGCACACCTTTTGGTTGAAGAAATATTTTTGCTATTCTAAAGCTTTTGTCATTTAGCTTTCAATTGTTGTGAAGTTTCAGAGATCTAGTATAATCAATTTTATCCTGCTTAATCTCCCACCAAAATTATTCAAAAACAATGAATCCATCCTGAACTACCCCTGTTTTGCCCTGTATATCCACAAAGGAACAAAATCTATTTACTAAAATATGTAGAACAATCAGGATTTCATAATGTCTTTAGTAACCTTAGCCTTGTTTTGAAAGTATCTCCATCTTTTAGAAGTGACAACTCTTGAGAGTTAAATTATGGAGTATTGACCATACTTTCCCAAGGTTTTCTTCATAATTTTTTTGCAAAAGAAGGATATCTCTATCTCCTTCATCAAACAGAGGTTACACTATGGGTCCTCTCACCTGGTTGAAAGGCACGACCTAAAGTAGTGAGGATATGTCCAATCCTCTTAATAGGTGTTATACATCTATCCACAATATGAATGAAAAAGGGCTAGTTAGATCTCATCCCCACCTAAAAATGACATACATCATGATCTATCTATCTCTAAGCTCTGTGCCAAATCGTGGTGCTTCTCGGCTTGAAAAGGAGAAGCGAATTTGGATATCAACACTCGTGGCACCCTTCTTTGGGGACATGAAGTTGTGTGCAAAGTTTGAACACCATTAGAAATGCATAGAAACCTTGGTAAATGCTTCATACAAATTTTAAAGTGCAAATAGGTTGTTGAAACATCATCCTGTGTCCCGATTGGTAATAATTGAGCAAATTTACAACTCCTACATACAATATTTCTAGTTTCTATGGTTTTTTACACTAGGCTTACATCATCAATGTTAAATATGGGTAAAGGAAGGTCAGATCTATGAATCTTTGTGTGAATTTAGTGTTGACACACATTTGATAGACCAATTTTAGTGCATTTGCACAACTAAGGTGAAAATCCTTAGTGGAGACTTCATATTAAATGAATTTTTGATAAATGCCAGTGTCTTGACCTCTGTTAATTGCAATTTATCACTAATCTTTGCAAAGCTAGAAGGAAGAAGATCTTTCTTCACGGAGACCCTACCGAGAAAGTTGTTTCAAGAGATGGGAAGGACAATTTGAAGGAAGAAGAATCTAGAAAGTAATTAGAGATCGAGAACTCAAGAAAGGAATTATCAATTGTGGAAATTGATCAACTGTCATTGAAGATTGCAATACTTCCTCAAGTGAATCTGAATTAGGTAGTCTCTTTGTTGAATTGAATTCTCCATCTGGAGAGGGGCCTTCATTTGTATTTGAAAAATTTTCTTCTCAATATGCCCCTGTATTTTCCAAATCTGATAGAGTTTTCTAAGAAACAGAGCCTTTAGAGGGCATTCATTATGAGAATTGCATCCCTATACCACACAAACCTCTCACTCCTCATCAATTTACATCTCCTCCAAGGTCACCTCCTCAAAATAATATGGCTCATCCTCCACCCAGACCTCCATTTGTTGTTAATACTTTTGGTCCCATCAATTTTAGAGGTATGGATGGCTATCAAATGCTATGCCACAAGATGTAAGAAATATATTGCCTAAGTTTCAAGGAAATAATTCAATCACTAGTGATCAGCACTTGAAGCTCTTTTTCAATATGATGAGGACTTTGAAATAGAATTTGAGGATGTGTACATTAAATTGTTTATCCATACTCTAGAGGAAGGTACATGGACTAGTATAAATCTTTACTAGACAATTCCATTAATTCATGGATAGAGATGAAGAATGCTTTTAGATTGTAGTATGGAGATAAAATAGACCCAAGGTTTCTTTTATCATAATTTGAAAATATAAAAAATAATCCTAATGAATCAGTGCATGATTTTAATATAAGATTTAACAAAACATTGAGAATACTACCTATTAATTTGAGGCCATGTGATGAATCATGTCTGATAAAGTATTTAGATGCATTTGATAAGAAATATGCTTACTATTTAAGGGATAAGAACCTTGGAACTTTGAGGCAGGCCTTTACCATGGCACGATTGAGAACAACATTAAATCAGTTGGAAAACCTCCTAAGAGGGAGGGTGTTAAACTAATCAACCCATAGAAGCCTTAATCAAGTAAGGTTGTTTATCTTGAGGAAGTTGTAGAGACTTTGGATGGAGATGTCAAATAAATATATTACAAAGCTAGCCAGTCGGAAATGAATTGGACAAGGTTCTCAAGGTCAGCATAGGCAAGAAGGACAAGATAAATTTACAAATCATCCTAGAAATGATCAGAGATCTGATGACAAAGGTAAAAGACCCATGGGAGCTAGACAACCCCAAGCTAGGAAAATAGAGTAGTTCTGATCCTCTAAATGCGAGTTGTTGTTGTGAGACAAATGAAATTGATTGGTGTGACAAATTTTTTACCCCACCCACCATGTGAAGTAGATCAACAAGTTGAAGAATCGGTGATGATGATAACACTGATGATGATGCATGCATGGTGGGTACTCTCTACAAGCTCACAACAATGAGTAATTTCAACTAAAGTAATAAGTGTAAGCTGCTACAAGTTTTAGGATTGCATTCATAGGGTACCACTTCTTCCTCCCTCGCATACTTTAGAAATAGATATGGTACAAGCTTTTTAACTTCCTAATAATGATTTTGAGTACCTAAGAGCTCTAATGATTATGAAGCATGATGGAGGAATCCCATACAAGAGGATAGATAGTTGTTAATGAATTTTGGTGTTGCCTAAGGAAAAAAGTATAACACAAGAAGTAAAGTTGTCGAAGGGTAGGGCCTCAAGCCAAACCAAAAACCCCAGTTCTCACCAATTTCCCAAAATAAACTTCAAAGAAATATGCATCTAGAAAATGCCCTATTGTCTCAAGCAGAAATGGTGTTCCCACCCATGCACAAAATGTGAAAAATCTTGTGCCATCCGATGAGTTTGTCAATTTTTCTCCAAATTTTGCTTTGCCCAAATACATTCCTTATGAAATTTCTCAAGTATTGAGTCAAATCAAGATTTCTATCCCAATTGTTGAACCGCTTAGGATTCCTAGGCACAAGAAGAGGGCCTTTGAGTATTTGGGATTGTAAGAAGAAAATAATACCCAAGGCAGAAATGTAAATAGTATTGAGACTCCTCCTACCATTTCAGAGTTGAAAAAACCCCAAGTCTTGGAAGAACTAAGTGAACCACTGAAGTTTACTTGGGAACATCTTTGTTTGAGTCTCAATTAAATTTTGATCCATTTTTTACAACGCTTATTATTAAGGACAATGATTTGCACAATTGTATGTTTGATTAGGAGCATCATGCAATGTTATGTCTCTAGAGGTCATGAATGAATTGAACACTAAAGTGATAGCATCTTATGGAAAGTGTGTACCGCAAATGAATTCTAGAGAGGTGTTAGTTGTAGGATGTGTAAAAGGTTTTGTGGTAAAACTTTGACTTATCCGGGTAAGAACTTGAAACTTGATGTTGTTATTGTTGATTGCCCTACCAAATGGGGCATGTTGTTATCAAGAAAGTGGGCTGCAAGTGTTGGTGGAAGTGTTCAGATGGATATGTCTTTTGCCACCATTCCAATTGAAGGCATCCTTGTAAAGTTGTATGGAGAGAAGAAGATGTTGCACCTCATTGAAGATCCCAATAATGCTTCTTATGAAGTGTTGTATGCTGATGTAGATGTTGATAAATTTTTTGGATTTGTTGATGGAAAAGAGCACAAGATTGATCAATGTAAATTTCTTGAACAAGTAGGTCTTGAATAAGCTTGGTATTGTTCTAATTTCTCTAGGCTAGGAAGAGTTTCTTTTTCTTTCAAAATCAACTTTGAATGCACTAAGCAACATTCTTTGAATATGAAGCCTTTGTTATTGGGTTTGAGAATTGCATGGAAATATGGTATAAATGATATCATTTTCAAAGAACATTCGTAACCCGATTATCAAAGCATATTAGAAAATTGTATGCTACTAAAAATCAGAGAATGAAACAATACAAGCATGTAGTCTAGGATTTGATTGAAATGTTTGACTCATTTAATATTTACGCACCATGATAGAAATTTTAATGTTGTTGTAGAAAAGTTAGCGAGTGTTAGGATCAGATTTTGAAATATGTACAAGATATCTCCATTTTTTTAGTATGATGTTGAGATACTAACAAGGCCATCTGTCCCTTACAACATTAAAAATTGGCAAGTGTTTGATGATGATGCCCAGGTGAAATGGTTTCTACATAACTAAGGTGAGTTTCTGACCAAAATATGTAGTGGGAACCAATGGTGTGTGTTTACGAAGGAAAGGAAACTTTATTTGGCAAATACATCATCCAACTAAAGACAAACACAATTCCAAGAGGTTTGGTGGAACTTGAATCAAACTTTGATAATGTTGATTGCATTATTAACATATTTTTTTAGTAAAGCACGACTGGGCACAAAGGAAAAACTATGTAAAATGGTGTTAGGAAGCAATTTGAGAAATGAAGAGAAGCGGACCTATGTTGATTTTTTAGAAATATCAAGAATTCCTAGCTTGGTCTTACTCGAGTTGAAGGCATACGGGGAAGATTTGTTCCAACATGAAATTCCCCTTGAATATAATGCCAATCCTTTCAAGTAGAAATATAGGCTGATCAATCCACTCCTTTCTTTGAATATGCAAGAAGAATTGAAGAAGTTGAGGGATGGAGGCATCATTCACCTAGAAGGTACACATCTTGGGTTGCATTTTTAGTATCTGTTAGAAAAAGAATGGTGATATAAGGTTTTGCGTAAACTTTAGGAACTTTAATAAATCATCATTAAAAGATAATTACCCTCTCTTCCAAACATGGAGAATATACTACTGATTGGTAATTGGTTACGAATTATTATCCACTTTTGATCGGGGATATTTTAGTGTCAAACGTTCCATAAATTCCCTGGACCATTCCGAGTGTAGTAGATCCTTCAGAGATATTTTTGATGACTATAATAATGTGAAAAATAGACACTCTGAGCTCAAGTTATGTCCGGTCAAAGTTCAGTCAACATGAAAGTCAACTTTGGTCAACATGTCAACAAGTGGACCAATGACAAGGTGACACGTGGCAATTGGCAATAAGAAAAATTGATGGTCTTGTAACTTTTTAAAAAATCAGTTCCATGGTATAGATCTCGTCACGGGCTTTCTGACACCTTTTGAATGGACCAAATCTGAGTTCGTATGCGAAAGATATGCATAGTCAAAGTTGTGGTCAAATGATGATGTGGCACACTTTGACGTGGAAAAATGGCAAGTTTTTAGTGGTTTTAGATTTAAAATAACAATAACAATATTTTATTTAATCCATTCCATGAGAATAAGCCTAATCCCATGGGATAAAGAGGACTTTGTGGACAAAAGGCTATTGAAAGTTATCTATCCCTTTCCCACCAAATGTGGGGTTAGTGGCTAAAGCCGGGTGCCTAAACCTATGTAAGGGGATTTGAACCTAGCACCTCATCTAAAAAGAAAAGTGGCCTTACCAACCCGCCACCCTCTTGTAAGTGGTATAAAAATAGCTCACTTGTATTTGTAATAAACAAGTGCCAAGTCTGTGTCAAGGGAATAAGGAGGTAGTTTTGGAAAAGTACAATTTTGGGGCACTTTTACTCACTTCCAGATCTCGAGTTATATATGAAAGTTTCTCATAATTTTAATACAATCATAATAATGTGATAATTTATCCAATTTGGAGCTTTTGTGATAGAGTTATTTTCTGTTAAAGTCACACAAAGGCATAGAACCAAAGGGAGACACTACTGCAAGTGGATCAGGAAGGTGAAGGACAGAGGTTGAGCTCCATTAACATCCTTGAAGGTATGAAACATAGTTTTTCAGGTTTTGATTCATTATTGGTTAATTTAAATGTTATTGTATTTATATTTTTTAACATTATTAATGGATCGATTCATCACAAACCCGGGGACGTAGGAATTCCGAACCCCGTAAACAATCTGGGTGTTATGTTCTAATTTTTTTTTGATTTCTGACTATTTGTAGTAATTTACATTCCCAATTTGAATATGGATGAAACTATAATCAGAACTAATAAAATTGGAAAAATCAATTAAATCAAACAATGACTTTTGGGCTTTGATCAAAGTTAAATTTTAAGTGAATTGCAAACTTAATTTCAATTAAATTTGAGTCCATAAATCATATTTTGATTAGTTTTGGAAGTATACAATCCTTTTAAGTTGATTAAAATTGAAGATCCTTGAAAGTGTTTAAAAGTGGAAAAAACAAAACACCCATTTTCGAATCAAGTTTGGTATCGAGTAATTAGATTGTCGATTAGATTCTAATTGTGTTTAAAAATTTGGCTTTAGTTTCAATATTGATTTGAGTTTTCGGTGTGCAAACATTTTAGGGGTTTGTTAATCCTCTTTTTGCGGTGTGTAGTTTTGGAAGTATAGGTTGTGTTTGCGAGAACAAGGAATCATGGGCAAGTCATCCAGCAGAGTAAGCTGGATGAGCTTGAAGCCGTGCGCCAACTCAAGGAAGAAAAATCTTTCACGAGAGCTAGTTTTTATTCCTTGGAAGAGGAAATAGTGCGGTTAAAATATGAGCCACAATCTTCTATAACCAAGAAAGAGGAGTATGTCGATGAGATGCTTCTTGCACAAAGAAAGAATTTGATGGGCTTTGTTAAAGAGTTGAGAAGAAATACAAACCAAGGATGCCCTCTTAGAAAAGCTGCAACAAGGTGAACACAAGAAGGAAATGCCTTCCAAATCGAGATGCAGTACTATAATGAGAATGCACTTGTAAGTTGTTCACATTTTAATTCTTCCTTTCATTCAAGTTTAGATATTCCTTTGGGTCGAGTTTAAAAACACACTAAGGGAATTGGGTCTAAACTAATGGTTAATATGGGATTTAATGGAAAGGGCCTTGGTAAAAATGGACAAGGTGATGCTAACCCAATACAGGTAGAGGATCAGCCTTGGTTTGCAGGTTTGGGTTATTATAGTGGGAAAATGGAAATTGGAGAAAGTTCCAAAGCAGCTAAAGGAAGAAAAGCTTCCAATAGCCAAGGATCTACACCTCTAGAATTACAAGATTCTACCATCAGGAGGAACAATGAAAGGTGTAAGAAAGTAGGTAAGCGAGGTAATGAAATTCCACCTCCTCCCACTTACACTAAAAATAGCACTAAGGGGAAATTAAATCCTAAGACTTCTAAAACTCTCTTTCAATCTGAACAATATAGCTTTGGTAGACAAAAGTATGGTTTTCCTTACATGTTTTGTGAAGGTACTAATCATTCTATAGCATATTGTTGGAAGAGGAAAAATATGATAAAGAAGTTAATGCCTTTTGTGAATGATAAGGCAAGTGTAAAAGACCAATCTCACTCTAGTAAGGTGAGAAATGGCAAAAAGGTTACCTCTCCTAAATAGAGGAATCATTCTCCTAGACAGATTTTAGGAATGGAAAAATGGGTAAGAATCCTAAAAATAAGGAAGTTAAATTTTGTTCCCATTGTAAAAGGAATGGTCATGATGTTAAGATGTGTTGGTATGTTCCTTTAGTGCAACATTGGAAAGTTGTTAAAAAGGAAAATAATGTCAAACCAAATTTTTTGATCTAACTCATGTAAATGCTCATTCTAGTACTAGGGAAGTAAAACCACCTAAATGGAGAAATCCAAGTAATTGGATGGGAAAAACATTCCTCAACTTTATGTTTGCATTGCAGTAGCTGGTGATGGTATGCAAACATTTTCAAAGCTATATTTTAGGGATTTGATCCTATGTTTATATTCAGCTTTGAAATAATTTGGAAGCAACCATAGAGAAGATTTGAGTGATAGGTTCATCATACTCATATTCATCTTCTCACATTTTGGTTGGTTATTCCATTTCTAAAAATAGTATGCTAGGGATATGGGCATCATCAGAATGTCTATTTTGAAACTTGTAGTTTTATAGTGTTGTCATTTGTGCAAATATTATGGATTCTTATAAGACCCATTCGAGAACTGTTTGATATTGTAATAAATAGACAAACTTGTTGTATCCACATGTGTTATTTGCACTAATTTATAAGACCCTTATTTTGGGAAAATTTTATTTTTGTAACTATCAGATGTGGTTGCAATTAGGGTGTAAATTTATTACACTAACAAACTGGTTTGCAAAGGTACCAGGTGATCATTTTGTAGATTATAGTACAGTTCACCAATTTGGGTAAGCATATAGTTTATAATATATCCCTTTATAATTCAGTGTATGGATAGAATATTTGCATATTCACGTTGATTTAGATTTTGACTATAGCCATTTTGGGCATTGATGGTTTAATTATTCTAGATAGTGAATATTTATAGTTGTAATCAAGCATAATCACAAAGTGTCAGTTGAACACTAGCTTTCGTTATAGATGGGTGTTATTATCTGACTTATTATTTGTGATGGTGATACAATGTTTTGGTAGATTCATGTGGATTCAGTTGTTGACTATAGCTATTTTTGGGCATTGATAGTCTATTTTATTCTGGATAGTGAATACTTACAGTTGTTATTCTGATTTGGATGGACAGTGGGCACTAGCCTAATTGTGGGCAGTTTAGATGTCTAGTATACTAATCTGTGTTATGGAATTGTAATTTTTGGTAATTGGCTATATCACAAAGTGGCCATTGAACACTAGCTTTCCATATTAGAATGGGTGTTATTATGCTGGTCAATTATTTGTGATGGCATTACGGTGGGGTATGTGAGTTCACGATTTTGCATAAAGTTGTGAGGTTGCGGCATTTGATTGAACACTAGCTTAATTGGGTGTTATTATCTGATCGGTTATGTGACTAGCTAATCAACTATTTGCATTTATTTTAACCTATAATGTTATTTTGGGTTCTTGTATGTGTTTGTGCAATGCAGGAAGAGATAACATTATTTGAGGGTTGATAAACAACTTTTTGTGGACAAAAAGCCTTCTCAGTAGGGAGGAGTGATCAGGGGATATTTTTATCATCAAAAGTTCCCTAAACTTCCTAGACCATTCCATTGTAGTAGAGCCTTTAGAGATCTTTCTGATGACTGTAAGAACGTGAAAAACGAACACTTTGAGCTCAAGTTATGTCCGGTCAAATTTCAGTCAACAAGGAAGTCAACCTTGGTCAACATGTCAACAAGTGGACCAATGGCAAGGTGACACGTGGAAATTGGTGACAAGGAAAAATTGATGGTCTTGTAATTTTTTTTTAAATTAGTTCCATGGTATAGATCTCATCGCAAGCTTTCTGACGCATTTTGAACGGACCAAATTTGAGTTCATATGCGAAAGATATGCATAGTCAAAGTCAAGTTGTGGTCAAATAATGGCGTGGCACACTCGCGTGGACAAATGGCATATTATGGGCGTGACACTTGGCAAGTTTTTAGTGGTTTTAAATTTAAAATAATAATAACAATATTTTATTTAATCCATTCCATGAGAATAAGCCTAATCCCATGGGATAAAGAGGATTTTGTGGACAAAAGGCTATTGAAAGGCTTATCTATCCCTTTCCCACCAAATGTGGGGTCAATGGCTACATTGGGTGCTTAAACCTATGGAAGGGGAATTTGGGTAAGCACCTCATCTAAAAAAATCATCCTTACCAACCTGCCACCCTCTTATAAGTGGTATAAAAATAGCTCACTTGTATTTGTAATAAACAAGTGTCGGGTCTATGTCGAGGAATAAGGAGGCGGTTTTAGAAAAGTACAATTTTGGAGCACTTACGCTCACTTCCGGATCTCGAGGTATATATGAAAGTTTCTCAGAATGTCGAGACGATCATAATAGTGAGATAATTTATCCGATTTGGAGATTTTGTGATCAATTTATTTTCTGTTAAAGTCACACGAAGGCATAGAACCAAAGGGAGACACCACTGCAAGTGGATCAAGAAGGTGAAGGACAAGAGGTTGAGCTACATTAACATCCTTTGAAGGTATGAAACACATTTTTTAGGTTTTGATTCATTATTGGTTAATGTAAATGTTATTGTATTTACATTTTTAACATTATTAATGGATCGGTTCATCACAAACCCGGGGACGTAGGAATTCGAACCCCGTAAACAATCTGGTGTTGTGTTCTAATTTTTATTTTCAGTTTTTGATTATTTGCAGTAATTTACATTCCCAATTTGAATATGGATGCAACTATAATCAGAATTGATAAAATTGGAAAAATCAATTAAATCTGAAACAATGACTTTTTGGGCTTTGATCAAATAGTGAAATTTTGAGTAAATTGCAAACTTAATTTCAGTTTTGAATTCAGTCCATAAATCATATTTTGATCAGTTTTTGGAAGTATACAATCCTTTTAAGTTTATTAAAATTTAAGATACTTGAAAGCGTTTAAAAGTGGAAAAAATAAAACACCCATTTTTATCAACTTTGGGACGGTTTCTCATTTATAATCAAGTTGTTGTGAAGGAGTCAGAAAGAATAAAGACTACCTTTACCACTCCTTGGGAACTTATGTCTATGTCAGGATGCCTTTTGGATTAATGAATGTTGGAGCAACTTTCCAAAGAGCAATAGATGTAGCGTTTGTTGGTTATATTAATGATTTCATTGCTGTTTATCAAGATGATGTAAGCGTGTTTTCGGAAAAATAAATGATCACTTACTGCAACATTTGGAGAGAGCGTTGTTAAGGTGTAGAGAGTATGGCATATCATTGAATCCCAAGAAGTGCCATTTTGGAATACAAAAAGGCAAAGCTTCTTGGTCACATTGTATCAAAGGAAGGGGTCATGATTGATCCAGAGAGAGTGGAAGCCATCAAAGAAGGTTCAAATTCGAGAATTAAGAAGGGAGTTTAATCCTTCTTTAGAAAAATAAACTTTATCTCGAAGATTTGTGTCTAACTTTGATGAGGTGACCATCCCCATTACTAGCATGTTGAAGAAGGACCAAGTTACCAAATGGGATCAAAGAAGCATTAAAGCATGCCCCTGTTTGGCAGCTCAAATTACAAGAAGTCTTTTCATATGTTTTATTTTCTTTTGAAAAACACCATTGCATCTGTCTTGTTGCGGAGAAGGATGACGAAAGGCTGAGACCAATTGCCTTTTTCGATGTAAGGCATTGCAAGGAGCTTGAGTTGAAGTACACCATCATGGACAAGCAAGCATTTTCCTTAGTGAAAGCAACAAAGGGTTTCTAACCTTACATATTGAGCTCTAAAGTTATTGATTATGTTCCCCACACCATGGTGAAATATATATTATCGAGAGATGGATGTCTCAAGAAAAATATATAGATGGCTAAACAAGTTGCGGGAATATGCCATGGATATCTAAACCATGAAATTGATAAGAGGTTTGGGCCTAGCTAATATTATGGCTGAGAGAACCTTGCAAACTATTGAGGTGAATGAAGTAGAAGGAAAAAGGGTGGATATCCTTGAAAATTTGGTAAGCTTTGAATGGTACAAAGATATAATATTTTATCTCAGACATCTATGCTTCCTTGAACATTTGAGTAAAAATCAGAAAATCGGTGTTAAGTTAGCCTCCCAAAAATATGTCATTATTGATTTTGGGTTAGCTTGGAAGAACCCAAGGGAGTGCTCTTGAGATGCATTACTAAAGATGATACCCCCACAATAATTGTTGATCTCCATGGAGGAGTTTGTGGGGACATTTTTTTGGAATTGTTATAGCACGTAAAATCTTGAGGGTTGGTTATTGGTGGCCAACTCTCTTCAAAGATACGACTCTATTGGTTACAAAATGTGAAAGTTGTCAGCATTTTTCGGAATAATGAAAGCTTCAACATCCCTTCCTTTACATCCCTGATGACAATTGAAGCCCCATTTAAGGAATGGGAATGGATTTCATTAGTGAAATTTCTGATCTTTCAATGCTAGTCATAAATGGATTCTTTTAGCCAATGATTATTTCACTAAGTGGGTGGAAGCAATCCCCACCAAAAAAGCAACACACCAAGTTATCATGGACTTCATCTTTGAATCAAATCATATGCGATTTGTAGTGTCGGCTAAGATTGTTGCTAATAATGCCATGAGTTTGAGCCAAACCTTTGGTGGTAATGTGCAAAGATTATGGAATCAATTTGACATATACTTCTAACTACAATCCCAAGGAAATGGAAAAGTGAGTCAGCAATAAAAACTTGTTGAAGATCATTAGAAGAACCTTGGAGCTGAACAAAAGAAGTTTGGTGAGTATCGAAGTTTGCTATTTGGGCTAACAGAATCACTGTCAAAAGAGCTATTGGTAAAAGCCCATTTGAGTTGGTATATGGAACTCAAGCTTTGTTTCCCCTTCATTTGTAATTTTCTTCATTTTAGTTTGTTCAAAAAATTAAAGATCAAGAAGTTAGTCCATATGATGCTTGAATCAATAAGATTATTGAGTTAGATGAAGAAAGAAGGGCATCCCATCAGCGGCATGTGAAGTTCAAAGAAAAGTTGAAGTTATTTGACAAGAAGGTGACTCTAAGAGCTTTCAACATTGGGGATCTTGTGCTATTATGGGATAACAAGCATGAAGATAAGGGCAAGCATGGTAAATTTGATGCATTATGGATGGGACCTTATTCAATTGACATTCGAATTGGTGAAAATACCTTCTTCCTAAAAGAATTAGATGGGGAATTGCTTGAATTGCCTATTAATGGAAGGCATTTGAAACATTTCCTTGATTGATTTCTCATAATCAAGGTATACTCCATTGTACTGATGTATAGTATTTTGGTTTCTTTCTGCTTTCATGTTTTTCTATTTTTGTTTGTCCTAGTCCTTGGTGGCTATTTTGTTGGTTTCTCGGTTTGTCCTTAGGGAGTTGGTTATTATTGTTTTTCTCTGCAAGCTTATTCTTTGACTCCATTTCCCAATGGTTTGTTTTGGCACTTGTTCCACTATTTGTTCTTGTGGCACTCACGGGGGCTTCCCATCCTCGAGTTGGAGCTGATGTTGGTGCTTAATTTGATCTCTCCCCATTTTTCCTTGAAATTCTTCAACTTGCGGGTTCTATTGTCTTTTCTATCTCCCTATATTGATGCATGAAAAATATGTCCTCCATTTGGTTGCTATGACCAGTCCCTTCCTTTGGTTGAGGATCACTTTAAATTAAGAGTTTGTTTTTGTTCCTCTGTCCATGAGAAAGATCTATATCTTGGGTGAAAACTCAAGTTTTTTCCTTCCTTCAATTTTCCATAGATCACGTTTTGTTTTCCTGTCATTTTTATCTCAAGCATCTATGGAAATGTGGCCCTTTCTAGTTGGATGTGGCTTGGCAAGGCACTTTGAAACTCGAGGCCCACTTCAACTCAAAACTTATCCACGTGGAGGGTCGACACTAATTTAAAATTTTGCCTTTTGGTTTGACCTTGGACTTGTGTCGGGAGACACGTGGAAGTTTCATTGCCTTGCCCAGACTTAGAAAAAAAAAAATTCATGCGGCCGATGTAGCTTTGGCAAAACATGGAGACGTGGAGGATTTTACGAGGCTCCGCTGCTCTATACTTAAACTTTTCAACAAAAATTTTATGGCCTAGGACACATGGAAGGACCACACCTATTTGGGGATTGACCCTAAATTTTATTTTGATGAAGTGCCAGGAGGACACTTGGAGGCTTCCACTCACTCTGCCCTTCCTTGGAATTTTCAATGGCCAAGGAAAATTATCTCGGACCCTAGACACATGGCACCTTCTTTTGATTTCTAAAATTTTTCAAACAACTCTATCAAGTGAGATACGTGGTGAGCCCGTGCTTGTTTAGGGTCTCCACTTTCGAGGACTATCGTAAAGTTGTGCCATGGAGACACGTGGAGGCTTTCACTAGCTCCCTTTATATTAAGATTTTTCAAAGGCTAAAAGGCATTTTTCTTGGGCCCAAGGCACGTGGAAGGCCTGCGCTTGTTTGGAAACCTACCCCTATGCTTCTCCTTTGCTTTTTTGCCAAGGAAACACATGGACAACTATAATATGAAGTATAGAAGGGGAGAATCAACGGTTTCTCGTACATTTTACCTATTTTTTTGTCGTTTTCTCTAAGACTCTAGAGATGCCAATACGCACTGTTCTTCATCATTTTTGATGAAATTCCTTGTCATTTTATCTGCAAAGTACCCTTGAATGGATTCAAAACTTAATTTGTGAGTCCAAGGATTTTTAAGGTCGATATTTTCAAATTAGAAGTGCTCGGGAACTTGCAAAAACATGAATTGCTAGAGAAGATGGATGTGGGACGAGTTGCAAAAGGAAAGAGAGGGAAAAATATGGAATGATGAAGGTTATAGGTGCAAAAGATGAAAAAGGTGTTTCCTCAAGAGTGAAAAGGATTACCTGTCAGGACCAATTGTGACTGAGCCTCAGGAGAATGATTGAAATAGGGATTTCTCACATGACAGAATCAGAATGATTAAAATGATTGTCAAAAAGTTTATGGCATGACATCCTAGTCATTAGTCGAGGTCCGAGAAATGTGATTAGTTCATAATTGGTCCACTGGAAGCTTTCGGATATGAATTTGTTAAACGTCACTTTTAGGGGCAAATTGGTAACAAGAAAAGGTCCCTCAAATATTCTTATTTTTTGGGGAAAATTAGGGATGAGTGAGTGAGTGAAATGTATAAATTCAATGAGAATACTCTTGCAAAGGTTCGGGGGTTGAATTCTTAAGAGAAAATTTGAGAGAGCCCGTCTTCCTAAGAGACCAATCCGAGATACTTGGTTAATTTATTATGTGTTAGATTTTCTATCATGTCAAGTTGGTTGCAGATGTATAGCCATTGACAAGCTCTGAGATTTCTCTGGAATCTTTCCCCTGCTGATGAATCTAATCAATTTTGAGTTAATTTGTGTCAATATTGGAGTAATTTGTGTCTTCTTTTTTTAGAATGTGTGCAAGTAGTTTTTCTTATTCCTATTGCAATCTTGTGTCAAAGTCTCTCGAGTCACACAGATCTCGTCATTTGTGATAGTTTAGAGGCATTTATAATTTCATTTCAAGAAGAGCCTTCATCCTGTGATGAGATAAAAAAATTAATAATCACTTCTTTGTCATTTATTGATAAAGATTGTCCGTAAGTCTTTGGGTGTCTTGAAGGCATGATTGATCAGATATTTTGGTGTTTAATTGAGTCTTCTAACTAGAGCCTTCATGCTAGATTCTCAAAGATTGTGTGAAACATGCAAATCTGCGCCTCCATTGATGCACACCTTACGGTTGAAGGAATATTTTAGCTATTCCAAAGCTTTCTATCATTTAGCTTTCTAATTGTTGTGAAGTCTCTCTTAGAGATATGCTATAATCAATTTTATCGTACTTAATCTCCCACCAAAATTATTCAAAACCATGAATCCACTTGAACTACCTCTATTTTTCCATGTATATCCACGAAGGAATAAAATCTATATACTAAAATATGCAACAATCAGATCTCATAATTTCTTCAAGTAACCTTAGCCTTGTTTTGAAAGTATCTCCATCTTTTAGAAGTGACAACTCTTAAGAGTTAAATTATGGAGTATTGACCATACTTTCCCAAGGTTTTCTTCATAAAATTTGTGCAAAAGAAGGATATCTCTATCTCCTTCATCAAACAGAGGTTACACTACGGGTCCTCTCACCCTTTTAAAAGGCATGACCTAAAGTAGTGAGGATACGTCCAATCCTCTCGAATAGGTGTTATCCATCTATCCACAATATGAATGAAAAGGGCCAATTAGATCTCATCTGTGGAAAAAATGACATACATCATGATCTATCTATCTCTAGGCTCCATGCCAAATCTGTGATGCTTCTCAGCTTGAAAAGGAGAACGTATTTGGATACCAAAAAAGTGACTATTTTGTTGCTCAAGTATTGCTAGAAAGAGAGTTCGTTGTATAGTGTGGTCTAGTTGGCATTTTGTTAGCGGTTGTGGCGATTATCTTTGCAATCGGGTAAGAGCTTGATCCTCGTCGAGAATAAAGGTGTTTGATTATGTGCTTATGTATTATTTTAGGATCATTTTGGCTCTTAGAGTTAACTGTAGATTTTAGTGGATGAGTGTTTGTTTGGTAGTGTCATTCCATCGATGGCATGCTAATTTGTATCATGGTTTCCTTACTTCTTTATAAAAGGTTTTGACTTGTGGATTGTATGTATCTTGGTAATTATGATTAGACGTAATCCCATTCAGGAAATGTGTTTAATTAAGTGTGCTTGTTTTGCTCTCATTGACCTATAAATAAGTCTTCCCTTGCCTTAAATTTTTATATTGTTATGAATAACACTTTATGACCTACTAATCTTTGATTTACATGGAGACACTTATGGATGCTTTTGGGTCTTTTGGACCTTGCTCTTAGAGATGTTATTTTGGTAGATCTTATTATTTTAATCCCAACGGTACATATATTGTGCTTCATCTTTTAAAACTACAACTCTTGGTCGTAAAGTCCATGTTTGAGTAGGTTAGTTAATGGTCCTCTTACATTTGATGTCTTCTTATGGGAGATGTGGTGTCTTTGGAGTAAAATTTTTCCTTGTCATCTTGTTGTTGGGTTGGTGGTAGCTTGTGGAAGTATGAATGTTGATTGGAAACTTCCCTTGTCTTATTATGTGAACAAATTTTGAGTCTAAACAACAAACATTGTTAAACCTCTTAGATTCGTAAAAGTAAATATGCCTCTTTAATGGGTCTTTTCTTTGAAACTTCTTTTGAGGCTTGTGGATACCCGCTTAGAGTGTTTAGTGATGCGTGTAATTATTTGGTAAAACACTTAAAACCTTGGTGTGACTCATGTTGGTGGATTGTTTCCTAGTTCTTACAAAATTAATGATGAAGTTGTTATGTTGATTTTTCTCTTATTTTCTTAAAGGTAATAATGTGATATGTTTACTCTTCCTTCTCATTAAGATCAATTTGATAAAATGATTAAATTGAGCATAATAAAACTCTAATTGAGGGCTTGTATTTGGAGACTTAACAAATACAATGGAACATTAGAAAAAGGGAAATGGTTTCTTGATATAATCTTGGTAGAATAATAGAAGGAATAAAACTATGTGAAAATAGAAAGGGAATTTGTCCATTTACCTTCCCTAGAAGTAATATAAATAATTCCACCACCTATACTGAGAATGGCAAGACATTATGCCAACATTAGTGATGTTCATTAATGATGAAAATATGTGATGCCATAATAAAAGGAAGCTTTGTAAGAAGAGTGCTTAGCAAAAAACTGCAACTTTTGACTTAATAGTTTATTTATAAAATGAGTAAGATTTATGTGTATTAAGTGCATTGTATAGTTGAACCTTTAGTTCTTCCACCTACCCGAAATTGTGAAACACCTTGTTTTTAGTGATGTGTTCTAATTGCGTAGTACTTCCTTGATCATAGACGTATGTGTCTTCTCTTGTAGGAGTTTGGTTCGTTGTACCCTTGTTGCCTCATAACTCAACGAGTGTGAGTTGTGGCCTTTAGGATTGGGTCTTATCTCTTGTTTTTAAGAAAAGCAACCTCCTTGTGTGTTGATTTAGTCCTTAGTGACCTAGGTTATTGTAATTTTAAGGAAACATATGTTAAGGATATGAAATAACTTTGGGAAGTCCTCTTTTCTTCTTATTTTCTTGAGACACCTTGTTGTTGTTGCCCCTTTTGTCGTTGGGAAGGAAAGTACAAGTTGTTTCCATAATCTATTACTCACTTTTGGTACGATACACTTCTAGATTGTAGTGAACCCTCTTGTTACTTGTTCTTCTCTCTAGCTCCCTTGAGTGCTCTTTGGTGTTACGATTTATGTATGTGCTCTCTTTATGGTTATTTTGAGCTTGAGCAGGATTTGAGATAAATAAATCCCATTGTGTTATAGTGAGTGGTGCTTCTTGTATTGATATGTTAGTTCTAGTGGAAATATTATCTAAATGTTTGACATTTCTAAATCAGGTTAGTGTTGTGTGTTCGATCTTGAATGTAAAATCAAGTTATAGAAAACCTTATGGTCATGTTTTTCCTTAGTATTTCCATGAAAATTTAATTGTGCCCTCTTGAGTTATAGAAGTGCTTCCCATGAATAGTTTTCTTGATCGTAAATGTGTTGGCTAACTTAAGTGTCATTCCTTGTTGTTAAACCTCATCTTGGGTGATCTCAAATTGTTAGACCTTTGAGTAGACTTGTTTTCTCGTATAAATTGATGGTCATGGTTGTTTTTATCTAGCCTTATCCTAAGAAAAACTTTTAAAGTGTAACTTAACCATAATGGAAGGCCTAGTAACTTTTGTTATTGCAGTATGTTGTATCCATGGGATACTAAGTGGTCATATCAATTTCATGAAATTTTCCTGTCATTATTTTACTTTGTGGTTATTCTTGAGACTCCTATGACCTTTTCTTGTTTGATGTGTTGTGTTGTAGCTTGGTTGATCACGTAGAGTTACTCTTTAGAATTAAATGATTTGCGACCTTACTTGAAGAAAGTTTAGAATGCATCCCTTTCAATCTCCCTTCTTGTTGTTGAATTGCATTGGACCAAGACTTGGGTTCTATAGACCCGCACTTTTTTTTAAGCAAAGAAATTCCACAAAGGGTGTGATCCTATTTATTATGCATTGTTTCCTACCTCTCTCTGTGACTTAAAGGAAGTCAAATCTAAGGGGAGGGGGATGAAATGCCCACTCCTCTTCGACACTAAATGAACCATGTTACCAATTTCAAATTGATTATAATCTAAAACGAGTTGTTGTATTCTAGTTAACATGCAAATAAAATGTGTGGACATTAGGATTGCTATTTTGTTTTGGTTATTATTATTATTTTGATCTAGTATTTCATCTTTTGTGGGCCCCGATGGGAATTTAAGCATAAGAAAATTAGCTAGAATGGTTTCCTTGTTATGAATTGATTTTTATATCATTACTCTACACATAACGATATTGTTTGATATATTTAATCTAACACTTTGGTGAACACATAGACATCATTGCACATTGTACCTGTAAATATTAGTAGATGAATGACATTAACACATTGTGATATGGAAATTGAAGGATAGATATTACTATAACCAAATTGATTAACTTTTGATGGACATTAAAAGTGTGGAAGATAATGATGTGTTGTTAGTTTAGATATATGTTGATATTTCGAATTATTGTTGTATTGACTTTTATTATGTTGTTCAAAGTTATTTTGTGACTTCTTTGTTATTGGAGAATTGGTGAAATTGTGAATGAATGAAAGTATTTCTTAAATTAGATGATTCAGATTGGTTTATGATCTTAGTTAAACTCGATGTATGAGTAAAATACAAAATGTTAAAAATTGGAGTCACTAGAACAAATAAACTTTTGTTGCCACAATAATTCTACAAAATTTCCACAATATAAGAAAATTGTAGCATATATGTGGCATCTCTATGAAAATTTAATTAAGGACACGATCGGCCTGCCCCAAGAAAGGATCAGCGTTCATTGTCATGCATTGTAGATGTTCCACAATTAAAATATAATGATAATAATTTGTAGAAAACTCACATATCCAACCTTCATAATATAAAATCCACAATTTTTATAAATTAAAAATTGTGGAATTTCATATAGTCACCCACTATAATAACACTTTCAAAATATTGTTAAAAATTAATATTAAATAACATCAATTTTGAAATTCTATATTAAAATGACATGATTATCAAAATTTTATAACTTTTATATATTTTAGCAAAGCTTGTATTAAATAAAAATAACATACTATAAAAATCCAACCATACAAAATTCATGTTTATTCTATCATTAGTTGCTCCTTTTTCACAATTATTTTAAAATATTTTCACAAGTTGTAAAAATGTAAGTGTTTTTAGTATATCAATAGTGAACTCCTCATTCAAATTTTAAGCTATATTCTAAAATTTTATTATACATATAAAAATTTAAACAAAAATTATATCTCTAATATATATTGCTCAACTACAAATTTTTTGAAAACTATAATTATGTATTATAAATATTAAGTAGTATAATTATCTACTTGTAAATTGTTTCAAATAATATTTGGTTACAGTTAAGAATAACTGTATGAATATAACTCTTATGTATACAAACCAAATATCAGTCTCAATTTAATTATATTTAATAAATTATTATTATATTTTAACAAAAATAATATTGAAATAATTTAGTATTAAAAAATAATGTTAAAATGTTTATGTGAAGGAATTAATATTTAACAATATTTTATACTTAAAAATCCTTAATAAATAATATAAACTAAAGTTTTGAATCTAGTAGATTTTGTATTTTTTCTTTTAACATGCAACTACTATATATTTAATTCTTTTGCTATTTATATTAAATATTTCATATTTATCGAATAAATATTTAATTTGTTATTGATATACATAGCTGTCAATTTAACTTTAATTTAATATACCACATGTTTACATTCAACTATAAGTATACCATAATTTAGGGAATTTACTTTCAACTACAAGTTTTAACATAATTTATGCAGAAATTTAAGTAAAACAAATCTTCGCGTAGTTTATGGGGATCACCATAAGTGAACTATTTTACCACAATTATTTATAATGATCATAACCCAGAGATTACAAATCAAAGGGCATCTCATGTATGATTCATATTTCAGTTCAAGTGTCGTATCTTCAGTTAAGGGGGAATTTTTAAAAAATGTGTACAAATGCAGTTTTGTCCCATGTAAAAATAGTAATGCATGTTACTAAGTAATTTTCATACTTTTTCCCAAATTTATTTTCAGCTAACAGGTTTATGTTGTGATCGTGATGTCTTACTGTGATACCTTTCAAATTCTTCCTACCTACATCTACCTTTGAGATTCCTTAGCTTCATCTCTTGGATTTTCATTTAAATATAAGCATAAATGGTCGAATTCCATGTGGGTTTGTGCATAAAAAGATTGAATTTTGAAGGGTGAAATGAGGTTGTATAGAATTTCTACTTTGATTTTATTTAATATATATTTTTCGGTTTATATATATATATAAACAAAACATTTCTCTTCATTGACATAAAAGTAAATAAAATTTCAATTATATGTAATGCAATGTCAATGTAATTTTATATTAATAATAAGTGTGACTAGTATAATTAAGTATATTTGAATGAAAGATTAATTACAAATTTAGTATTACATGTTGTAAATTTAGACAACCACATATAATTATTTGAAGGAATGTAAAATGAGATTATCCACATTAAAAATTAGTTAAATATTATATTTGTGTGTTTTAATTGTAGGAAATTCACATAAAATTATATAATTGTGTGTTCTAAATGTAGAAAAACAACATAAAGAATTATTTAAATAAATGTGAAATTGGTTGTTTATAGTAACCTTCTACTACTTTTTTAAAAGGTAATTTCACAATTAATTATTGTGGCAATCAAATTGTAGCTTCCACCTACAAGTTTTATGTGGTAAGTATAATTGTAGGAAAAATGATAAAATTTCACAAATATAACTATAGAAAACTACAATTTCATGAAAATTGTGAAATATTTATAAAAATAAAAATTGTAGAAATGAAACATCATGAAATGTGGACAATTTACAATGTAAAAATGTAGGTTAGCTATGCATTTTATAAAATGTGTACCATCCAGTGTAATGATTTATGGAAATACTACAATATTATAAAAAATGTGGATTAGCTATACTTTCAATGCCACAATTTTATTTTTTGGGAATACCATAGAACCACAAAAACATTGTTGAAAAATTGTGGCAAGAGGCCTACTTTTTTGTATTTGATGGAAATTCAAGATTTTGGAAGATAATGATGTGTTGTCAGTTTAGATATATGTTGATATTTTGAATTATTGTCGTATTGACTTTTATTATGTTGTTCAAAGTTATTTTGTGACTTATTTGATATTGGAGAATTGGTGAAATTGTGAATGAGTGAAAGTATTGCTTAAATTAGATGATTCATATGGTTTATGATCTTAGTTGCAAACTGATGTATGAGTAAAATAAAAATGTTCAAAAATCGGAGTAATTGTTGAATTACTAGGTCTTAGCAATAGTAGTTATGATATTTGATGTTGAAATTGATATGTAGATATAATTATTTTATTAGTTCAACATCGTTAATATGGCCATGAGGCCATAGAGGGGTATTGTATAATTTTTACAGGTAATTATATCACAAAAATAAACTATGGGGATAGGAGACCAACAACGAAGGAATGTGAAGTATTGGCAACTGGTCACCATGGCAACTTTTGTAAGGTTGTTGTCTTATTATTTGTTGTTAGGGGGATCCCATGGGGAGATGACCCCAATTGTGACTAAGGGGTTTGTGTGTAGTTTTTTTCCTTTCTTTTATTTAATTTTGGTGTGTGTTTTAATTTGTGAAGTAATTACCTTCTATCATTAATTGGTTTATGTGTCTTAATTAAGTGAACTAATGATATTATTAAGCTAATTATGGATGGGAAAAAAGAATTCATTTATTAGATTAGATGGTTCTTTGGTTTATGTGTTTTTAAGTTGAGTGTAAGTAACTTGAGTGTTGTACACTCTACCTCACCTTGGAAATTCGGATTTGGCCTTAAGGGCCAATTTTGGAAGCTTGTGGGACAAGCTAAGCTTGTCCCACACCTCTTAATTTATTATACCAACCCTACCTATGGGTTGGGGGGTCAAACATAGACCTCATTATGTGTTTTGGGAAGGTAAAAGGTAATTTTTATTGCAGTTTCTTACATGTGTTTAATTTTTTTTCCTAAAAGGGGTATGGGTTGAAGTGGTGTGTGTAAGAGAGTTGTCATATTTATCAACCACCCATTTATTATGCCTTTGGGTTGAGGTTTGACTGTGATGTGGATTTGAGGATGAGTGATGTGGCATCCTACATGGAGCCACCTCACCCTCCTCTTCCCTTTTCCTTTATATGCATGTTTAATTGTTGTTTTGGGGGTTACTTGCTCATTGTTTTTGGGAATGCTTGTAATTTTGGAGAGCTTGCTTGAGAATGGAGCTTGGAGTGGATGGTGGTTGCTTAGGATTTTGGAAGGCTTGGAGCTTGTTGTGTATTGATACTCTTCATTTGTGAGGTAGATCTCCACCTTTGTTCTTACCTTGCTATTTTGTTGTGCTCTTATGTGTAGATGTTGATTGTTACATTGGTTATGCTTGTTGGAAATAGACTTGATTCTTAGGTTGTGGGAGAAATGGAAATGGGGGTAAAACTTGAGGGAGGCATAAGAGAAATGTTTTGGATTTTAGGAGGGAGTTGGGTTGGGATGTCCACCTTGTTGATAAATATGTTTTGTATTTATCTTGTTATTATCTTGAGGGAGGCATAAGATTGAGGGAGGCATAAGAGTGGGTTGATTTCTTGAGGGAGGCATAAGAGTGGTGTATCTTCTTGAAGGGAGGCATAAAAATTTTGTGTGTATTGTGATGGAATTTTGAGGCTCATATGTGGACAGCCAAGCCCTTGGGAGGCATAAGGAGAAAATACAATCTTTTACAACTATAAACACCTTCACTTATACAATAACATATAAATTCATTCTATAACCACAAACCCATTACTTATTCATATTGCAACCGCTACTTAAAAAGGAAAACACAATTAATAAATAAAGTTATATTACTAATATATAATAGATATTTATTTTATTTTAAAAGTAATTTTGGTATTTATTAATAATGTTTAAGAAATACTATTATACATTTTGGGAATATTCGATGCATACGTGTGTGTGTGTAAATGCATATTTTATATATTAGTAATCTTTATTAGATAAAAAAATTAATTAAAAGGTTAAAACTTTTAAATCGGTCAACTTACTTTTGCTTGATTAAATAAATAAACAAAAAAAGGATGCATGTGGGTCATGGCCTATTATAGGCATTTTTGTTTTAAGTTTAAATAAGGTTGGGGGAAGGGGCGCCAACGCCACCCCCAACCCATATAATATATGGGGTGAGGGAGTGGGTCAATGCCCCTTCTCCCAACGTTTTAAACCCCTTAAATAAAAATGAAATCACACTTGGATTTATAAAAAATATATACGACCATGCCATTGTATGTTTAAAATCATGTCTTTTGCTTACGACCTGTGCACAGTCAAAAACTACGGATGTATATAAAAGTTATATATATTTGTCTATGTGTGTATTTTATCTGAATATATCTGTATATATTAATTGATATATGTAAAAGAAATTTTGGGTTTTTTTTTAAAAGAAGAAACTATATATATATATATATATTTTGTTCTTTAAGTATGTATTTTATTTTGTAAATTCAATATATAGGTTGGGGTTTTTCCCAAATGGGTATTTACACAAAGCATACACCTTGAGTCTATAAGTAAAATAATTTTAATAAACGAATACAAATAAGGAAGGAAGACCTATACCCACAAAGGAAATGGGTAGATCCTTTCCCTAAACACAAAAATCATTTAGCAAAGGAGAGCTTCCAATCCTCTCTAATGGCCTCCATGGCTTCATTGTCTCCTCCTCCTCCCTTAACCTGAAAAACAAAACAAGAGAAATGAGAGATTAGATTTATAAAATGAATATAAGAAGACTCATAAGGATATCTAGGGTTTCCTTTGTCAAACCTAAATCTAAGGGCTAGGAAAGATTAGATCTAATGGTGGAGGATGCACCCTACATCACTTAAGTGATGGGGTATTTTAAGTGGGAATGTTTTAATTAAAATATGTGTGTGTAATGTCAAATGGGGCCTAAGGGGTTAGACCATGTTGTGTACCCTTGACACCTTAGGTATTAAACCATGTTAATTTTTTTATTTTAAAATAGGAGATTATTAATCCTACCTAATAAAATGTTGAATTTAATTTTAGGGTCATTCAATAAATAGATTTAATAAGACCCTTGGGGCTAAATAACAAAGAGTAAAGTGGATTAAATTTTGTTTTGAGCAACGGAACTTAATAGGGAAAATCATATCGAAATATTTTAATAGGGTTGGGCCAATAGTAACTAATTATTATTTTAGTCCTTGATTGTCATTTAATAGTTTAAAATTTTGTAATCTAGATTTAATTAAAATCCTAGCTAAGGCCTTGGAACCTTTCAAAAAAATTATTCCATAATTTTCCTTTTTCTATCGAGTTTCACGTGGTTTTATGTGGGAAAAATATGGGCGTTACGCTTAGCATAAATAATACCTACTAATTACCATGCTAAATAAGTTAGTGACATATATTTAAGAAATAAGCTTAAAAGACTCATCTAAAAAAATGTTAAAAAACTAAATTAGAAATATATAGTTAAAATAAATAATAACTAACTAATAAAATAATTATAATAATTTATTAACATAAAATTATTAAAAAATTGTAATTCTATTTAATATTTTAATTATTTTTATTAACAATATCATCAATACATTTTAAAATATAAATACAACTTATTTTATTATAATTAAATGTATAACTAATAGTTATTAGTTGTCCGTATTTGTGGTATTTATTTTATGAATATCTCTGCATTATTTTCTCATATTTATCATTCACGTGTAGTGTTTCAACATGGTTTGTTATTTACCATTTGACAAGTATTTGGGTAATTTATGATATTGCCTCTTGTAACTAACTTATGTACCTACTCACTAACACATTTTGTTGTTAATTAAGCGTAGTCCATTTATTTATCTTATTTTAAAGTAGTTTCCATCTGAGATGTATGCATGGTAAAAATAAGAGAATATTTTTGGTTTCATGTTCAACATTCAAAGTTGTAGTATTTTTTGAATTTTTTTATATTACAGTATTATTTTGAGGATAATCACATTAACGGATCATCAAATCATCTCGGCTCAAATCAGATAAGATTTCTCTTATTTGCATCTTACAATACATGAAGTGTTCAGTTTTGTATCGATTCTTAGAGCATAAATCAAAAACATTATCAGTCTCTACATTCCATAATTGTTTCACTCGACATACGCATTAGGATCACTCCTCAACTCTAGAGTGCGGAAAGTACTCAACATTGCATTGTTTGGCCACTCCAATGACTATGTACTTATATTAAATTTTCTTTGGTTGCCTTAAATTAAAAGATCTAAGAACTCACTTTTGCATCAAGCATTCCCTTGACGGCTAAAAGTGGCGTTATTACATCATAGTGTAGAATGATGCTCCTTTTGAAACAACAACAGAAGTTGTAAAGATACAACAAAATAAAAGGGACAAATTTTTGAATGAATCCTCCAATTACTATAGCCTCTTGACCTGACATGCATTTGAACCTTTTTCATGCTAAATGTTGAAGCAGGTATGTTCATGGTATTTTTAGAATCTATATTTACACTTAAAATGGATCCTAATTTGGTATTGTGGTTATAAAGTATTTTTAAAAATAAAAATAATAATAATAAATGATTATTAATAGTAACATTTTACACTTTAAAAATATATAATTTATAATAACAATTGTAGAAAAATTGTTGAAATTGCCATAATATAACATTGATGAGAGTTACGAAATTGTAAATTGTGGAATTTCTACAAAGATGGAATATATAGAAAAACTACATTTTTGTGAAGATTGTAGAATACTAACAAAAATAGAAATTGTAGAAATGTTACAACTATTAAGAAATGTGGAGAATGTACAATTTAAAAAATGGAGATTATCTATAAATTTTATAAATTGTGGACTATCCATGGTATAATGAATAGTGGATAGCTACAATAATATATCAAAAAGTGGATTAGATACAATTCCAATTCCACAATTTTATTTTTTAGAAAACCATATAACCACAAAAAAATTGAAAAATGTGGCAAAAGGCCTAGTTTGTTGTAGTGTATATAGACTAGTATTTGTGTGTGGGTTTCATCCGAGTAATGTTCCTTGGCATTTTGTGGGAGGTAAATTATTCACATTATTGGTATTAGACAATTGCTTTTGGAATCATACATACCACTTTATGCAATAACATCATATGGCTCAACAATTTGGCATTACACTACCCCAACCGCCAATTTGAACATAATTCCATAGAAATAAGGTTTAAATCCATCTAGTTATGTTAATTTTTGTAGCCCTTACTCAATATTAGAAATGTTAAACCAAATATCGAAGATTGGTAGCCACCAATGTCTTATAATGATGCATCATTATCTCGTAGAAGAAAAAGCTCTTGTCATTTTTCAACACATTTGTATCTACAAAATGAGTTGGTTAATTTTCATAATAATAAATGTTAATGTTCTTGAATATGTCTATTGCACATATTAATACAAATATGCAATTCTTTGTGACTCAAAAAAGAATTTTTAATATGAATAGCTAAACTAGAAAGTGGTTTTATAAGAAGTAAAACAAGTCGTGTTTGTTGCCATGTTATGGGTGAATCTAGGTTGGTGAATGGTGCACTCTACAAAGTTCAATATATTTTTATAAACCATGCAAAATGGTCATAAACTTCTGTAATTCCCGCTCAATGTTTACTCCAATTCTTGCTTCATTGACCCTGTTACTAAGCGTTGAACATTTGTGTGTGCTCTCATTGATCGTTAGTTGACTTTGACCTTGTTGCAGAGAAAAATTAGCATCCTTCCTCTTTGTCTTGCCTTCTTGTGTCATTGTCGATGCTTCTAGTTATGGGCCTCCATAGCATCCTTTATGATTATCCTATTAAAGGAAAATTATGTTCTCGAATTCAAATAGGTGGCTTGAATGACGATTTGGTGTTGTAGCTCTAATAGAATATAGGATGTTAGGGCATGTCCTTTTAAAATAAATATCTATATAATAATTATTATTATGAATTGTTGATCATTGATTATTATTATTATTTGTCGAAACTTGACTGTCGATCATTATTAATATGGTTAATAATTATTTTAAGTTGTAAAATGATAAGAATTTAATAATATTTTAATTGTTGATCGGCGATTATTTTTATAATTATTTTATTATCGATTATTATCAATATTATTAATAATTATCTTATGTTATTTTATTATGATATTGATCGCTCTCTGTAGACCGAGCCTCGATTCATGCAAAATAAGAGGATACCCTGTTAGTGGCGCCATGGTCTATGAGGTTGGTCGTAGTCCAGTGTTTGCATTCGAGACTGCAACCACTCATTGTCCCCTCCTTAGCTAACCAAGCCCCACGCATGTCTTGGATTTAATAGTCATGTAATGGGAAAAATTTGCTTTCACCCATCGACTTGTCATTCTTTATGGCAATTTATTCTTCTTGTTTTGCGTGGGGACTATTAGATTCTTTTTCTCCTTGTTTTTTAGAAAGTGGGTGCATGGAGATGCTTTTGAAGTGGGATGCCTACCTCCATTTTATTTTTTTGTTTACGGCCATTTATTTGGCATATTTGACATGGGATTAGGAGGCATTATTTTATTTTTGGGGCCTTGTTTTGTGGATGTTCAAGTGCTTTTTCCTTTTTTTCTTATATGGCCACATACATTTGGATGGTCATGTCTCCTTATTATTCTTCCATGGATTCTAATGTATCCTCGTAAACATCTCTCCTGGTGTTGGTTGTATGTATGATGGCAATGGCGAACGAGGAGGTTGGACACCTGTTGGTTACTCATGGTCTTACTCTAACGTCCCATTTTTTACGCACGATGGGAGGATGTTGGCAAGGTTGTGGTGTCGGATTTCTCCTGTCTATCTCATTATTTGAAGTTTCTTGGGCCTTTTCAATAAACCCATTTTGTGTATATATTGCACCTCATTGCAGCTTCTTGAGACCAAAATTGTGTATATATCCATAAATGATCATTGCACTCATGCCACTTGTGAAATGGAGCTCCTTGCCTATGCCAAACGTGGATGGGAATGGATTTTTAGTTCCCAACATGTATATGGATAGAGAAATTTTACCCGAGGCTTTTGTTGTCAGAGGTCCGTGAGGTGTCATGTGACTTGTGAAGATGGAAAGTTGGCAAGATAAACCTACCCATTGCTATAATTGCTAAGATTTAATAATATTATGAAATAGAACATTTTATTTCTTGAGATTGGTATGTCTCTAGTGTTTTTCTTGTTTTATATTTTTTCCTCGGGATCGTAAGATAAAGCTACCTAATTTGTCTCTAGTTTTGGTCTTAAGGTTACTTGTGAATGCTTCCATTTGGGAAATTTTTCCTTCTGAGAAATTTTTGTCTTGAAAATCTATGTTGGGTTTAGATGTCTAGATGTATATTATTTCCTTCTCCCTTGAAATTTATCGTATGATAATAAAGGTTTTTCTATGTAAAACAATGGGCATTTTCTCTTTCCTATATCTAGTTGAAACGTTGGGAAGTCTGAGTTTGATTTGGCTTAAATTTATACCTCTCCTTACTTGTGACTTATTTCAAATGTTATCTGCAAAAAAAAGAAAAAAAAGAGATTCTTCGTATCATGACATTCGTATGACTGTGTTATTTTCCTTGTGGTTGACGTATGTTTTTGGATTGATAAAATTTATCACATTTTGTACTCATGCTAGCGTTACTAGTTAACCATCGAATGGAATGCTTATATTTTGGTTTAGCACCTTAGGATTTCAGCTAAGGTTAAATACTTAGCTAAAATTATTATAAATTAAATATATAAAAATATATGCATTTATATTGTTTGCTTTTGCTTCTGGATATAGCCCTCCTTGATAGAGTATAGTTGGTCATGTGTTTACAAAAAGTTGTCTTTTATTAAACATGTTTAGGGAGGATAGAAATTTACATCTATTTGTTTTTCTTTGGATGACTCACACTCAAACCCCTCTGATAACCATTTTATCCCTAGGAAAGAAAGGTTGTAGGCTTGAAGTGATTAATGTTTGGGCTAAGCCGGGTTGGAGTTTTGGTATAAAACTTTTAGAATGTAGAAGTTTGAGTGCAACGTATTCAGATCTTGCTTGTTTAAAATTCCCGTTGATCATCAGAATTATTCCTAGACTTTTAAAGCCTTCCTTATGAGGTACCTTTACCATCCTTATCAAGCTTGAACCGTAACTAGTTTTGGATCACCAAAGTTTGAAGATACAATTGTGCAATTCTAGTACCCAGTTATTACTAGAACTAATTTGGTCTATTTCTCTTTCGGAAAGAATTTTGGTGGCATATTATAATTTCTATCTCATTGTTTTCTCTTTTATAATGTTAATGTTGTTATTTAAAATTGGTCAGATTCTATATATATAAATACCTTGATGGTTTACTGATGGAAATTGATATGAAAGTTAATGACATTTGGGGAATTTAAATATGCATCGATACCTTGTTGATTTATGATGGAAAGTGTTGTTATGATAATGACATTTAGTAATATATGTAAATGCATATGTAGAAACGGTTTTGATTATGTTAACGAGGGTTACTTTAAAATATCTTGTGTTGAGAAAGTGATAATTCCATTTAATTAAGACCGAAACTATAGACTTATTGAGGAGGTTTGTAAATCCATAGTGTTATAAAACTTGGATGGATGTTTAAAATGCTAACTTGTATAACGGAACTCTCTTTTACTCTTGCTTGTTGTTACTAACCTATAAGGGCAATGGCCTCTTCCTAAATGATTGTGGAATTCCTTGGAGTCTAGGACCAAAATAGTATATATTTTCCTTCTCTTTGAAAAAAATGTTGAGTGATGGTTGTGTATTAGATTTCAATCATATAATATATATGATTACATGATTGAAATTTTAATACACTCGATTTTCATGTTTAACTTTTGAATCCCATGGTTCCTCTAGATTGACTATTCAACTTTTGTCATTTTTAGAAATCTAGTATCGTAGCCTGTGCTTTTGGTGTCTCTTGATAATTTCATATTGTTAGTGGTGTATTAGACTTCAACCATATAATACGCATGATTACATGATTGAGATTTCAATACTCTCATCCTTTTGTTCTAACTCCTAAGGCTATGTTCCTACTTGGTTGGGAGTAAAAATTTGTTGCTTTCGGGACATTGCTGCTATCGGCAGAACTTATGACTTCCTACTAAGACAATATGGTGAAGATGTTGTTTTGTTCTTAAAAGTTAAGTAGATTTCAATCATATAATCCACATGATTACATGATTGAAAACCCCTTACACTCGACATGTTATTGCTAACTCTTAAATTCTTTGACCTTCTTGATCGGTTGTTACACTTTTGTTGAATAGAGACACTAGTCTTATTTGAAACATATGGCTTCCTTCTTAGCTGCATGGTAGAAACTTTAATTTTTGTCTTAAGAAGTGGATTAGTGGATAGAGCCTCATTTCCTTTTCTTGAAATAAAATGTTTCCTTTCATGATATTGTTAGATAGTAGCTTATTGTTGCTATGTGTAGTCTTATCTTTCTTAGTTCTCGTGAACTGACTTAGGGTTAATAATTTGTTGTAGATGGATTTTGCGAGTAGATGAGGGAAAGACTTGTAGAAAATTGCATCAATCTTGGTTATGAATTCTTTTGTACGAATGCTTTTTATGTTGTAAAACTCTGGAATGGGTTTCGTGGAAATTTTAGAAGAGGATCAATGCCTTAGTATTATGTTTTGTGGAGTAATGTTGTCATAACTACTGAAACCTTGACTTGTATTTACTATCATGGAAAATATAAAATTGATCACCGTATTGTTATGAGTGGTTTTGTAACGCGGGGAAAAGAATAAGCGATGCCACGCTCCCGACGACAACGCGCGCTTGACAACCAAGTAACCGAAGATGCGACAAATTTTTTTTTAAAATTAGGCAAGGTAGTGGTCCTTGTTTGATTTATTTTATCTGCAAGTCTTGTGACTGGATAATTATAAGGCTTCAATCTTTTACATGTATTGCAAACGCAATACTAGAGTGCATAATTTTCACAATTCCGCACACTCGAGATCTACTTCAATATTTGTCGTATTCGTCTCTTCCTTAGCGGATAATTTGAGTTCAGCATGGTGATACTAGGTTGCATAAGGGTAATTTGAAAGGTGACCCTGTTTTCACTTTAAGAACCATTTTATAGGAGGATAAAGGTGACAGAGGGTTGGCATTTATGTGTTATAATTTTATCGATGTTTTTTTTTGTATATTTTAATATATATTTGTAGAGATATATAACTTCAGATAAGGATCACACATATATTGCTATTTCATTTGACGCTTAGAAGTCTTTTAATGTATGTTCTCGGACATCTCTTTAAAGGGATTGAATACTTTTAAAATTAAGTGGTATACAAAGATATATTAACAATATATATATACAAATCCGTTTATAAGCTTATACATATATGTGAAATTTGAATTTAAATGTATAAGAGTCAAATCTGGGGAAAGTATTTCAACTAGGCTTAAATTTGTTTGGTTGGGGGGTGGTTATTCAAACCAACCACCTGTCCACCATTATGTCCCCTCTCCTTGCGTGTAAACAACCCAACAGTCGCCTCCTTCCTTTAATTACTTAGATCATGCTAATCACGTTCACAAAGACGGCCGCCGTTTTGCGTTTTGCAGACTTTGTCCCGCCGCGCGGACTATCGTGGGGGTTGTAGATGGAGCCACAGGCGAGGAGAGAGACGTGCGGCGTGTATCCGTGCTTGGAGACCCAGGCCACGTGGACAGCAAGCCAGAAGGGAGGTTGAATACAACCATGTTACAGTGCCATTTTTAGGTGGAATAGCCGATTTGTCTCCTATCCGGGCGTGAGGAGATCTAGAATGGTAAAAATGGAGTACAGCCGAGGAGAGGCGAATGGTGTTTGAAAGTGGATCTACCGGCCGAGGGAATAGTCGTTTAACAAGCCTTGTCCAAATATGTTTATATCTGCTCAATATAGATTACATTACTCAATTTTGGGGTTCACCTTCATGGTATCTTTATCAAAAGCGATTGGAGGACAGCGAAAAGGGTCACGAGAGACCGGTTGAAATGTAATACCACGATTCTCTACTAAGCTCTTACTTGTCTCCAGTGCAAATGGCGTGGAGAGAGACTCCAGAGGTGGATCTATTTCATATTATAATGTTTACAAGGAAAATTGTTCTTTTTGTCATTCTATTCAAGATGGGGCGCATTGGCTAAGATTTATTATTTTCATCAATGCGAGGAGAGAAGTGTTTGTTTTCTTTTCTTTTTTTTGCATTCTTTTAAAATATATATAATCTGAAGTGTTTTTGTCTTATATTTCTATCTTTCTCCAACATAGCTTTGATTTGCAAGATATTTACGCATCTTTTGGGGTGTGGGGTTGGTTATTTCTCATTGAAAAACAAAATTTAAACTATAAAGCAGCCTTCCCGGCAATAATGAGGACGTTTCATTCATGGAGGTGAGTTTGATTCATGAAACCAGGTCCACTCAATGAAGCACAGTGCGCTTGCAGTTAGATTGCGAAGACTAAAAGACGCCGCTCATATTGCACAATAGAGGGGTGCAAAGGTTTCGATTTCCATATTTCCAACATTTCTTCTTTACCAACAAATAAATTAATCGTGAGGTATAAGTGGCCAAAACTAGAGCATGTATATCCGTTAGATACTATTCCAAAGCTTTATTTCCCAAGTATTTAAGTTTGTATATTTGTTTTCTATTTTAGTAGCATTGAATATTTTATTGCTTATAATTTATTCCAATAGTTTTTTTTTTTCCACTTCTCTATGTTTTCTTTCACGTATAAAAGTAGGAATGGGTCAACACTAAGTGTGCAAAGGAAAGGATTTTATACTATGTATGCAACTAATTATTTATAAACTTCTTTTATTCATTTTTCAAGAAGAAGATTGCACCAATATTCCCACCTTTCAATACATCTCATTCAAGTAATAAGATAAAATTTAATATATATTTTTGTACAAATTCCCAACACCCTTCAAGAGGGTTCCAAAATTACTTCCATTAATTTTTAAAGCAAGGTCTACTAACATGTAAACAAGATTGACATACTCATGAGAGGTTCCAAGTCAAGTAAAAGGAGAATAGATAGATTGTCATGCTTTCAACTTTTGATTCCATCTATATTACATGCTTATTATTGGAGTTCAAAAACAACTTTCATTCAACATTTGTTACAACACTTTCTACTTCATGTGGAAACAAATTTGCAACAATGTAAGCTAAAATACAAAGTAATATTACATTCTTCCTCCACTCAAGGTGGTAAATACATGGTGGTTTTACATTGTCAACAACAAGGTTCCAAAGCTCCAAGGTGTTCTTCATCCATGCTCCAAGTTCCAAGTATTTCAAATCACAACCAAGATAGGGGGAGAGGCAACACTCTCCTCCCAACCAAAACTCAATGGAGAAGAGAAGCAATCTCCTCCATTGACCCCCGAGCCCCAAACACAACACAATGAAGGGTGGTCTCCAACTCAAGGCAACAACACTTGCTTCCACAATACAATTTCTTCACAACATTCAAGACTAAAAATAAGAAACAAAAAGACACACAAATAACACAAACATTTCACAACAAGGCTTTCATCCAAGCCAACAAGAGAAGGAACTATGGGAAAGTTTTCCTTATGCCTCCCAATTGAGATGAGATGCCCATCCAAACCCTCCACAATAAAACTCAAGCCCCTATGACTCTTATGCCTCCCTCAAGTACCCCTTTTTCCTCCCATACTCTTATGCCTCCCTCCTCTTATGGCTCCCTCAAGGACAAGGTAAGAATGTGAACATTCTTACCCAAGATGGGCATCCCTCTCAAACTCCCTCCACAATATCCTATTCTACTCTTATGCCTCCCTCATGAGTTTTCCCATAGACCTCTCCTACACTACACATTAAGCATTCTATCCATTTTTCACAATACACAAAAGTAACATACATTATTCACAAATTTAGCATAGAAGCAACAACAATATGAAAGCAAAAAAAAAGGAGAAGGTTTCCTACCTCTCCATTGGAGAAGCCTAAACCAAGAAGCTTTGTCCAAGCTCCCTCCAAAACAATCCAAGCATGCAAGTCCAAGCTCCTTCTTTTTCTCTTTCTCCCAATTCTTTCCTCTCCCAAAAATAAAAAGAAAAGAACTCTTCAACAAAAACCTCCAACCCCCTCAACAAGAGAGGAAATTTCCATAAATAGATAAAAGGGAAGAGTGAGGGTGATGTGGCTCCTTGTAGGATGCCACATCACACATCCTCAAGACCACCTCCCTTTAGTCAACTCAAATCCCAAAACACCATAAATGGGTGGTTGGGTTGAATGACATCTCTTTCCACATCCATCCCTTCCCATGTGTCTTAAGGCACAATTAAATGCAAAAAGGAAGACAAGTGCACTCCAAAGTCACATTTCCCTTCCCAAAACAATAAATAATCCCCTTTTTGGCTTCCCAACCCATAGATATGGTTGGTAAGGGGTTTTGGGAAGTGTGGGACAAGTTCAACTTGTCCCACAAGTCCCCCAAAATTGCCCTAAATCTCAAATTCGAGATTCAAAGGATTTGGAGTGGTCAACACTCAAAACAAGCATTCAATACAAGAGGAAACACAAGGCTCAAGGAGCCAACCATCAAAATTAATTACACCCACAAGACTTCCCTCCAAAACTTAAAAAAATAAAACAAGATGTTACATTAATCTAAACATACTTAGCAAAAGTAAATTTAAAAAAAAAACATCACAAATGAAATCACCTACTAAAGTAAGTTAAAACAAGTAATTAAAATTCTTACCCCCTTGGTCACATTAGAAAATTTCCCCCTCATGGAAATTTTTCTTAACACATAAAAGAACAAAGGTAACACAATACAATTTACTAGTTGCCTTGATGACCAAATGTTGTAACCACCCGACATCCTGTTGTGTTTGGTTCCCAATCCCCTCATGGTTGTGATCATGTTGTGTTTCCTGCAAAATACAAAATACCTCCTTCGGCCTTGCGGCCATGTCAAAATGTCCAAAATAACCATATGCATGAAATTTATTAACATCTATACGTAATTCAATTATCCATTATTTCAAGGTTTAAATCACAACTTAATTATGCATTTCATCATTATCCAAAGTTATAGTAATGTAAATTCAACAACTACATTCTATTTATCATGGCGAAGAAATCCAATGTTAGAACACATGCAATATATCCATATAAAAATAATATCAGTATCCAATAGTCTGTCCATGAGTCAGTGTAGATCATACTGAAAACAAAATCCAATCATAACCCAAATGCATCTACTCACAAAACATCATGCTAATCAACGTAAGTATAAGTCATGTCCATATCCAAAAGTCTGCATAACTCAAAATGATAATCAACTAAGTGTCATAGGGAAGTGGGCATTACATCCCCCTCCCCTTAGACTAGACTTCCTCCTGGAAGTCACTGAAATAAGTGTGGAAACTGAGCTCGCAATGATGTAGCATCCTCCCAAGTAGCAGCAGTCTCATCGTACCTGTCCCATTGGACCCGAACCTGATCAATCTCTCTGCCGTCGAAGGCCTAGGGTCCTGCGATCTAAAATGCGTATGGGCTCCACCATCACTCCCCGATCCCGCACTCCGCAATGCAGTCCAATCTAGCACATGAGAAGGATTAGAAATATATCTCCTAAGCACAGAAACATGAAAAACATCATGGACGCGCGATAAGCTAGGTGGCAATGCTGCTAGACGATAGGCAAGGACCAAGGCGCTCCAAGATCTCAAAGGGACCCACAAACCTAGGAGCAAGCTTAGAACCTTTTCCATAACGGATAGGGCTCTTATGCGGTCTGACACGAAGAAACACCTTCGTGCCTACCTCAAAACTACGATCGTCCTATGCTGGTCTCGCATACTTCTTCTCGTCTATCATCTCATGTGCCTCCCGCAATCTCTCGTCGATCAAAGTAACCCTCTTTGCTCCATGTCCTGTAATAATTTTGGCCCAAGAGAAACCCCCGTCCTCAATCCTATCCCCTAAGAGGTGTCCCGCACTCTCTACCATATAATGCCTGAAAAGGAGCCATGCCTATAGAACTCTGGAAACTATTATTGTAGGCAAACTCCACCAAATACAGATACTCCTCCCATCTCGACTGATGATCCATCATGTACATCCTGAGCATATCCTCCAAAATCGATTCACCCTCTCTCGTCTATCCATCTGTCTCGGGTGATAAGTCATGCTGAAATTAATCCTCGTCCCGAGGGCATACTGCATGGTGGTCCAGAAATGGGAGGTGTACAAAGGGTCGCGGTCGCAAATGATCTTCCGCAGAATCCCATGTAATCTGACAATCTCATCAAGGTATACTCGTGCCACAACACTTGTTGTATAGGTGGTCTTCACTGGGGAAAAATGAGCTACTTTCGTCAATTTATCCACCGTGACCATGATGGCGTCGTGGTGGTATCTCGACGTCGGCAACCCAACAATGAAATCCATAGAAATGGTGTCCCACTTCCACTCCGGTATGGCGTGAGGATAGAGAAGGCCAGCTGGATGCTGATGCTCGGCCTTCACCCTCTGGCACTCTAAACAATGGGATACAAATGAGGCTACATCTCTCCGAAGTCCTCTCCAAAAATACAACTGTCTCAAGGTGGCGTGCATCTTCTTCACCCCGGGATGGGCTGAATAAGGTGCACGATGAGCCTCTGTCAAAATGTCATGTCTCAAGCCTCCATCTCTAGGAACATATATTCGACCTCTGTGTCTGAGAAGACCATCTGCCTCTAATGAAAATCCATCAAATCTCCCCTCAAGGGGTCTCTGAGACTCAATCTCTGCTCTGGCTGCAAGGTAGAAACTATCCTGAGGAAGCTGTTGTAAGATCCTACTCCGCAAATTTGTGCCCACTGAGGTGGCCATAGCCACATGTCTCCATCTACTCAAGGCATCTGCCACCACGTTCTCCTTTCCTTTCACATGCTCTATCTCCATGTCATACTCACAAAGTAACTCCATCCAACGTCGCTGACGAGCATTGAGATTGGGCTGCGTGAAGAGGTGGCAAAGACTCAAGTGATCAATCCTGAGTGTAAATCTCCGGCCAAGAAGGAAATGTCTCCACCGCACTAAGGCATGTACTACTACTGCAAGCTCAAGGTCATGGGTCGGATAATTGAGCTCATAATCTTTGAGTTTGCGGGACTCAAAGGCAACTACTCTACCCTCCTGCATTAACACACCTCCAAGTCCTGCCAAGGAAGCATCTATGCAAATGAAGAACTCACCCTGAGGATCTGGCGCTGCAAGAATAGGTGCTCTCGTAAGGCATTCCTTGAGTATCAAGGCCTGCTCACATCTATCTCGACCATAAAACTTCTTCCCTTTCGCCAAGAGAAGTGATAGGGTGCGCAATCCGAGAAAAGTCCCGAACAAACCTCCTGTAATACCCCTGAGACCCATGAAGCTACGCACCTCGGTCACTAGTGGGTGTGGCCAATCCATGATGGCTCGAATCTTGGAAGGATCGACTGTGATACCTTCCCCTGAAATGATGTGGCCCAAATACTGCACCTCAGGCTGAAAGAACGCACACTTCTCCAAGTTCTCGTAAAGGCGCTGCTCGCGAAGACACTGAAGAACCTGGCGAAGGTGCTCCTCGTGCTCCTCACGTGTGCGTGAGTAAATCAGAATGTCATCAAGGAAGATAAGCACGAAGCGATCAAGGAAGGTCCTGAATACCCCATTCATCAAACTCATAAACACTGCGGGGGCATTCGTCAAACCGAAAGGTACCACTGTGAACTCGTAGTGGCCATATCTCGTGCGGAAGGCTGTCTTGTGAATATCCGTCTCCGCAATCCTGAGCTGATGGTACCCTGACTTAAGATCTATCTTAGAGAAAATCAGAGCCCCTTCATCTGATCAAATAAATCATCAATGCGTGGAAGGGGGTAACGATTCTTGATCATTACTTTATTCAGCTGACGGTAGTCAATACACAACCGAAGAGATCCATCCTTCTTCTTCACGAAGATAACTGGTGCACCCCAAGGGGATATGCTAGGATGGATTAGTCCTTTCTCCAGAAGGTCCTCAAGCTGCAACTTGAGCTCACATAACTCAGGAGTAGTCATCCGATAGGGTGCTCGTGAGATAGGCTCTGCGCCTGGAACTAGATCTATATGGAAGTCGATCTCACGTGGGGGAGGTAATCCTGGTAGCTCCCCTGGGAACACATCGGCAAACTCTGACAAGATAGGATGATCATCGAGGGAAGGTCCTCTCGACTCATCCTCTGATCTGTCACTGACCGTAATAGCAAACATCTGACAACCCTGTCGCGCACACCGCTTAAGCTGCATAGTGGAGATGGTGCGAATGGATACGCCCTCCTAACCCCGATATCACCGACTACCCAAGATCATCTATGCAAGCAATAGTCTTATGGTAACAATCCACTCTAGCTCTGTGAGCGGACAACCAATCCATGCCTAAAATGATGCCATAAGATCCTAATGGAAGGATCCGAAGATCAGAAGTAGTGGTGAAGGGTCCCAAATCCACTACACACTCCTTAACTAAGGAGTCTACGAAATTTTGGCTCCGAAGCCATCTCAACGTCCCAACTACGGCCCCGCTTTAATCGCCACCAGCCTACAACGCTCTACTAAGGATGGTGCAATAAAAGAATCAGAAGAACTAGAATCAAATAATATAGAGGTGGAAATACCACCAACACTACATGTCGTCTCAATCACAAAGACTCGATGTTGCTCACTGGTGGTTCTCGACCATTGTGTAGATCCGATGACTCGTGCCATATCTCCAACAAAAGTAGGCTCGAGCTCTGTGTCTTACCCTTGGTAGGGTTATGTGGGCAATCTCTCCAAAGATGTCCAACAACACCACAACCATAACAGCTTGCCTGGTCCTCTCGGTGAAGGGGAAGCTCCAAATGGTACTCTAGATGACTGAGATACAGATCCTGACGATCCGGCTATGGACGGCTGAGGTCTTATTTGCTGAGCTCCTGTTGAATGAGCTCTCGGTGCACCCTGTGTCCTGATGGGACCCCTAGGAGGAGGCCCCATACTACGTCCTCTCTGTGCATCAAATCTCTGAGGAGGTCGGTAAGGTGGGCGGGTCTGCTGTGCTGCTGCTACGGTGGTGGCCTGAATGAAGCTTGCCCTGAACTCTGTCCACCCCGTGGAGGAGGAACTGACCCCTTCGACCTACTATCCTGCATCTGCTGGATTCGGCTCGAACTCTGTCTCTAGCCTGTTGCGTCTTTCCCCGTGTCTCCTCTGCAATATAGGCCTTCTCCACGGCCTCTGCTAATGTCTGTGGGAAGTGAATGCGCACTGCCACCTAAATCCAAGTTCAGGCCCCGGATGAACCTGTGAATCCATACCTGCTCATCCTGCATATAGTCCAACGACGTCTTTGGAGGAGGTCAGAAATCAACTCTCATACTCACCTCTTTGTCATCGATGCCTCGACGGAGGTCATGAAACTCGTCATCATGCTGCTTGTATAAATCTCTCCAGGTAAATACCTGCTCCTGAAATGCTCCTCAAACAACTCCCATGTAATCGTCTCGAGTCAACATGGAGCTTCTGCTCCTCGGTCCTCCACTGACTCCTGCTCCATCCTTTAGAAGATGGATTGCAACACGAGCTTTGTGTTGCTAGTATAAGGGCAAAGCTTGAAGCATCCGCTCAAGCTCACCAACCAAGTGCCCTCGCTGAAAACCACCTGTATCACCCGAATAGTGAGATGGTCGTAGCTTCAGGATCTCCCTGATATGGTCTGCAGCTGACGTATGACGAATCCTAGATCTCTTTGTATGCTCCTCCCTCTATCTAGGGCTCCGAGACCTGTCCCTATGTCCTGAGATCCTATCCCCATGTCCTCTCTGTGGTGACTCTGCCCTAGCCGACTCCGCACGGAAGTTCTCTGCCCTGTGCTCCTCGCTGTGTCGAGGGGATGCCTGAGCATCTACTGATGGCTCCAAACTATGTCTAGCAAGTCGTCCTCCCAAGGGCTCTCCGCGTATAGCGGCATTGACATCCTGGAGTGTCTGCAAAATCTGAGGCAGAAGGGCTGCTACGGCCTGCTCTGGCGGTGGTATGTCTAGGTCTATATGAAGAGACCCTCGTCCCGATCCGCCCCCATACAAATCAAGGCGAGAGTTAGTTCATTGTTCCAGGTCTTGTGTCAATTTTCTAAATTTGTTGTTTGCAATAATTATCAACATTAGGGTTTTATAATTTTAAAAGAATCAGCTCTCTGTGCTAAGTTAAGTGTTCCTGTTTCGCGTCTTCTGCGTGTGCCCAAGGGTCCCAGCTTCGAACCCCTGGCTCTGATACCAAAATGTAACGCGGGAAAAGAATAGCGATGCCACGCTCCCGACGACGACGCCGCGCCACAACCAAGCAACCCGAAAATGCGACAATTTTTTTTTTTTTAAAATTAGGCAAGGTAGTGGTTCTTGTTTGATTTATTTTATCCGCAAGTTTTGTGACTTGGATAATTATAAGGCTTTAATCTTTTATTGTGTATTCCAAACGCAATACTAGAGCTGCATGATTTTCACAATTCCACACACTCGAGATTTACTTCAATATTTGTTGTATTCGTCTCTTCCTTAGCGGATAATTTCGAGTTCAAACATGGTGATACTAGGTTGCATAAGGGTAATTTGACAAATGACCCTCGTTTTCACTTTAAGAACCATTTTATAGGAGGATAAAGGTGACCAGGGTGAGCACGCATGTGTTATAATTTTATCGATGTTTTTTTTTTTGTATATTTTAATATATATTTGTAGAGATATATAACCAGGATCACACATATATTGCTATTTCGTTGACGCTTAGAAGTATTTTAATATAGGTTCTTAGACATCTCTTTAAAGGGATTAAATACTTTTAATTTAAGTGGTATATAAAGATATATTAACAAAATTTATACACAAATCCGTCTATAAGCTTATACATATATTTGAAATTTGAAATTAAATGTACAAGAGTCAAATCGGGGAAAGTATTTCAACTAGGCTTAAATTTGTTTGGTTGGGGGCGGTGGTTATTCAAACCAACCACCTGTCCACCATTATGTCCCCTCTTCCTTGCGTGTAAACAACCCAACCAGTCGCCTCCTTCCTTTAATTACTTAGATCATGCTAATCACATCGGTCAAAGACACCCGCCCGTTTTTTTTACCGTCACAGCCGCCGCGGACTATCGTGGGGGCATGAGATGGAGCCACGGGCGAGAGAGAGACGTGCGCAGACAAAGTGCTTGGAGACCAAGCCGCGTGGACAAAGAAGAAGGGAGGTTGAATACAACCATGTTACAGGCGCCATTTTTAGGTGGAATAATCGGTTTGTCTCCTATCCGGGCGTGAGGAGATCTGGAATGGTAAAAATGGAGTACTGGAGCCGGAGGAGAGGCGGAATGGTGTTTGAAAGTGGATCTACCGGCCGAGGGAATAGTCGTTTAATGTGCCACATGTCCAAATATGTTGCTTATTTGTTCAATATAGATTACATTACTCAATTTTGGGGTTCACCTTCGTGGTATCTTCATCAAAAGCGATTGGAGGACAGCGAAAGGGTCACGAGGAGATAGTTGAAATGTAATACTACGATTCTCTCTTGAGCTCTTACTTGTCTCCCGGTGCGGTCAGTGGGAGAGAGACTCCAGAGGTGGATCTGTTTCATATTATAATGTTTACAAGGCAAATTGTTCTTTTTGTCATTCTATTGGATGGGCGCATTAGCTAAGATTTATTATTTTGTCAATGCTGCAGTAATTCACCTGTTTTTTTTTTTGCATTCTTTTAAAATATATAAATGAAGTGTTTTTGTCTTATATTTCTATCTTTCTCCAACATAGATTTGATTTGCAAGGTATTTACGCATCTTTTGGGGTGTGGGGTTGGTTATTTCTAATTTAAAAAAAAATTGTTGCATCTTCGGGTTACTTGGTTGTGGCGCGTCGTGCGTCGTCGGGAGCGTGGCGTCGCTTATTCTTTTCCGCGTTACGTGTTTTAATGTATTATAGGAATTCTAAGAATAGTATAGCGTTGCTTGATCAATGTTGTTACCTTCTTGTTCCCTAGTCATAGTTCCATAGAATTGTTTTATCTCTTTGGTTCGTATGTCGTGTCGAATAGAAATGATGTAACCATGTTTACTTTAGTTGGTGCAATGGTAAGCTTTTTCTTGAGTCATAATTTTTCCTAGTGAACCTTCTAGGTCATGGCATTAATACAATTCTAGGTATATTTAAAAGGGGTTAAAATTCCTTATAAAAGTATATATATATATATATATCTTTACCCCCAAGCTAAACTAATAAACTTTATCCTTATTGTGGTGAGTCCTTAAACGATCTTAAGGTGAAATCAATGATTATATTTTGGAAGATAATAAGGTTATAATAAGTAGGAGGAAATTGATTAAGAAACCATTCAATCTATCTCACCCATTTGAAACATAATTTGTATACTTTTGTCAAACTCGTCAAGTGAAGCCTAAGTGAAATTTTTAACCATTCTAGATAAATTCTTAAGCCCCAATAAAATCTTGGTTAATAACTAATGAGATCTTAAAGATGAATTCAATTTGACCTTCTTCCTCTAACTTTTGCCAAGGTGCTTTGTAATCTTCTCTTAAGTGTGTTAAACGTGAATCCTTGTGCAAGGGGGTTTTAGTTCCAAACCTTAAAGATTTTACACCGTGGGATGCCCCAAATTTGCAAGTATGTTCTATGGTTGGACCATTATGTTGTGTCTTGTTCGTGAAGGGTGTCATATGTTCCCTCATGCCTAGGTAGTCAATGTTTTTCCAAGCCTATCGTGAGTTAGTTGTGGCCCATTGTGATCACTTGTGGTGTCGTTTAAACTTCAAAAAAAAAAAAAATTACCCGACATTTTCCATGTCATCTCGTGTGTGCATGTTTTTGGGGCATTACACTTCCTTGTTTTCTCAAGATTGTTTTCAAATATAGATAATGATCCACCACATAATGTAAATAATCTAAAAGGTGTGCTAATATCCCCGGTTACACATGAACATCACAAACAACTTCCCATAAAATTGTGCATTCCTCTAACAATATATATAAATCACAAAATCAAAAGATGACCAGCATACAAATGAAAACAATCGACAATAACAATATTAATCAACATGATCTTACCTACTTACTCCTAGACCACCTTATCTCTCCACCTTTCTCCTTCTAGTGATATACAAAAATATTAAATAATGCCTACATTCACATCATAAATAAAGAGCACAAATTGTGTGCTCCTCCACATTCAACTATAAATGCGATTGCTAGTTTATATTCAACAAGGTGAACAGAGATATGTTATTTTAGTCCCCAACTTACGGCTTTGTTAGGTAAAAGCGATTGACATAACTAAACCATTCCATATGACGTACATCCTAAATATTAAGAAAAATAAATAATTACACAAGGGAATGGGTTCGTCAAACAGCCGGAGATTGACAAAAATAAAATGAAAAAATCGGCGTTCAAAAATTCCTCCTTCCACACCGTATAAGCGTAGAAATGCAAATAAAGCTTAATTTTGAACAGCGCGAAAGAATTTCAAGCCTATAACGGAAACTAGGTCTGTAGAAAATTTGGAGGAAGACGATGATGTTTGTAAGGAATTAGGAGTGAACTGGGGCTTCCTCCCAATCCTCATGAAAATGAAGATAATTATGTTCACCAGCAAAAGGATATCGACGTGGATACCATTGAAAGAAAAGCAGATGATTCTAAAATCTTTCTGGAACATGATTGTTTCTCAGAAATCGACAGTAGTTGATTGATTTCGTTTATTTCTGGTAAAAGTTAGATTTACTCGGTCAAGACATTTGAAAAACGGGCTTTTATAATTTCTTGACAAACAATCACGTAATAGGACGATAGGAAAAATATGATCTTCCTCCATCAACATTGAATCGTTCTCTCTTCGATATTAAATTTGAAATGTATAATAATGAATCCGTGCTTGGATTTATCTCACCCTGACCAATTTTGGCTTTCAAATTTATTTTACTTTGAAACTTCTTTCACGATTCAGTATAAATTTATGTAACAAAATCTATGTTGAATTTGATATTTACATTCCACACGTCTTCGATTAGTGTGCCGTCAACATAATCCATTCCTTAAAAGCTCTGAATGCTACCCACTTCCTGAAATGGACGAATCCCACCAAGCAAAATTAAAAATTCTTCAACTACAAGACTGTACATGACAGATTTTGTTTAAGGTTCTTCTTTGATATTCACTCGTCAAGCGAAGAAGCGTGCTTATTTTAAAAAATGGCGGAGGTAGTGGGAGATCCGTTTGCATGACCGAGGGAAATATTACAGTTTATTTTCTTTTGGTGACAAGCAAGTAGTAAACTATAATTTATACATTTGTGCTCGACGTGGGAAGGGACATAACTTGGGGTTAACGATAATGTATTTACTAGCAAAAGCATCTATAGGTGTTTTGGTGCTTGTGAGAGCCGGATAGGCATATACAAAGATTTATAAGAATTTTATATGCACTTTATTAAATCAAAATCTAACTTCAGTCTCATTGTAAATAATTAGTAGTAGCTACTATGGATTTATTCATTCATTTGTGAGAATGAATTTGCATGTAGAAAAATAATTATTTATTCATAGCAACATCATTCTTGAGTGCTCATTGTTGTAGACCCAGCCACGAAGGCAAGATCAAGACTGGTCTATGCTCGGATGTGCATCAATGTGCCTCTAGGCGCTAAGGTGCCAAATAGAATTTCCTTGAACATCCCAAACCACAAATGTGAACAAGACATTGTTTTGGAGAAGTCGCAGATTATCAATGAAAAATGTAGGAAAGTCAGTTATGATGCCTCTTTGTCCTGCCGAGGTACTCAGTCTACTTTGATAGCATATATAAGTCTTTGGAAGTCCAGTCTAATTTATGCATTTACTTAAAAGTTTTCAATGTCTTATGAACTAAACATTTTGTGCATATCATGCAATTATCGACAAGTCCACATCTCTTGGAAGCATTTATTTCAAAATATTTAAAGCCTTGTCAAAGACACCATTTTTTACATATCCGACAATCATCAAATTCTATGAGATTAAATTTATTCTAGGTTATTTGCCACATGGTTTATGCATATAAGTCTTTGGAAGTCCAGTCTAATTGTTGAATGGATGTTGCGGAATATGTACTCTCACCAACATCCGCAACATCATACACCACAAATACCACCCTTGGTTAATTTCCTTTCATTACATCCTAATGTTTCCTTATCTTGGACATGCCCCTTAATTACAATTGGTTTTATTTAACAAAAATTATAGAGAACTAAAAGAGCATTCAAAATAAATATTTTGATCAATTTCAATACAAATATCAAACACTAAGTTGTCACATGCATGCTCCTGTAAGATATTTCTCTGAAAACCCATGAATTTGATTTTCTATTTAATATATGCTATCATTCGTCTTTGAAATTTGGGCTTCTACTAAAATGACATATTAATAACTTAAAGAGTCCATTCAATAATTAACCATATATTGTGTGTCCTTTTTCAAAAATAAATTTTACCAAGAATGTATAATATATGCATTTTAGAAATTCATTCAAAGCAAATGGGATGTGTGATACACCACAATACAATATGAATGTTGTATGTTTTAATGTTCTTTCATGGTTATTAAAAATATTATAGGAAGAAAATATTAAATGGATTGTGTTGAAAAATGAGGGCACCTTTGGTCAGGGGTAAGAAGAAATTCACTTAATTCTACATTGCCAATACAAATTTCCTATTTACAACATTGAGACCACCTCTTTGATATCAAAGGATGAAACTTGGATCAAAGTTTCCATACATTAATTATATTTTGTAAAAAAATAATACTATTATAATTATTTGTACAATGGTGAATTAAGGGCCATGATTATGTTTGAGGTTGAAGCCGTAGGACACATCTAAATGTGCAAAAAAACTTCACAATAGTTGGGGAAAAGAATAATAATGATTAAATACTAAAATTGAATAGCATGCAAAGATGCATGCGGGGTAGTTACTTTTCTTTTATTATGGCAACATGATTATGACAACATGGTTTTTTATTTATTTTTAAATAAAGGATGACTACCAAAAAAATTCAGTTATAAAGAAAGTTGTTTCTAAGAAACCTATCGCCACCAATAAAAAGATAAGCCCTTCAAATTTGATCACTGGATAAAACCATTAGAAAATAAATAATACATACAACTAGAATTACATATTACAATCACGGAAGATAAAAGAAAAATATTCAAAGCATAAGCCAAAAGATTGCATGGGAAGAACAAAGACTTCTACAGCTTCAGGATTACACATTACACTTTGGAAGACGAAAGTAAACCTTCAAAGCATTTGCCAAAAGATTGCATGGGAAGAACATAGACTTCACACAGATGATATAACTGTCATGGAGGAGTTGGATCCTTTCCAAAGCCCATCCTTACATGCAACATTAGCATTGTCAACCTGTGGATCCCTTCTCTCGCACGCCCAACCAATGGCACACTTATATCATGCCTACCCCTCACTGGGTGTTGGTTAATTCTGCAACCACAGAGATCCCATGATTTTTAGCCCCCTGAATACCATTTAAAGACGAGAGATAAAAGAAAGGAAAGCACAAGATACACTACCGGTCTTCCTGTTTTATGATCTTCCCATTTTCAATCTGCATAGAGATATCCATAATTATCTCATACGACTGCAAAACTTAATAGTAATGAAATTTTTCTACAATCATACATGTGTGTATTGTTAGATTAGGTATTTATCTTAGCTCATGTTCACCTAGCTACTTTATTTACCTTTATTATATTTATCCTCACCCACTTATGTGTGTCGATTTTTCTTTTATCTTATTTAGATATTAGGAGATATTATCTAGTTGTTAGGTATAGTTCTTTCTTTGATCTATGGTATTGACTAGATCCTTGATGTCTAGTTCTCTCCTAAATCTATGGTCCCGACTAGTTCTTTGATAACTAGTTATTTCCTTGATTTATGGCTTGATCTACGACCTTGTGGTTCTTAGATTTTTATTCCTTTCCTATTTAAGCAAGACCCATTCTCATTGTATTGCATTGAGTTCCATTATATTATATGATATTGCTGCTCATTTGTTTGCAAAGGTTTTATGTAAAGCTATTCTTGTAAATTGCTTTCATCTTATTAATCGTGGTGTTTGATTAGAATGTGTTCTTGGCTTGGTATGATCGGTTATCGTTCCTTTCATGGTATCAAAGTAGGAGATTGTTGTTGCCATCCGTCGTAAGTTTATTTTGCAAAGAAAATCTTTATATATTCATAGATTTGGGATTTGGTCGTATTTTATTGTGTGTGGTTTTATGCAAAAAGAGGCTTCCATTGGATTCGGAAAGTGTGAAAACTTGAAGATCAATCGTAAAAGCATGACCATTCTCAGAAAGGCGGTCGGGATTTTGGTTTTTTTGTTGTTGCAGAGAAACACACTAGTTCACCTCGGGATTTGTGTCCACCATAAAAAAAACGTGGGATTCTTTTTTTGGGTCTGTTGGGTTTCTTGAGATCTACATAGGGTAGTTTTATTTTGTGGCATAGCTATTTCGGTTTGTGTGCAAGATGTTTTTTAGATCTTTCCTTTTTAGCAAACAAAGGTCACTATCTACACAATCCAGAAATAGTATTTTTACTAGAAGAGGTAGTTGGATGTGACTTTCTCAAAAACATGTGACACACCCCAGAATAGTAAGTTGTGCAAACACCCATTAAAATCCTTAGCCCTTGGTCATATGGTATGGTCATATGAGGGCTTAAAGCTTGTGATTCCTACTAGTAGGTGCTTAACTTCAGCCCCCTTTAATTTTATTTGTGTGGTGAAGGCAACAACAATTTATTTTGTTTTAGTGGCAACTAAAATAAATAACATAGAAAAATATTAAAAAAACTTGTAACTTTTGATTGGTAACTCGGTTTTGAGTGTCATTTTTTGCAAAAGTGCTTGTTTTTTCATGCTCTTTCCATTGGAAATATTTATTTTGAGACTTGCACTATAATTATAAAGTGTCAAATATGGAGGAGTGTTGTAATCAATTGTGGACACAATTTCGGCTAAGCCCGACATCCTAAACTTCGGGAGTTGCATTTTGTATCTATCATGGATTCTAAGAATGATATGCTTTTCTCTAAAGTGTGTGGACTTCAAGAGGATATTGTAAAATTTGTGGAAGAAAATAGATCACTCAAGAAGTAAAATTCTCTTCTACAATCACTCATTCACGATAAGGATATAATAATACACTTTCTGCAGAACAAACTTGCTAGCCTACAACATCACCATCATATTGTGGATAGCCATATCCATGCTCCTAGTCCACTTGTAGCTATTTCTCCTAAACCCACTGACATTGATCTATCAGTCTTTGAGTTTGTTCCTACTCTTGATGCTCATACACCTATGAAGCTTGTTACTACATGCTCTTCCACATCTGTGCCTATTATAGTACCACATGTTGTGTATGCTATTTCTGCTCAGCTACATGGCTTTTTTGAGAAGCATACCATTGCATTTAGTTCTCGCATGCTCCGTTATATGGGTATCACTAGCGGAGTCATTGGCAGAAATTCACAGGGCATTGTTTCCTCTATTCCACATGTTAAGTGGAATTCTCCTCATGACATTGGTTTTCAAATAGATAGTTCATTGGGATCACACATTGACAGAGCTCTTTATTTTGTTCGCTTGACTCTTTCTGAGGATCATGAGCAACACATGAGTTTTGCACCTTCACTCAAGCTTGAGAAACTTGAGAATTCAGCTGTCATACATGATCAACCTGACACGCATTTTGATGTTCTTTTGCATGCACCCATTGTGAATTTTACACCAAGTCATATGCAGGCATCTTCTTCATCCATCCATGTTGATTTGGGGTGGATATCTGATAACTCATGGCGGTGACATAGGCATTCGTTGAGAGGACTCTATAGACGTGGCTCCTCCACCATTAGGCCTCTTACTCCACTTTCTATACCTTATGCATTGTGATGCTTCTTGTTTTGAGCATTTTTCTTTAGCAAGTGTAGTGTATCTCTCTTGTTTGTTGAGAGATTTTATATCAGTATTTTCGAAACTTTTGGCATGTTGACAGTATCTTTTATGGGGGATCTATTCTGGTGCATTCCAGTGTTAGTTTGTTAGTGTTCGAGTAGTTTTTTTGACAACTCATATAGATTTCAGTAGCACCACTCCACCCATTTAGCATTATGGGAGGGTTTGGTGTTGATCCCGCTTCTTCGGGCTTTGTGTCCTTGACTTGTTACCTTGGATTTTCTTAGATCGTGACACTCTAGATTTTGTGTCGTTGCCTTGTTTCTTTGGTTTTTGTTCTTGGATCGTGGCACACCTATTTTCATCAATTGATCGAATTATGTTTGGTGTTTTTTTCACTTTCGACGTCACTCTGTTGTGAGTCTCCTTGTATGGAGATATTCTGGTGAAACCCAGTGTCAGTTCTTTTTTATTTTTGTGATCGAAAGCAATGGTTGACTCGGACACGGTGCACACCAAACTTCTTCAACATTGTTCGATTGTTTTGAGCCAAGTTTCTTGGGATGCCTTGGAGCGGTTTTTACTCTCTTTACTTTGTTATTACTATTTTTGAGTACCTTATGGTGTCCCTTTTTCCCGCTTATTGTACATGAGTATCTCATCGAGGCTTAGTTGTTGGGACTCATACTGTGGACATGTCACTTTTATTTTGGCCCCTATCTTCACTTGATGGGGGGTGTCATAGTAGGTATTTACCTTAGCTCATGTTCACCTAGGTACTTTATCTACCTTTATTGTATTTATCTTCACCCACTTATGTGTGTGGATATTTATTTTATCTTATTTAGATATTAGGAGATATTATCTAGTTGTTCGGTATAGTTCTTTCCTTGATCTATGGTATTGACTAGATCCCGATGTCTAGTTCTCTCCTAAATATATGGTCTGACTAGTTCTTTGATGACTAGTTATTTCCTTGATTTATGGCTTGATCTACGACCTTGACCGGTTCTTAGATTGTTATTCCTTTCCTATTTAAGCAAGGCTCATTCTCATTGTATTGCATTGAGTTACATTATAATATATGATATTGTTGCTCATTTGTTTGCAAAGGTTTTATGTAAATCTATTCGCAAATTACTTTCATCTTATTGATCGTGGTGTTTGATTAGAATCTGTGTTCTTGGCTTGGTACGATCCGGCTATCATTCCTTTCATGTATAATTAATTTTCTTGTTTTTTCAATTGTAAATGAAGAATGATGGCGATTCAAATCAACTTCCTCAATCTTCAGCAATAATATTTTATATTTTATGCTTTATGTATCCATACCTGAAGCACCATCAAAGTTGTTATATTAACTTCTTTCCCCAGATACAGAGCCTTGTACTATTGCTTGATGTTAAACAGTATATGTCTCCGCAAGATTTGTATCTTTCACTTTCCCTCTGTGTGAAACCTGTCTGTTTATCCATTCTCAGCCCAATTTTTTAATTTAACAAATTTTGTGCTCCTCGACTTCCGCAAAAGTTAAGCGTCACCTATTTTTGTGACGTTGGGAAAAATGCAGTATTGGAGATGAAAAGACAGAATATTGGGTTAGAAAAATAAAAAATTAAATGACTATGACGATGCAAATAACAATTACCAAGAAATGGCCAATAAATGTGCAAAAAAACTTCACAATAGCTGGTGAAAAAGAATAATAATAATTAATTACTAAAAATTGATTAGCATGCAGCATGCAGGGGTAGTTACTTTTATTTTATTATAGCAACATGATTATGACAACATGGTTTTTTATTTATTTTTTAAATAAAGGACGACTACCAAAAAATCAGTTACAAAGAAAGTTGTCTCTAAGAAGCCTATCGCCAATTATGGAATTATTTATTTTTATATAATTTTATTTATTTTTATATAATTAAAGAACATGTTTTATTAGACATTACAAGTTACCAAAGGATTTGTTATTGGGAAATATTTTATAGCATAACAAGCTAAAAGTGGTGAGTATCATTTATTTTTAGTCACACATACTAACAAAGATTTACATTGGCTTTAGATGAGAGAAATATTTTTGGGTAATAATTATTCTTTGAGGTCATTTATGTTGTCATTAGAAATGTGAATCCATGTAAAGTCACCAAGTTTGGAAAACTCACTACTACAAGCAGATTGGGCATAACCAACATGTACAAAGTGTTGGTTAGCTACCCGTGGTCAAAAATCTTTGACCAAAAAATTTATGCTCATTCACGATGGGGATTCGACCTCGCACCTCACATTTTTGACTATGGCAGCCTGACCATCCCCCCTGCATGCTATGTGTGAGTATATTGACAACGATTGTATTTACATTTCAATTTTTGATTTATTACTGAAATTTTTTTGTTAGTAGTGCCGGAGTAGCATGGCAGAATTTCTGTGTGCTAGATAAGGCACTCCCTACAAGGAGGAGTGTTTTGAGACAATAATAGAGACAATACTTAACCATATTTTCACAAATAGAGATAATAAAAAAGTTGTATATTGTCTCAAATATTGTCTCAAAGAAGGTGTCTCTAATATTGTCTCTCCAGAGACAATATAGATTAATACATATTTTTTCTCTTGAGATACAATATCATATTTGTCTCTCTAGAGAAAATATCATTTTTGTCTCCCTAGAGACAATACAAAATACTCATTTTTGTCTCTTTAGAGACAATACTAATTTCAATTTTTGTCTCTCTAGAGATGATACGAATTTAAAGAACAAAAAAACTGAATTTCAAGAATAAATAATAACCAAATATCATATAGTGCAATCAACGGCTACATATCATCTATGATGTTAGAGTGGGCTGGTAATTAATATTATAAATTAAAAACAATTTGATTTGAATCTTGTGCCCACAAATGGGTCCACAAACATTTTATTAATATCAAATAAGATAAAATACAAAAGGGTGCCTAAATGTCGTTAACCCTTGACATACAATGGTACATAGTTATTGAGTTAAAATTAGCAATTGCACTAGAAGGTGCAATGGACACAATGATAGTTGGCATCTCTTGTTTCCCTGTTCCCCTTACACCATGGTATTTACCACCGTGATTGGATAAATAATGAACAATACTTGGGAGAAGCTTTTCAATTTCGCGTATGCATCCACAATGTTGAATCTCTTTCAGTTCTTTTAAAATATCTTCTCTATTTTCCATGCAATCATCTATCATATGCACTGTTGTTTCCCCCAACACATTGTTCTCATTTGAAATGGTAGATGAAGAATAGAGCAATGTATATAGCAAAGCACACCTTCGTAAGAAGGGTAAGGTCAAACGGAGAATTAGCAATTATTTTGTAAATAATAGACGGTCCACATCAACAGATTCTTACTATAATTGGCTTACTGTAGTCCCTAATAATGTTGTAGAGATACTTCCAATAAAAAAATGAAAACCAAACTTTAACTCAGAATTAGCAAAACCAGATCTTTCGGCATATGTAATTTCCTTCAATGAATAAGAACCTTGCCATCATTAGTTACATGATGCATCAATATATTTCAATACAAATAATGGAATTCTACAAAATGTGAACATACAAATTTCAAATCACATTAACCTATATTACCTTAACCAAACAAACCAAATAGAAAAGATGCACGAGAGAAATGAATGGTTCAATTTCCATTGTCAATGAACCAGGGAGGCAAAATAACATCCAAATGAGGGATGAAAAAAATTTCATGGATAAGCACAAAATCTGATAAACATTTCCAAAACTGAATATCTGGAAAATATTTTCCCTTGTTGATATGCTCTAGAATTGAGAAAATGTTCCCTTCTTGTCAAGGATGTGCTTAGTATAGGTTGGCACTACAAGAAACAACATGGTCAAAAATACAAATTATTAAACTATAACAATTAGACATTTATGTAGGAGATGTGCAATCATTAATGGGGAATGAATTTACAATATATTTATTGGTCATGAATTCAAAGGATACAATTTATATCATTGTGCACTAAATATTTTAAATCGCAGACATGCATCCAGATTATACTTATCAAAGAATTTGTAGAAATTGTATCACTTGAAACACCACAACTAATGGGGCCAATAAAAAACTTGAATTCCTCTTGTTCTTAGTAACACATTAAGTTGGTTTTGGATGTGTTTTACTTTAGTAATCTGCATATGTAATGGCAGCACAAATAGATTTCCTATCATTAGAAATTCATTCTCATTATCAACTTTCTCCAAATATTTCTTTGTAACCTTTAAATTGGAAAAGATCCCAAATCTGACAAGAAGTAGGCTCACATATTCCTTCTCAAGAAAAAATGTTGCATTCACTTTGAGAAACATGGGTATTTTTCTTTAAAGGTGCATAAAGGAACAAAAATATAAAAGGTAAAACATGATTAAAAATTGGAAATGGTTAGAATTTGGAACCATTAGTGTTGATCATGACCCTATGAACTTTAAATTTGATAGCCATGGACATCAAACAAATTTTTAGTGATGGTAATTGTTCAATATTCCTTTGAAATTGTGTGAAATATTAAAATATTTCAACATAATAAAGTAATCACAAATATTTATTGTAGTTTTCAATGGATCTAAAACACAATATAGTAAACAATTTTTTTATCTTAGACAATACCTTTTGGCTTAAAAATGGTCCCTTGTGCCTTGTCCTCCACAAGACAAACTCATGTCATCTCCATCATATGTAGAAACACATATTGGGTATTTTAGACCACAAGCTATAACATATAAAGTATTTTCCATATAGAATAGAAAAAAATTTGATAGTTGATGAATCCACAAAGTTAAAACAAAAAGACCAAAACATGAACAAGTGCTAAAGAAACATGGTATAAAACGAACCTAAATTTTATACAAAACATAAAAATTGCACTAAACTAGAAATATCACATGCAGGTGTAGTGGTCAATTAAAAGGTAGGTAATCGGTTCAACTTTATATAGGAAAAATATCTGGTTAAAATGTGTGGATAATGAAAAGGAGAAAACTGAAATTATATGTTTTTAATGAAATTGCATCGAGATGATAATAAAACATTTTCTTTTCACTTTTGAAAATCCTCCATTAGGGACACTACAAATTCCTTATATTTCACCATAGTTTTTTAATAATTTCAATTTATATAATCATAAACACTACACATAATCCTTTTCCAACTATTATTATATCTTCATCTAATAGTATATTGAGTGGCACAATCCATTCTTGATTTGGCAATATTCTACTTCTATTAGTGGTATTTTTTCCTAAAATTTTACACATGTTTTCCGGTAGAATGTTTACATGAACCACCATCAATCAAAGCATTTGAAATAACCACATCTCCAATTTCTATAGCTATCCATCATCTCCTAATAACAACACGTCCCTCTCCTCAAGTGACTTTTGTATTTCTTTCATTCATTTGGATTTGTTTGGGCTTCTTGGGTTGTATACTTTTTTGAGATACTATTTCCATTGTGGTTCCTTTTTATCTCTAGTCATGTTTTAGTGACAATTGATTTAATACAATGAGTTCGTTGACATAGATTATATTTCCTAATCAAGGAGTTCAATTTGAAATAAAATGGAAATATAGAGCCTTCTTTATGAAGTTAACATGTTATCTAACTATATACTAAAAAAAGATGTTTCACACTAAAAATAAACATGTATGTAAAACTTGAAGTATAAACCTGATTTATAAACACATCATATCTTGGAGTAGATGTATGTCTGGTTATAAGCTTCAAGTGATCATGACCACCTTTTCACACAATAAACTCCTCCCTTTGAAGTGCTTTTCCTAAAGTGTCGATGATGTGCTCCGTGAAGTTTGTATTTGTGCTTGTTACTCTAATTTTATAAGTAGTGATTGTGACTTCCTCTTCAATATACACTAAATTTCTAGGTCTATTTGAAGGACATGGCCTAAAATGTTCATGATGTTGTCTATGAAGTTAGTATTTGCGAGACCACCAATGATAGGGATACTATCACTAGACTTCCCTCAAACATAGGATCACCCCTGAACAAGCGTGGTAAAGCATCAAATGCACTAGTTGCACCTACACAAAACTTCTATTATGATCAATCCATGAAGATGTGAGAGGACCAAGTGGTGTAGAATGTGGTTGATCATATGCTCTTGTTTTAGATCATTTGAAGGGAAAAGGGAGTAATCTTATTAAGAGGAAGGCAAGCTAGTTCACAATGACCCTATTGAAGCACGTGTGTACATGGTCCCAAAAGTTTGATCCCTCATAAAAATCGTGGACTACAACCTTTCAAATAAAAATTATTTTGAGGAATTCAACATCTCTTAATTCAAGTACTAGAGTATAACATTGTTGAAAGAGATCAAGCAAGGAGTCTCCAAAAGTGTGTGTACCTATGATACAAATTTCAATACCTTGATCTTACAGTTGTCAAATAAAATTCACCCTATTCAACACTTGCAATGGTTTTTAGGAGGTCTTCTCATGCCCTTTTGATGAGTTTCATCCACAAATATATTTGTGGAATCACACGCTAGGCCTTAGAGATTTACCTATGAGTAGAGGAAATAGGAATCTTGGATATGCAAATCCCCTTTCTAGAATCAAAGATACCCATCATGGCTACCCAATCATAATTACTAATGGGTGTCAATGCACACAAATCTCAAAATGGATTATGGTTCAATGACTATGAGATAAAGGGCCACAACAAGAATAAATTCCCAAATTAGAGTGTAAAAACCATATTGAGGAGCTATAAGAATTTCCATACACACCATAATGTGATGGATTTCCCCATGCTTCAAAGGATATAAGCACACTAAGGTATGAAATGGCATATACTACCGTTCATTTAATACATTTTGGGGAAGAAGGAAAATTAATGACGAGTAATACATAAAAGCAACAAATAGATTAGGAAAAATACCAGGACATAACAATATACTAAGAAATATTATGTTTTCATTATTTTTCATATAATAGTACATATGGATACAAATAATAATAATAATAATAATACATTGTTGTTCGTATACATGTTTTGTGGTAGGTGTATTGACATAGTTGGCCGTATACATGTGGTGTGGTAGGTATCTTGATAGACCAAGAAAGCCAAATACATTAACAATAGACTATGTGAATTCCATTGATACGAACCCCTATATATTTTGGGGAATAGTGCTTTGGGAGTGTAGAATTGTTGTAATGCCCCACATTTGGCATGTCTAAAGTCCTATAAAAACAATTGAACGTATTATAATAATGTGATTTAAAAAAAAATTGCAAGTGTTACCAAGTTATAGTTCACCCTTAATCCACATTTAATTTATTTAATTTATTTAAATCAAATCTAATGTTTTATAACACCCATAAATAATTAAAACAATTCAATCATGCTATAACATTTATTAATTTTCCCCAATAATAAAAGGTCACATTAATTATATTTATTTCTTGCCATGGCCCTTAGATTGATACCTTAGGCACCCAATATATTTAAATTTATTCCACTCCCACTTAAATCATCTATCCCACAACTTAAAGTTGTAGGGTTTATTTTGGGCCCTTAGATGATTTTAATCCACACCCTAGATCTTAGGTAAACTTGAAAACCCTAATCCTCATCTTTTTGTTTCCTTATTATTATTTTTTCTTTTATCTTATCTCCCATTTTGCGGAGTTAAATACGGGGAGAAGGAAGAAGGGATGCTATGGAGATATTTTTAGTTCTACATTTTAGATCCATTTCATTTTGATTTACATTTGCAAAGGAAAGAAGGAATCCTCCTTCTCATTTCTAGTTTTACTTCTACTAGGGTTTCAAAACCCTCTTTTTTTTTTTGTTCACAAATAACTAGAGATTCTACGGTTTTTATGTGGATGGGTATATATGTTCATATATATATATATATATATATATATATATATATATATATATATATATATATATATATATATATATAAATTCAATAAAATCACAGACTTCTATATAATGAAGGGTTTAACGGATTGGCACCTATGTATGGCCATGCGCAGGGCATAATAGGAGGTGCAGTGGTCAGTCACGGTCATGGCCACACCACTGTGTATATATGTGCATGCATTTCTTTTATATTCATAGTGGAAACAAATTCAACACATCGATTTACTCGATAAGTGATTTTAAATTTATTTTTAAATGTGTGTGTGTGTGTGTGTGTAATATTGGGACAATAACCATTACATTTTTAATCACAATTAAATAAAGGGACAAAAGCCATCCTTCCAAGTTTATACATTTTCCTCAAAAATTACACATTATATAAACATATATTTATACGGTTATACACACACACACACACACATTTCCCATATACCTACATTTATATCGGATGTTAAATTTTAGTTCCAGGTTTGAAAAATATTATAGAATAAAGGGGAAAGATGCACCATTAAAAATTACTAGATTTAAAGAAAAATCCTTTCTCTAAATTTCTTTTAAGATTACTTCTCTTAAAAATGACAAAATGGTGTTCTAATATTTTCAAGAGCAAGATCTGATTTTAAATAAAAAAACATTGTCACTTACATTCAAAAACTAGATTCATAAAAAAGCTCTATTTTCAAACACATTTAAGAATCCATAGCAACTAGTTCTTTCCTTTATTTATTGTTCTAGGACACAAAATATAGTTTTTTTACAACAATGAATATGGATTCAAATGGGCTCCAAATAAAATTATCCATACATTTACTACTTTATACAAAACAAGGTTGCAAATTTCATCCCAACACAAGGAAGTATGAGATTTTTATGATTATATAAAACCATCCTACTAAATTTCTATTTCCAAGTGGATTAAATGAATAGTAAAGGAAGCAAATAAAATTGTCCTTTTAGGAGTTGAATCCATACTAAACTTTACTACAACTTCACTATCTTATACTATGAAATGCAACTTACAAATCTTCCTTTTTTTATTCCATAACTCATACAAGCAAACATAATTTAATAGGAAAAATGGAACACTAAGAAAAAATGTTTTTAATGAACATAAGCACGCCCACAAATTCCATAAAACAAATTTCACAAACATGCTCAATAGCAAGAATAGGAGTTCATTACAACATGAAGACATCAAGATTACAATAGACCAATATTACTTCACAAAAGAGGATAACATAACTCAACATTATCAAGTGCAAAATACAAGATTCATCCCAATATGGGAGAATATTAAACAAGATTTACAACATCATTAAAAGATTAAAATAAAATAAAAGTGGATAAGCCTCCCCAAAATTGGAAAACACATGTCAAAATCCTCAACTTTTCTTCTCCAAATTTCAAGCTAAATCTACATTTTTCCACTCCAAAATTAGTCTTCATAGCACAAGAAGAAAGGGTCCGATTACCTCCCAACCATATGGCATCATCACATGCCATCTCCAAAAATTGTAGGACATGCTTTCCTCCCTCCAATCCCATGAGAGAGAGATTAGAAAGCCTCAATAATGCAAAAGAAAAATAGGCCAAGGGTGACAAACATGCAAGCACAATTATTCCAACACATACAACAACAACAACAAAAAAGGAAAACTCCATGTTTTCCCCAAAAGGGGAAGAGTGACAAGAATCCCATATGAAGCCAAAGTGTGAACCAACCATAGGAACACAATAATAATCTCCAAGTACCCTCCTTATCTCTCCAACCCAAGCACCAAGCCTCCTCCTTGGAAGGATTTTCAAACCATATATGATTTCCTTTCCAAGGATGGAGAAGGAAGTTCAAACCATATGAAAATCCTTCTCCACATCAAACCATATGAGGGGAGGAATAAAGAATACCAACATGGCTTTCCCATCAAGCCATGTGGTGAAGAAGGGTCTTCCTCCCTCTTCCCCAACAACTCCAAAATCCATCACAAATAATGATGGATGGAGAAAATGAAAAGAAAACCAAATCCACAAACATTCCCATAAAAACACACAAACAACAACACATATTGACACCATTTTTATTTCAAAATCACATTAAGTTATCATAAGCAAAAATTAGAGAGATACATGGAGGCCTACCTCAATCAAGCTATCCCAAACTCAAAGCAATCCAAAACACTCCAATGCTCCAATATCTACAAGATCTCTCCAAAAATATCCAACTCCAAAATCCAAGAATGACCAAAAAATTCCCAACCCCTCTCCATGAGGGAGTATAAAAGAATAAACAATTTACAAACCTCACAAATGAGAGGGTGACATGTGTCACCCATCTCATCTCCCACAAAAGATTCCAAAAACACAAAGAAGATAAAAAAACATATTTTGGAGGTAATCTCCCAAATTCCCCAAAATGTAAATAAATCCAACACCCTACAACTTTTAAGAAACACAAAAACCAACCATTCTTACAATAATGGTGACATGAGAGGGTAAAATAGGAGGGAAAATTACATTCTACCATGAAAAGAAACCCACTACCCATAGGTAGGATCCAAGGGGCTCATTTCCATGAAAGGGGAACCCCAAAGTGAAAAGAGGTCCCCAAAATTGCCACATTTAGCCCAAATTCGAGATTGGGCTAAATGGCACAAGGGTTGAGGTGGTGGGGCCCACCCAAAGGGTGATTATGTGGTCCCAACCTCCTAATAAAAAATTTAATTAATCCTAATACACTTCTAACACATGTGGGGACCATTAGGTCCCTAAACTAGTTTATCACAAGACTAAACAAATCACAATAACATAATTACAATTAGGAAACACTCATGGTGTCCCAAACATGAACATGCCACAAACATACAAGGCTACACACAATCATGCATGGCTAGGAATCGGCCCAGTCGGCCACTTGTGCAACTTGAAGCGCAGCTTTTACCCCGAAACCCATGTTCTCTTATGCTCAGTAAATCTACATGCTCAATGTAAACATTAAACATACCTTTCGATAAATATACTAATTAAATAATCTCAATAAATCAATCATGGATAAATCACGCTAACTATACCACAATAAATGTCAGTATGAAATGGATAAACGCTAATCATATGCATCCATATTAACTCAATCTATATTATCCATCTAAACATTACATGATTGCATCTAATTAGCTTTTACAAATCAAATGATCACCAAGTATACAAAAAAACCATGGGTAAATCCATCACATACAAAATGCAACCAATTGTACCATAACCTGATGATATCCAAAACCATACAATGCAAAGCTAAGATAATGATCCATAATACTATCTTGGCGTTATGCGCCCAAATCACCACAAATATCATCAAAAGAACCATAATAAGAGCATATAGTATCCAAATGGTTAAAAAATCCATGTCAAATAGCAAATAAAAGCAATGAGTCAGCAAAATAACTACTACAAGAAGAGGTAGGCACTACATATCCCTCTCCTAAAATTAGACTTCCTCCTAGAAGTCACTAGAAGAGATAAGGATATCGATCCCTCAAAGGTGTAGCATCCTCCCATGCAATTGTTGTCTCTATTGGTACCTAGATTTAACCTCCTTCGAGAGACCGAGCAGAGGTTACTAAAGACATTTGAGACCACGATTATTTTTGCATGTTTGGTATGAGAGATTATGCATTTGTGTACACACATGACAAAAAAGGGGTATTATGGGTAGGATTGGTTGTTGTTAAATGAATTTTGGTGGGAGGGGAGATAGGATGGACTTGACTCACCAGATCCTTGAGAGCTTATGCAAAATGGAAAGATTCAATCAACAAAATGCCACAAAAAGTTAAATTGTTTCCTCAACTAGAATATGTGCTTGATGGAGGCCCAGATCAGCACTCTTTCACACAACTTGTGGGATTCTATCATGAAGGCTCTTGAGTCAGAGGACCCAATAAAGCACAAGATTTAAACCAAGTCATGCTGAGGTACACCCAGAGGCTTACAGATAATCTCTATCAACAAAATGAAAGAAAAGTGATTTTAAACCATTTATCCCATTCCCAGATGAAGGCTCTTCTGAGAAATGAAATTGTAGATGCCACTAAACTATCACAAGGATTGAGACCTATGTGATTGGACTATATTTTGGTACAAGATTGCAATAGAAACAAGAAAAACTACTCGTATGCATTCAGAAATGAAATAAATACACTTTACTCAAGATTAACATAGAATAACTCAAAGTTTGATCAAATTTATAGTAAGGAAAGTTTCTAGAACAATCTCAAAGCTTGTCAATGGTTGTACACTTGCTAACCACCTTGACATGATCAAATTTGATACAAAAGAGATATATACAGGCTTCTCTAGATGGCTTCTCAAAATGGATGGGCTCTGTCAAGATTTTTTTTCTGTTGGAGAAAATCAGTCCTGATCTTTCCAAAAACTCCCAACCATTTACACGATGAATTCGTGCCCTTTATAACATTTCCAATAGAGCCCCTTCCTCCCAAAGACAAAAACTTTAAATGCACCAGTGCTTGCCATGATTCTTTCGTGATTTGCAGAATCAGATGTAAAAGTCTCAGGTGCTCGAGGGAAAATCTCTTCGATTTCTTCCCGCATTCAACTCCTTTCTCGGGAAAAACATGCCTCCATCCATTCACCAACCACTTCCACCCCATATCAATCAAATCTGGCCCTTGCGTGCTCAGGAGAAGAAAAATGGAAAACCAGATCGGGCTTGAGAGTCAGACCATTTTAATGGTGAAAGACGTCTCCAGATCTCTCCCACCAAACTCTAGATATCAAAATTAACTCACTCCTCTGTTTGGCATGTAGAAAATAGCAAGAAATCATGAAGACTCACACTCCCAGGAGTTTTACAGAAAAAATGGGGAAAATCAGATTTAGATGCACAGCCCATTGATCTTTGATTTTGAATGTGGGTCGTCCACGTGGAAGATCAAAAAAATAGGCTCGGGGGCTTCCTTTGACCTTTTTTGACCCTTTTGAAAAAATGGAAAAATTTCCCATTTTCTCGCACCTCACTTTGAAAAATGGGCCCGACACGTGTCTGAGGTGGGTCCCCAAAAGGAAATGTGGAAAAATTCTACCATTTGACTCTCTTTTGGAAAAAGGAAAATTTTCCAAGTTTTCCCGCAGCTCCGCCCTTGAGAAATACTTTTGACACGTGTCCCAATGTGGGTCCCAGTGGAACTACAGGTCCTTTTATGCCTTTAACTCCTTTTCCCTCAAAGGAAAATTTTCACTTTTCCTCTCGAAAGCCCGCACCTCACCTTTGCCGTTGCCGGGGAAAAACATTGACTATTTCCCATCGGGCTTGTGGGCCATTTTTGATATTTTAACCTTTATGAGGAAAAGAGGAAAAAAATTTAGTTGCCTCGATGGTTCACTTCCCACCCCTTATGACTTTTCAAATTGCCACATGTGTCACAATGGCGCACCTTGAGGTGGCCCCAAAAATTTGATACCTTGAATGAGCATGGGCTCGCCACGTGTCCTGCTCTGGAAAAATTTGTTTGAAGGCTTGAAGCTTAGTGGAAGGGCACCACGTGTCAAGCTCGAGGTAGTCTCCTTTTGGTCGTTGAAAAGTCTAAGTAAAATGCAAAGTGAGTGGAATGCCCCATGTGTCCTCATGGTGCTTCTTCAAGATGGTGCCCAAGTTGAAGACCCTAAACGAGTGCATGAGCTCGCCACGTGTCCCTGTTCCACCAAACTATTATCCATTTGCATAAAAATTTGTCTAAGTATGGGAAAGTAGCGGAAGCCTCCATGTGTCCTCAGTGCTACTCAAGGCAAAGCCCAAAAGTAGATCTTCAAATGAGCGTCGTTCCTCCACGTGTCTGGACTTCCCGAAAACCTTTTGAAATTTGTCTAAGTATGGGAAACCAGTGGAAGCCTCCATGTGTCTCTTTCCTACCAACCCTCCACGTGTCCTCTCGAGCGCTACTTCAAAGCCAAACCAAAAAGTTGATTCTCAAATGAGCGTCGTTCCTCCACGTGGACACATTTTAAAGTTGAGGCTTTTATAGAATTTTGAAGTATTAAGGTGATAAGCTGTGTCATCAACCAAAGGATGCCACATTTCCTATTGATACAAGGATGCAAATTTGATTGGGAAAAACTGTCAAACCGTAAAACATAGAGAAATGACCATTTGAGCCTGAAAGTGAAATTTTCTTCAAGGACAGAGATTTTAGAAATGTTGCAAGACTCAAATACGTTCCTCGGGGACACATCAATTCATTTCTCTTTGAGTATTTAGGGAAAAAAATGGCAAGGACAAAGATCTTGACTGTGGAAAATGGAGAAAATGGGAAAACGTGAGTTTTGAAGGAACAGAGCATGGGAGACTCAAAATATAGAGCTTTTCAGAGGAACAAAGGAACCATGAGACAAATACGGACCCACACATGATCTTGACCCAGGAGTAGATTAAAATGGCAACAAAGACTGGCCAAACACAATACGGGGAAGGATAAAATGACAGAGAGGCCATGAATCAATAAATCTTCAAGGGCACAAATGGGGCGAGACAATTTTGAGCACCAACATTGGCTCGACTCGGGGATGGGCACTCCCTACGAGTGCCATAAGAAAAATAGTAGACCAAGTGCCAAAATATCCATTGGGTGATAGAGTCAGCTCAGAGAGAGAAACAAAGCCATCTCAAAAAAAAACAAAGAAGCTAGCAAAAATAGGTCACCACGGACCAGGATGAGCAAAAAACACAAAAAATAGGACACAAACAACAAACTATACACTGTACAAGAGGTGTTTACCTTGATTCAGAGGAATCAATCCAAGAAATGCTTCAGATGCCTACCATTAATAGGTAGTTTGAGAAATTCACCATCTAGATCCTTCAAGAAGAAGGTGTGTTCACCAATTCTGATGTCAATGGAGTAAGGGCCCATCCATAATGAGTCAAACTTTCCATGCTTGCCCTTATCCTCATGCCTGTTATCCCATAGTAGCACAAGATCTCCAATATTGAAGGCTCTGGGAGTAACCTTCTGTCAAATAGTTTCTTCATCTTTTCTCTGAACTTTATATGCCTCTGGTGGGATGCCCTCCTCTCTTCATCAAGCTCAACAATCTGGTTAATGCGGGCATCATAAGGACCTACCTCTTGATCTTCCTAGCTGTTGCATAAACTGATATGAAGATAATTGCATATGAAGAGGTAGCAAGGCTGAGTCCCATACACCAACTCAAATGGACTCTTTCTAGTGACCTTCTTGACAGTGATCCTATCTGCCCAGACAACAAACTTCAACTATTCACCCCACCTTCTCTTGTTCAACTCCAAGGTTCTTCTGATAATCTTTAGCAAATTCTTATTGTTGGACTCAGCTTGTCCATTTCCTTGGGGATTATAATTAGAGGCATATGTCAGATTGATCCCATATCCTTTACACATTGCCACCAGAGGTCTAGCCCTGAAACTCATGGCATTATCAGCTATGATTTTGATTGGTACTCCAAACCTGCAAATAATATTGTTTAGCACAAAATCCATGACAACTTGGTGTGTAGCCTTCTTGGTGGGGATTGCTTCCACCCACTTAGTAAAGTAGTCAGTGGCTACAAGAATCCACTTATGACCAACACTTGAAGGGTCTGAAATCTCACCAATGAAGTCCATTCCCCATTGCTTGAATGGGGCTTCAATTGACACAAGAGCTGCAAAGGCAGGGAGCCTGAAGCTTTCAGTCTTCTAGAGAAATGTTGGAAACTCTCACATCTTCTGACCAACATGGTTGCATCCTTGAAAAGATTTGGCCACCAATAACCAGCCCTTAGGATCTTATGTGTTGTGACTCTTGCAGCAAAATCCCCCACAAACTCCTCCATGGAGATCAACAATTATTTTGGGGCTTCATCTTCAGTGATGCATCTTAAGAGGACTCCTTTAGGTTCTTCCATGCCAACCCAAAATCAGTAATGACATATTTCTGGGAAGCCAACTTAAGAGCTCTTTTTGGTTCTTATTCAAATGCTCAGGGTAGTTTAAGTGTCTGAGATAGAACATTACATCCTTGTACCACTCAGAATTTATCAATTTTTCAAAAACAGCTGCCCTTTCCTCTTCAACCTCATTTACCTCAATGGTCTGCAAGTTTCTCTTAGCCATAAGCTTAGCTAACCCCAAACCTCTCACCAACTTCATGGTTTGGATGTCCATATCATACTCTTGCAACTTGTTCACCCATCTACATCTTCTACTTGAGACTTCCATCTCTGACAAGATGTCTTTTACCATGGTATGGGGAACATAAGCAACAACTTTTGAACTTAAAATATAAGGCCTGAAAACCTTTGTTGCTTTGACCAAGGAAAATGCCTACTTTTCCATGATGGTGTATTTTAATTCTACCCCTTGTAGTGCCTTACTGAAAAAGGCAATTGGCCTCTCAGCCCCTTCATTATCCTTACATGCAAGGACAAAAGCAATAGTGTTTTTTGAAGCAAAGGAAAACAACTGGAAAGGTTTCTTATAATCTGGGGCTGCCAAAACAGGGGCATGCTTCAATGCCTCTTTGATTCCATTGAAAGCTTGGATGGCAACCTCCTCCCATTTGATGATTTGATCCTTCTTCAACATGGAAGTGATTGGGATAGTCAACTCAAAAAAGTTTGATATAAACCTTCTAATGAAGTTTATCTTCCCAAAGAAGGACTGAATTCCTTTCTTGGTTCTTGGAATTGGGACCTTGTTGATGGCCTCCACTCTTTCTGGATCAATCATCACTCCTTCTTGTGACACAATGTGACCAAGCAATTTGGCCTTCTGCACTCCAAAATGGCATTTCTTTGGATTGAGTGAGATGCCATATTCCCTACATCTGATCAACATCTTCTCTAAGTGCAGCAAAGTGGTCACTTCTTTTCTTGAAAACACTGTTACATCATCTTGGTAAACAACAATAAAGTCATTGATGTAACCAGAAAAAAGCAACATCCATTTCTCTCTGAAAAGTGGCTCAGCATTCATCAGACCAAAGGGCATCCTGACATATACATATGTTCCCCATGGAGTAGTGAAGGTTGTCTTGATCCTTTTTGATTCTTTTACCATGACTTGGTTATAACCAGAGAAGCCATCTAAAGTAGAAAGCAACTCAGAACTAGTCACCAACTGAAGCATGTGCTCCATGTTAGGTAAAGGATAGTTTTCCTTCATTGAGGCCTTGTTTAGATTCCTGAAGTCCACACACAACCTGATGTCACCATTCTTCTTTCTTACTGGCACTAGGTTGGAAACCCAAGAAGAATACCTTGTGGGCTGGATAATTCCTCCATCTCTTAGCTTCTTCAGCTCCTCTTGCATTTTGAGAGATAAGAGAGGATTAATTGGCCTCTGCTTCTACCTGAATGGTTTTGCATTGGGCTCCAAGGGAATCTCATGTTGAAACAGGTCTTCTTTGTATGCTTTGAGCTCAGAATAGGTCCAAGCCATGCAATCTTGGTATTTTTTCAACAATTGGATGTATGAATGCTTTTCCTCTTTGCTGAGATTGTTTCCCAACCAAATCTTCCTTGGTTTTCCTTTATGCCAAGGTCATGCTCCTCAACATCCCTCGAGGCTACCATATGCCTATTAATAATGTAGTCAACATTATTAAAATTTGATTCAAGAGCAACCAACCCTCTAGGAATGGTATTGGTCTTTAGTTGGATGATGCCTTTGCCAAATAAGGTTTCCTTCCCCTCTTTTGTACATAAACCATTGGCTCCCAATCAATGTTTTGATCAGAAAACTCTCCATCATTTTTAGGAACCTTCATGAGCATCATCATCAAAAACCTGCCAGTGTTTTATATTGTCGAGGGCAGAGGGTCTTGTCAATACCTCCACCTCATATTCAAAATAAGGGATTTGTTACTGAATTTCAATCAAACCCGAGACCCCAACACTACAAGCTTGTCTGCCAAGTCATTGAACCTCTTGTCATGATGCACAATGTTGAAGGAGTCAAACATCTCAATGAAGTCCCAAACTGCATGCTTGTCTTTTTTTGATCATTGATTCTTTGTGGCATACTGATTTTTTGACTTGCTTTGACAACTAGCTTTGAGTCTCCTTTGATGATGATGTCCTTGACACCATACTTCCAAGAAATTCTTAAACCTAACAACAATGCCTCATACTCAGCAATGTTGTTAGTACACTCAAAGTTAAGCTTAAAGGAAAAAACAAACCTTTCTTGGCTTGGAGAAATTAGGACAACACGGCACCATTTCCAAATTTGGAGCAAGCTCCATCAAACAATAAAGTCCAAGGAGATCCTACCTTGCTCAAGACACTTAGACTCCTCAATCTTGTGCTCTTTTCCATCAGCAAATCCCACAAAGTTGTCAGCATCAACATTTGTATACAATACTTCATAGGACAGCATTGTTGGGATCCTCAATAAGGTGCAACATTTTCTTCTCCCCATATAACCTGACAAGGCTGCCCTCAATTGGGATGGTGGCATAAGACATGTCCATTTGGACACTACCACCAACACTTGCAGCCCATTTTCTTGACAACAACATACCCCACTTGGTTGGGCAATCAACTATGACAACATCAAGTTTTAAATTTTTACCTAGGTAGGCTGCAAGCTGCACCACCAAACCCTTCACACATCCCACTATTGGCACCTCTCTGGAGTCCATGGCAGTGCACTTCCCATATGTTGTTGTTACCTTAATATTCAGCTCATTCATGACCTCCAAAGGCATGACATTGCATGATGCCCCTGAGTCAAACATGTAGTTATGGAGCAGCCTATCCTTGATGATCAAAGTAGTGAAGAATGGATCCACATTCAGCTGAGAGTCTACCAAAGATGTCCCCAAATAAACCTCAGGTGGTTCAGCTAGCTCTTCTGATGTTGATGGTGTCTCAGACTCTTCGATGACTAGAGGATTCTCCAATGTTCACATTTCTTCCTAGGGTTGTCTTCTCTTCACTCAATCCCAAGTATTCAAATGCTCTCTTTTTGTGCTCAGGAATCCTAAGCAACTCAACAATTGGAACAAGAGACTTTGATTTGACTCAAAACTTGGGCAATGTCATATGGGACATTCTTGGGCAAGGCAATATTGGAAGAAAGGCTAACACACTCATTAGGTGGTACAGGACTCTTGATAGCTTGAGCATGAGGAGGGGTGTGATTTTTCTTGGACTATAGGGCCTTTGGCAGGTGCATCTTTCTTAGGAGCCTCTTTAGGAATGTTTGAAAGTAGGGGAGTTTTTGGCTTGGCTTGAGGCCCCTGCCTTTGCAGCCCTACTTCTTGTGTTGTATTCCTTCTCTTGAGCCACAACAACATTCATTAATAATTTTCTATCCTCCTCAGATGGGATTCCTCCATCATACTTTTTTATCATTAAAGCCCTTAAATATTCAAAGTCATTATTGGGAAATTCAAAAGCTTGTACATTATCTACTTCTAAAGTATGAGAGAGAGGGAGAATATGTACTCTATGAATGTAGTCCCAAAAAGTGGCAGCAGTTCTAGCACTTATCACCTCAGTTGAGGTTGCCCTTTGTTGTGAGCTAGTGGAGCATCCCATCATGCAAACATCATCATCACTCTTATCATCATCATTTGCATTTTCTTCTTGTTGATCTTCTTCACAAGGAGCATGGGGCATGAAAACATTGTCACACCAATCAATGACTTTTGTCTCTTCCACCACAACAACTCTAGCAGCCAAAGGATCAGGTACCATTCTATTTTCTCTACCTTGGGGCTGCCTATTCCCAAATCCAATAGGTCCTTTGCCTCTGTCATCAGCTCTTTGATGATTTGTAAATCTGTCTTGGCCTTGTTGCTTGTGTTGTCCTTGTGAACTCTAGCCCAACTCCTTTCTCAGCTCGGGCTAGCTTATAGGAGATCTCCTTGATAGCCCCTACCAAAGTTTTCACCACTTCTTCCAAATCAGCAGCCTTGCTTGTCTGAGGTTTTTAGGTTAACCAGCTTCACACCTTCCCTCTTAGGAGGTTTTCTATTTCCTTGATATTATTCTCTATTTGTAGGGCCATAGTGAATGCTTGCCTCAAGTTGGTAGGGTTCTTGTCCCTTAAGTAGTAAGCAGCCTTTTTATCAAATGCATCAGTATATTTGATCAAACATGACTCATCACATGGCCTTATCCTAGGAAATCTCCTCAAGGTCTTATTGAACCTTGTATTGAAATCATGTACTGACTCATTGGGATTCTTCTTGATGTTTTCAAATTTGATAGAAGAAACCTAGGGTCAGTCCTATCACCATATTGTAATCTGAATGCATTGCTCATCTCAGCCCAAGAGTCAATAGAGTTATCTGGAAATGCTTTGTACCAGTCCCTTGCATCCTCCTCTAGAGTGTGAACAAACATTTGATGTATACATCTTCATGTTCAATCTCAAAGTCTTCCATCATATTGAGGAAGAGCTTTAGATGTTGATCACCAGTTATGGCATTGTTTCCCTGGAACTTTGGAATTTTGTTCCTTACATCTTGAGGTATTGCATTTGGATAACAGCCATTCCCACAAAATTTATAGGTCCAAAGGTGTTTACAACAAATGGAGGTCTAGGTTGAGCCATATTGATTTGAGGAGGTGATCTTGGAGGGGTGAAAAATTGATGAGGGGTAGAGGTCCTTGGAACATAGAGTGTAGTTTTCAAAATGGAGATCCCCCAAAGGCCTTGCTTCTTGGAAATCCCTATCTACTTCAGAAAAGACAGGTGTAGAATGTGAAGAAAATCTTTCAAAATCAAATGAAGGCCCTTCTCCAGCTGGAGAATTCAATTCCACAAAGAGGCTACCTGATTTAGAGTCACTTGAATGGCAGTCTTCAATGATGGGCTGATCACTTTCATCAATGGAGATCCCCTTCTTGTCTCTTTGATCTCCCACAACTCTCAGGATTTTCTTCCTTCTGATTTTGCTTTTCCTAGCTCTGGAAACAATGTCCTAGTAGGATCCCTAGCAAAGAAAGATCTTCTTCCTTCCAGCTTTGCAAATATTAGTAACAAATCTTACTTGACAGAGGTTTAAGACACTGGTCCTTATCAAAATCAAATCAACATAGGAGTCGCCACTAAGGATTTCCACCTTAGTTGTGTAAATGCACTAAAAATGATTTGTCAAGTGTTTGTCAATGCACTAGAAACTGGAAATGAAAAAATCTAACCTTTCTTTACCAAAATTTATCAATAAATACCAGTGCAAAACTTGTAGAAACTGGAGAAGTTGCATCTGACACTTGTGACTTTGAAACCTCTTGAAATTGAACATGGGATGATTTTTAAAATGGATTTCTAGCACTTTAGAGCATAAAGAAATGTTTAAGCAGTATGAACTATATCATCCAATGTCCCAAGATGGTGCCATTTGATGTTGGTATGGGTCAAATAGATATGAATGGTCAAATAGATATAGCTAAAAAATATGTATGTCGTGGATTAAATTAAAATAAGTTTTTGCAACATAAATAAGATCTCGCAACAACACCATTTATGTTGGTGTTGTTGATGGTCAAATAGATATATGCAATGGATCAAAATATGTATATGCCATAATGTAAATGAACTAAGTTCATAAAGGTGAAATCAAAAAAGTCCCAATCAAATCCCATGAGTGCCAATGGATGCCATTTATGTTGGTACCCAAATTTAACTCCTTTGAGAGACCAGAGCAACATCATGGGTTTGACAGGGACACTTAGAGAGGATAGATAGACAAATCATGTATGTCATTTTGTAGCTAGGAAGAAATCTATCTGACTTTTGTTACTTGGATTTTGGAGAAGGGAGTGGGTAGCACATGCAAAAGGATGTGATCTGATCCTAACTATTTTAGGTTGTGCCTTTCAACCAAGGTAAGAGAACCTATTTTGTAACCTCTGTTATTTGAAAGGAGATACATGTACCTTTCTTTTGCATAAATTTTATAGAGAAGGCCTTGGGGAAAATATGATCAACACACCAAATCTGACTCTCATGAGTTGTCACTTCAGATTATGGAGATATTCTCACAAGCAAGGCAAAGGTTACTAAAGACATTTGAGACCCTGATTATTTTTCTGCATGTTTTGGTAACAAAGATTATGCATTTGTGTACACACATGAAAAACAGGGGTATTATGGGTAGGATTGGTTGTTGTTAAATGAATTTTGGTGGGAGGGGAGACAGGATGGACTTGACTCACTAGATCCTTGAGAGCTTATGCAAAATGGAAAGATTCAATCAACAAAATGCCACAAAAAGTTAAATTGTTTCCTCAACTAGAATATGTGCTTCAATGGAGGCCCAGATTAGCACTCTTTCACACAACTTGTGGGATTATTTCATGAAGGCTGAGTAGAGGACCCAATAAAGCACCAAGATTTAAACCAAGTCATGCTTGAGGTACACCCAGAGGCTTACAGAGAATCTCTATCAACAAAATGAAAGAAAAGTGATTTTAAACCATTTATCCCATTCCCAGATGAAGGCTCTTCTGAGAAATGAAATTGTAGATGCCACTAAACTATCAAGGACTGAGACCTATGTGATTGGACTATATTTTGGTACAAGATTGCAATAGAAACAAGAAAAACTACTCGTATGCATTCAGAGATGAAATAAATACACTTTACTCAAGATTAACATAGAATAACTCAAAGTTTGATCAAATTTATCAGCAAGGGAAAGTTTCAGAACAATCTCAAAGCTTTTCAATGGTTGTACACTTGTAACCACCTTGACACGATCAAATTTGACACAAAGAGAGATATACAGGCTTCTCTAGATGGCTTCTCAAAATGGATGGGCTCTGTCAAGATTTTTTCTGTTGGAGAAAATCAGTCTGATCTTTTCAAAAACTCCCAACCATTTGCATGATGAATTTGTGCCCTTTATAACATTTCCAATAGAGCCCCTTCCTCCCAAAAGAAAAAAACTTTAAATGCACCAGTGCTTGCCATGATTCTTTTGTGATTCACAGAATCAGATCTGTAAAAGTCTCCAGGTGCTCGAGGGAAAATCTCTTGATTTCTTCCCGCATTCAACTCCTTTCTCGGGAAAAAACACTCTCCATCCATTTTCCAACCACTTCCACCCCATATCAATCAAATCTGGCCCCTTGCGTGCTCAGGAGAAGAAAAATGGAAAACTAGATCGGGCTTGAGAGTCAGACCATTTTAATGGTGAAAGACGTCTCAGATCTCTCCCACCAAACTCTAGATATCAAAATTAACTTGCTCCTCTATTTGGCATGTAGAAAATAGCAAGAAATCATGAAGACTCACACTCCCAGGAGTTTTACAGAAAAAATGGGGGAAAATCAGATTTAGATGCTCAAGTGACCATTGATCTTTGATTTTGAATGTGGCCGTCCACGTGGAAGATGCAAAAATAGGCTCGGGGGCTTCCTTTGACCTTTTCTGACCCTTTGAAAAAATGGAAAAATTTCCCATTTTTCTCCGCACCTCACTTCTAAAAATGGGCCTGACATGTGTCTGAGGTGGGCCCCAAAGAAACATGGAAAAATTTTGCCATTTGACTCTCTTTTGGAAAAAGGAAAATTTTCCAAGTTTTCCCCATAGCTCCGCCCTTGAGAAATACTTTTGACACGTGTCCCAATGTGGGTCCCAGTGGAACTACGCTTCCCCTTTTACTTTTAACTCTTTTTTCTCAAAAGGAAAATTTTCCAATTTTCCTCATGGAAGCCCACACCTCCGTCGTTGACTAGGGAAAAACATTGACTATTTCCCATCGGGCTTGGGCCATTTTTGATATTTTAACCTTTATGAAGAAAAGAGGAAAAATTTTAAGAATTGCCTCCGATGGTCCGCTTCCCCCCCCTTATGACTTTTCAAATTTCCACATGTGTCACCATGGCGCACCTTGAGGTGGTCCCAAAAATTTGATACCTTGAATGAGTGCGGGCTCGCCACGTGTCCTACTCTGGAAATTTTTTTGAAGGCTTGAAGCTCAGTGGAAGGAGGGCACCACTTGTCAAGCTCGAGGTAGTCTCCTTTTGGCCGTTGAAAAGTCTAAGTAAAATGCAAAGTGAGTGGAGTGCCCCATGTGTCCTCATGGCGCTTCTCTTAGATGGTGCCCAAGTTGAAGACCCTGAATGAGCGCGGGCTCGCCACGTGTCCCTATTCCACCAAACTGTATCCATTGCATAAAAATTTTCTAAGTATGGGAAAGTAGTGGAAGCCTCCATGTGTCCTCCTCCGGTGCTACTCCAAGGCAAAGCCCAAAAAGTAGATCTTCAAATGAGTGTCATTCCTCCACGTGTCCTGGACTTCCCAAAAACCTTTTGAAATTTGTCTAAGTATGGGAAACCCAGTGGAAGCCTCCACGTGTCTCTTTCTGCCTAACCCTCCACGTGTCCTCCGGTGCTACTTTAAAGCCAAACCAAAAAGTTGATTCTCAAACGAGCGTCGTTCCTCCACGTGGACACATTTTTAAAATGAGGCTTTTTATGGAATTTTTGAAGTATTAAGCTGATCCGCATCCAACCAAGAGGTGCCACATTTCCTGTGACTGAATGATGCAAATTTGACTAGGAGAAATGCCTGTCAAATCGTAAAACATAGAGAAATGTCCATTGAGCCAGAAAATGAGGTTTTCTTCAAGGACAGAGAATTTAGAAATGTTACAAGGCTCAAACACGATCCTTAGGGACACATCAACTCATTTCTCCTTGAGTATTTAGGGAAAAACCTGAAGAAGGGCCAATCTCTCGATGCTCCAGGATGCGCACGGGATCCAGTATCCACTTTCCTTCATTCTCCAGTCCGTAATGCCGACCAATCTAATACATGTGAAATATCAAGCACATATCTACATAATCTTTGAAACATGAAACACATCATGGGCTTGGGCTAAGCATGGTGGCAAAATTAATGGTAGGAAACTAGACCTACAACCTCTAAGATCTCAAATATCCCCAAAAGTGAGGAAAAATATTAGAACCTTTTCCATAACGGATTGGACTCTTATGTGGATGAATTCTCAAGATGGCTTTATCACCCACTGCAAAGTGACAATCGGTACTCTTGGTGTCTACATAAGCCTTTTGGCATGCTCAAGACATTGCCTAATCAAAATTACCTTCTGCTCCAAGTCCTAAAGGTAATTTGGCCCAAGTACAACCCTCTTCTCTAGCATATCCCAACTCAAAGGTTTCCTACAAGGTCACCCATACAAAGTCTGATAGTGAGCCATACCGATAGAACTATGATAATTTTTGTTGTAGGAAAAGTCGATAAGGTGTAGGTAATCCTCCCACTTATTTTTTTGGTCCATCACATACATGCGCAACATATCCTAAAGTACCTGATTAACCCTCTTTGTGTACCCATCTGTCTCTGGGTGATATGCTAAACTAAAATTAATTTGTGTACCTAGAGGGGCCTGAAATGAATTCCATAATTTTGAAGTGTAGATGGTGTCCCCTGTCATTGATAATGGTCTTCAGAATCCCGTGCAATTTGAAAATATCCTCCATAAATACCTTGGAAATGGTGAGTGTAGTATAGGTAACCTTTTTTGGTGAAAAATGTACAACCTTGGTCAACTTATCCATAATGACCCTAATGGAATCATGATGATAAGAAGACATAGGGAGACCGACAATGAAATCCATGGAGATGATGTCCCACTTGCACTCGGGAATGTCATGAGGATATATAAGTCCTATGGGATGACAATTTTTAGCCTTAACCCTCTGATACTCAAGACAACGAGCTACAAAGTCTTTTATAATCCACCGAAGACTAGGCCAGTAATACAACTCTCTCATATCTACATGCATCTTCTTCACTCTTGGATATGCTTTGCATAAAGCTCGATGAGCCTCTGAAATAATGAAGCTATGAATATCACCTTCCTTAGGCACATAAATGCACCTCTGAAACTGAAGTAGACCATTTGACTCTAAAATACACCCTAAATATTTTCCCTCTAAGAACCCTATGACTCAAACATCTTCTTAGCACCCTCATAAAATTTGTCTCTCGGAAGATGCTAGAGAATCCTTCCTCGAAGGTCCTCGTAGTGTCATAGAAGCAATCACATGTCATCGTCTACTAAGATAATCTACAACGACATTATATTTTCCTTTTATATACTAGACATCCATGTCATACTCACATAAGAAATCCATCCAATGATGTTGATGAGTGTTGAGGTTTAGCTATGAGAAGATACACTAAATACTGCGATGATCGGTCCTCAAAATGAAAGGCCTACCCAAAAGGAAATGACATCAATGTACTAGGGCATGAACTACTAGTGCAATCTCCAAGTCATGGGTAGGATAGTTAAGCTCATAATCCTTGAGCTTATGTAACTCAAAATTAATGACCCAATTCTCCTACATAAGAACTACCCTGACCCTCTAATGAAGATCGGTGCAAACCACAAACTCTCATGTCGATCTGGAACTGCTAAGATAGGTGTATAGTTCAGTCGCTCCTTAAGTAACTAATAATATTGGTCACACTTCTCTGACCACTCAAACTTCTTCCCTTTTCACTGAAGAGAAGTAATAGAATGTGCAATCCTAGAAAATTCTTGTACAAACCTATGGTAATACCCTGATAATCCCATGAAACTCCTCACCTCTGTCACTAATGTGGTTGTTTTCCAATAAAGAATGAATCAAGTATTAGAGGGATCTATCGAGATACCCTCACCTGAAATGATGTGACCCAAGTACTGAATCTTTGATTGAAAGAAAATACACTTCTCTATGTTCCCAAAATCTTCTGATCTCTCAAAACCTATAGTACTTGTCTCAAATTCTCCTCATGTTCCTCTTCGAATGATAATATATCAATAAATCATCCAGAAAGAACAAGAAAAATGGTCCAAAAAGGTCTTGAAAAATCCATTCATGAGGTTCATGAAAATAGTGGTGCATTAATCAAAAAAAAGGTAAAATAATGAACTCGTAATTCCCATAACGAGTGCGGAAAGCTATTTTGTGAATATACACATCCGTAATGCGCAGATGATGATATCCCTATTTGAGATCAATCTTGGAGAACACTCGGTATCCCCTCATCCGATTAAACAATTCATCAATCCTAAGAAGTGGATAATGTTATTAATTATGACCTTATTAAGGTATCTAAAATCAACACAAATCTTGAGAGAACTGTCCTTATTCTTCAAAAACAACTAGTGCCCCCATGGAGACACACTAGGGTGAATAATTCCCTTCTCCAACAACTCATATTACTAAATCTTGATCTCATGAAGCTCTCGAGTCGTCATCCAATAAGGTTTCCTAGAAACTAGCGTTGCTCTTGGTATTAATTCTATGGTGAAATCCACTTCTCTGTGAGGTGGTAACCCAGGAAGCTCACACGAAATACATCTACAAAATCCCTCAATATTGCATGTTCATTAAGAAGTGAATGCTCTGAAGTACTCTTTGATCAATCACTGATCATAATCACAAACAACTGACAACCCTTGTGTATGCTCTGCTTAAGTTTCTTATCCTAGATCATATGCAAGGAAACAGGCCTCTGTATCTCAGAGATAAAAATTGAGTTCCTAAGGTCATCCTGACACTCAAGGATCTTTACTCTATAGTCTACTTTATCTTGATGAAACTCAAGCCAATCCATGACCGTAACAACCTCGTAGGAACCAACCTAAGGGCAACACTCAAAGGTCCAAGGTAGTGGATAATGCTCCCAAATCATGTATACAACTCTCTATATAGGTATCCACTACGTGTTTGGCCCTAGAGGCCAATTTGACCTACCACTATCTAGCTACCTAACAACCACTAGCCCACATTGCTCCACTATAGAAGGTTATATAAATGAATCGATGCACCTGAATCAAAAAGAATTGATACAGTAAATACCCCCCGATAGTACATATCATCTTGATAACCATGTCATGACGCTCAACCTAGCGGTTATCTACTGTTGCGTAGATGTGATGGATGCATCTTACGCCTACCACTTTTTTATCGAGATAGTATCTCTCTTTCTATCAATGGTGGTGGATTTGTGTGGACACATACACACATAGTGATCGGGAGCCCCACAAATGAAATATCCTAATGCACCTCTCTAAGAATGGGTCCCTCTTGTACTCTAATGTATCGAACCCGCTTGCCCAACCATGGTAAAATACCGAGTACATGCTGGTTGTACTGTTGGGTACCGTGGCTCCTATCTCTACCCACACCAAAATTCCTTGAACTCCACCTCTTTGCATACTTTGTGTCTTCCTAGGCCTCTGCTGCTTTGGTGTGTATGGTGCTAAGACTACTATGTGTGTTGCAATGGAGGCTGAATCCTCCTTTAGAGGGTCGTTTCATACCTTGTGACATTTGATCTTGAAATGACCGTATCTTCTCATGAAACTTTCCCTATTCCTATCTCTCGTGATCTTGGGGCATGTTCCTATTCCCCGCCTAGGTAGGCCTTCTCTACGTCGTTCTCAAGTGTCGATAAGATAACATCCTTACATACTCGGCTATATCTACATTTAGTCCCCAAATGAACTGTTGACTTACGCTTTATCATCCAAATGATAATCCACATACTACAAACGAATCTAGAAATCAAATCTCATATTGTGCAATCGCCTAAACCTAGATGGAGATCATGGAACTCATTAATCCTCTTAGAAAAAATTATTAGACATGTATCAGGCTCTAAAGTGCTCCTCAAATAGCCCCCAAGTCATCAGTATCTCACATCAAGTGGATATTTTGATCCTCATTCCTCCACCATATGTTTGTTGCATCATGGAAGAGGTGTATCACAAACCTATTCTTGACATTGCTCCCATATGAGTGCAATCCAAAGTAACTATGAAGGCTTAGGAGCCATGAATCAGCCCCAAATCCATCTGAGGTGCCACTTTAAGTAGGAAACTATAGATGAAGAAGATCCCTAATCACACTACCTGTGTCACGATCCTGATGTTGATGTGCAACCATCCTTTCAACTAGAAAATGTGTTCGTCCCTCTTGAAATGGCCCCTCAATGCTATGAGAGTTGCTTCAATGAAAATAGGCCCCTCTCTCAAGGTGAAAGGAGGTACTACATAACCTCACACATCTCTAAGTGTCATGCTCACGTGGCTCTGAGTGTGTGCCCTCATCTATAGGTGTATCCTCTCCATGATGATCCATCTCCTCTCTTTGGATCCTACGGTGGAGGGAGGCGTTGTTGCAAAACCCTATCATCTTCTATAGCACCTCTAATATCTATGGTCTAAAATCAGGGGCATGCGGCTTGGGCGTAGGGGACCTACACCTCAAATCCCTAATTAAATGAATTCTTGTACCACGTACATGGGCATCCCTATGTATGACATGAAAGGGTAGGTTATAATTTTGTAAAAGATAGCAGAAATGGTTTAAGTGGTTTATGTTTATAGATTTAACTATTATTAATTTAATGTTAAAATTACCTGCACCATCCGGTGTAGTAACCCACACTCTAATACCAGATGTAATGCCCCATATTTGGCACATTTAAACCAAACAAAACACCTAAAAGTCCCAAAAATAAAAATTAACATGTTATATTAATGCTATTTTGTTTTGCAAGTGTTTCCAAGTTATAGCTCACCCTTAATCCACATTTAATTTATTTAATTTATCAAGTCCCATCTAATTTTTTATCACCCCTTAAATAATTAAAACAATCCAATCATGTTATAACATTTATTAATTTTCCTCAATAATAAAAGGTCACATTAATTAGATTTATTTCCTACCATGACCCTTAGATTAATACCTTAGGCACCCCATTTAATTAAATTTATTCCACTCCCACTTAAATCATCTATCCCACAACTTAAATTTGTAGGGTTTATTTTGGACGCTTCGATTCTTTTGATCCACACCCTAGATCTTAGGTAAACTCGAAAACCCTAATACTCATCTTTATGTTTCCTTATTATTGTTGTTTTGTTTTATTTTGCCTCCCATTTTGTAGGTTGAATCTAGGGAGAAGGAATAAGGGAGGCTATGGAGAGATTTTGAGTTCTACATTTTAGATCCATTTCATTTTTATTTACATATGCAAAGGAAAGAAGGAATCCTCCTCAATTCTCGTTTAAATTATACTAGGTTTCAAAACCCTCATTTTTTTTTGTTGGAAAATAACTAGATATTCTCTAGTTTTTTATGTGGATGGGTATATATATGTTCATATATTTCAGGTATATATCTATATTTATATATAGATATGTATATGTGTGTGTGTGTGTGTGTAACATTTAATAAAATCATGGCAGATTTCTATATACAGACGGTTTAAATGGATTGGCACTTGTGTATAACCGTGCGGGGTGTAATAGAAGATCTGGTTTGTGTGGCCACAACCACACCACTCTATGTGTACAAAAAGGCAGAGGAGGGGGAGTGGTGTATCCTTTCCCCACCAAATATGTGCCAACATTTTTTTATATCCACAATGCCAACAAATTTGGCACAACCGATTTCCTCTCGCTAACTAATTTTTTATTTTTTATTTTTTTTTTAAATATGTGAACCATGTGTGTGTGTGTGTGTGTGTGTGTGTGTGTGTGTGTGTGTGTGTGTGTGTGTGTGTGTGTGTGTGTGTGTGTGTGTGTGTGTGTGTGTGTGTGTGTGTGTGTGTGTGTGTGTGTGTGTGTGTGTGTTAACCATTACATTTCTAAGCACAATTAAATAAAGGGACAAAAGCCATACTTTCCAAGTTTATACATTTTCCTCATAAATTGCACATTATATAAACATGTATTTATAGGGTAATATATAGATTTCCCATATACCTACATTTCTATCGGATGTTAAATTTTAATTCCAAGTTTGAAAAATATTATATAATAAAGGGAAAGATGCACCATAAAAAAATAGATTTAAAGAAAAATCTTTTTCTAAAAATAAGATTACTTCTCTTAAAAATGACACAATGGTGTTATAATATTTTCAAGAGCAAGCTCCAGATTTAAAAACAAATTCTCACTTACATTCAAAAATAGGATTCATAAAAGAGCTCTATTTTCAAACACATTTAAGAATTCATAACAACTAGTTCTTTCCTTTATTTTATTGTTCTAAGACACAAAATATAATGTTTTTTCGACCATTAATATGGATTCAAATGGGCTCTGAATAAACTTATCCATACATTTCCTACTTTATACAAAACAAGGTTGCAAATTTCATCCCAACACAAGGAAGTATGAGATGATGTTTATGACTATAGAAAACCAACCTAGCAAATTTCTATTTCCAAGTGGATTAAGTGAATATTAAAGGATGCAAATAAAATGATCCTTTTAGAAGTTGAATCCATACTAAACTATACTATCACTTCACTATCTTATACTATGAAATGCAACTTAACAAATATGGCTTTTTTATGCCATCACTCCTACAAGAAAACATCATTTGATAGGAAAAATGGGACATAAAGAAAGAACTCTTTTTAATGAACATAAGTACACCCGTAACTTCCACAAAATAAAGTTAAAAACATGCTCAATAGCAAGAATAGGATTTCATTAAAACATGAAAACATCAATATTATAATAGACCAATATTACTTCACAAAATATGATAACAAGATTCAAATTACAAATTACAAGATTCATCCTAATATGGGAGACTACTAAAATAGAGTTACAACATCATTAAAAGATAAAAATAAAATACAATTTCATAAGCCTCCCCAAAATGGGGAACAACATGTCAAAATCTTCAACTTTTCTTCTCCAAACTTCAAGAAAAATCTGCATTTTTCCACTCCAAAAGTAGTCTTCATAACACAAGAAAAAAGGGCCCAGTTACCTCCCAACCATATACAATCATCACATGTCATCTCCAACAAATCGAGGACATTATAACCTCCTTCAATCCCATGGGAGAGAGAGTATCAATCCTAAACATATGCACAAGAAGAATAGGACAAGAGTGACAAAAACACAAGCACAATTTTTCCAACACATACAACTACTCAAAAACAACAACACAAAGGGAAAACTCCATGTTTTCCCCAAAGTGGGAGAGTGACAAGATTCCCATATGAAGACAAAGTATTAACCAACCATAGGAACACAATAAATATCTCAAAGTACCATCCTTATCTCTCCATTCAAAAATTTCCTTGTTATCTCTCCAACCCAAGCACCAAGCCTCCTCCTTGGAAGGATTTTCAAACCATATATGATTTCCTTTCCAAGGATGGAGAAGGAAGTTCAAACCATATGAAAATCCTTCTCCACATCAAACCATATGAGGGGAGGAATAAAGAATACCAACATGGCTTTCCCATCAAGCCATGTGGTGAAGAGGGTCTTCCTCCCTCTTCCCCAAAAACTCCAAAATCCATCACAAAGCATGATGGATGGAGAAAATGAAAAGAAAACCAAATCCACAAACATTCTCATAACAAACACACAAGCAACAACACATATTGACACCATTTTTATTTCAAAATCACATTAAGTTATCATAAGAAAAAATGAGAGAGATACATGGAGGCCTACCTCAATTAAGCTATCCCAAACTCAAAGCAATCCAACACACTCCAAATCTCTAAGATCCACAAGCTCTCTCCAAAATCTCCAACTCCAAAATGTAAGAATGACCAAAAGAGTCCCAACCCTCTCCATGAGGGAGTATAAAAGAATAAACAATTTACAAACCTCACAAATGAGAGGGTGACATGTGTCACCCATCTCATCTCCCATAATATATTCACAAAACACAAAAAGGATAAAATAAAACATATTTTGGAGGTAATCTCCCAAATTCTCCAAAGTGTAAATAAATCCAACACCCTACAACTTTTAAGAAACACAAAAACCAATCATTCTTACAATAATGGTGACATGAGAGGGGTCAAATGAGAAGGAAAATCTTATTTGACCATGAAAAGAGACCCCCTACCCATATGTAGGGTCCAAGGGGCTCATTTCCATGAAAGGGGAACCCCAAAGTGAAAAGAGGTCCCCAAAATTTTCACATTTATCCCTAATTCTATATTGGGCTAAATGGCACAAGGGTTGAGGTGGTGGAGCCCACCAAAAAGGTTATTATGTGGTCCCAACCTCCTAATAACATATTTAATTAATCCTTATACACTTATAACACATGTGAGGACCATTAGGTCCCAAAACTAGTTTATCACAAGACTAAACAAATCACAATAACATAATTACAATTAGGAAACACTCATGGTACATCCCAAAGACAAACATGCCAAAAATATATAAGGCTACACACAATCATGTATGGTTAGGACTTGGCCCAGTCATCCACTTGTGTAATTCGAGGTGCAGCTACCCTGAAACCCACATTCTCCGTGCCCCGTAATCTAGACACTCAATGAAAACATTAAACATACTCGCTTGATAAATATACTATTTATATAATCTCAATAAATCAATAAGGAATAAATAACGCTAACTATACCACAATAAATGTCAGTATGAAATGGCTAAATGTTAATCATATGCATCCATATTAACTCAAGCTATACTATCCATCTAAGCATTACATGATTACATCCAATTAGCCTTTACAAATCAAATGATCACCAAGTATACAAAAAAACCATATGTAAATCCATCACATACGAAATGCAACCAACTGTACCATAACCGATGATATCCAAAACCATACAATACAAATCTAAGATAATGATCCATAATACTAGCTTGGTGCTATGCGCCCAAATCACCACAAGTGTCATCAAAAGAACCATAATAAGAGCATATAGTATCCAAATGGTGCTAAAATCCATGTCCAACATCAAATAAAAGCAATGAGTCAACAAAATAACTACTGCAAGAAGAGGTGGGCACTACAATTGTGCCATTGCGAGAAGAAAGTGTGAAAATTAAATTAGAAACGAGAGAAAACATACATTCGTTCATCCTGTAAAGAGTATTTTTTCCATAAAGAACCATCATCAAGGTTTTATTACCCTAAAAGTATGCATAGGACAAATCTCTATAGAACATAAAGTGTTGTAAATTGTGTTCAACTTCAAATATTAACTTACACCGTCTAGAATGACAATATTCATAGAACCTCCTTGTTGGTCTGCGCTACATGGATCACCCAACGCAACTATCAACATAACTAAACAGGATTCTTAGACAACATTATCATTTGTTAAAGGAAAGATAGGGAAACTTCCATGCGTTAATATATAGAATTAAATCATAATATTTATATTTTCTTTCCAGAGTGTCAGGAGTATACATAAAACATAAACAATATGGTGTACAGGAAACTACACCTATGTGTATATATGCTTCATACAACACAACAATAAAGCTTATCTTCTACTTCCATTCTTTTGTTGTGGAATTATTACACTTCTATAAGGTTATTGCAATCACTAGAAGTATGACTTAAATTTGTAGAAAATAAAAAAAAAGAGATATACTTTAGCAAAAAGAAGCTGTTGCATTCTAGATACTATATACTCTACGGGTGGCATTTATCGGTTTCTATAAGGTGGGTTGAATGATGTATAATCCAATGATTATTTTTGCATCTCATTGAGTTATAACTCTAAATATGTAGAAAAAAAGTATAAGAGTTCAATGAAGTAAAACTTACGACTATTTTAAGGCCAAAGGTATGTCCGTATATGTCGAGATATTACCCAAGAATATATTTTCCTCTCTAGTTCCATTATGTCTCCATGAATGTTTTTCATTTCTATAAAGTTAGTTTCAATGATGTATAATCCATTTGTAATATTGCACAATCACTTGAAGTATGACTTAAATTTGTAGAAATAAAAGAAGGATTAGATTGTAGTGGAAGCAAATTTTACATTCACACAACTATAAAAGGAACGATAACTAGATCGTACCAAGCCAAGAACTCATATGTTAATCAAACACCACAATCAATAAGATGAAAGAAATTCACCAACATAACTTTACATAAACCTTTGCAAACAAATGAGCAGAAATATCATATTTTATTATGGAACTCAATGAAATACAATTAGAATGGGCCTTGCTTATATAGGCAAGGAATAACAATCTTAGAACCAGTAAAGGTCGTAGATGAAGCCATAAATCAAGGAAAGAACTAGTCAAGACCATAGATTTAGGAAAGAACTAGACATCAAGGATCTAGTCAATACCATATATCAAGGAAAGAAATATACCTAACAACTAGATAATATCCCCATAATACCTAAATAAATAGAAAGAAATATTCACACACATAAGTGGGTGAGGATAAATATAATAAAGGTAAATAAAGTACCTAGGTGAATATGAGCTAAGGTAAATACCTACTCTAACACCCCCTCAAGTGAAGCTAAGGGACAAAATAGAAGTGGTATGTCCACCATATGAGTCCCAGGAACTAGGCCTGATGAGGTACTCATGTACAATATATCCATGAAGAAATATCAAACCAAAAGAAGGAAAGAATCCTACTAGAAGGAAAGAGAAAGAAGAATAAGAAGGAAGATGTTATCATGAACACCCCCCAAGAACAAATTCTAAAACCCCAAGCATTCCACACAACTCAAGGTAGCGAGGTGATGCAAAAGGCTTCAGTAAAGATGTCTCGCAACTTCTTTGTTGAGGCAAAATGTACTCCAAACAAAGAAATCCATCCTGAATGAGCTCATGAATGAAGTGTATGTGTATCTCAAAATGCTTGGTTTTCTGGTGCTGAACAGGGTTACAAGAAATGTGAATTACACTTTGCTTGTCACACCAAAGTGCGATCAAAGAATCATGTGGGAATCCAAACTCTATTAATAATTTTGAAGCCAAAGAATTTGATGACTCATCAGAAGCTGTTGTAGTGCAAAATCACAAGCACCCCTAGATGTTGATCAAATTTCTAGGTTGATCATACTAGCATCCAAGCAGTGTGATTGCACAACATTGAATCCTTCTTTCAAGTGTGGGACTTGCAAAAATGAGAAAGGAATCTCCGAGAGAGAAGGTGGTTCCTATTCCTCTGTTCGAGATGCACATGAAAATGCAGAGGGTTTACTCAAAACCTAATCTAACTTACCAAAGAGGGGTAAGAAGATGCATAAAAATAAACCTAAGCTAACAGAGGTGATGCACCGAGGAATGAAGAACACCTATCTTTCCAATAAACACAAACCATTCAAATGTGATGCAAGATCATGCACAGATAACAAAATTTGCAGTGAAAGATCAGGAGGATGCAAATGAACACAGAGAGGGTTGAGAATCATCCACAGACATGCATTACTTGCTCCAAAGATCGATACAATACACTACAAAATTCCAAGAGGCAAGGTTGCATTATAGTTTTAAATGGGAGGTTTGAACTCCACAAATTCGCCTGCCAAAGAGAAGAAGGGAGGGGCAAAACAAGAATGTTCAACCCTTAGAAAGAAGCCCCTCCTTACAATTTATAGGAAGAATGAGAGAGGGAAGAGAGAGGAAATCTAGATCTACCCTAACCACTTCTAGGTTGCATTTAATTCATCTCATTATGGCGGTAGGTGAGAACCCTAGCAAAAGCGAGTGAACTATATTTTGCATTTAAGCTGGTTGTTGAAACATCATTTCTGGCCATTATCACGTGCCAAAGGCATTTTTGATTTTCTCTCTCCAAACTGAACCAAAATGTAAGATTGACCTAGGAATCATGTAGAGAATTTCACCAGCTTTCCATTGATATAAAGAACACAAAAATCCGAGCTTTGTATTGAAAGTTATGGCGATCTGAAGATTAGGGCAAAAACAGGCCAAAATGGATCAGCGGGAAAATATTTGAATTTTTCGGCACTCTGCCACTTGGATGACACGTTTTAGGCTCTGATTCATCCGCGGGCTCATCCTTTGAAAATTTATTTCAGGCCCTTCCTTAATTTCTTGCCACTTGGACACGTGGCACTATTTTATTGGCTTGGGCACGAGGGCACCTTGTCCTTCGAAAATTTGGTATTTTTAACTTTGGGAAAATTTTCCCATTTCTCCCCGCGCTCCACCACTCAAGTGCCGGATGGCACGATTTCATTGATGCGGGCCCTTCACGACCATTTCCCTTTTGTTTTTGCCTTTGGAAAAAATTTCAAAATTTTCCCGCCGGGCCGATGAGGTGAAGACACGTGGCGAGATTTGATTCGTTGGTGGCTCTTTCGGCTTTTCGCGTCCCACGCATACCTTTGGCCTGGATGTCCCAAACTGCCTGGGACAAATATCTCCGAACTGCCCGATTCGGGCTTCCTTGTTCCTATTTGAGGTGAAGACACGTGGCGAGATTCCATTCGTTGGCGGCTCTTTCGGCTTTTCGCGTCCCTCGCGTACCTTTGGCCCGGATGTCCCAAATCTGTTTGGACGAAAGACTCTGTTTGACCAAATCAGCCAGGTTCGCATCCTCCACGTACTTTTGGCCCGGATGTCCCAAACTTTTTGAGACGAAAGACTCTGCTTCGGCCGAATTGCCGGTTCGCATCCTCCACGTACTTTTGGCCGGATGTCCCAAACTATTTCGAGATGAAAGACTATTGTTTCACCCGAATCGGCCAGTTCACGTCCTCCACGTACTTTTGGCCCAGATGTCCTGCAACACGCACGAAACAAGACTTAGGCAATTTTCCCTTGCTTTTGGCCATTTTTGCTTGGCCCCGCACGTCCCGACGTCCCAACTGTCCCGCAGACCGCCTAGACTAGGACTTAGCCAATTTTCTTGTTTTTTAGCCCCAAGCTTGGTACGACGAACCTCAGTTCAACCCGAACTGGTACAACCCGAGCCCTTCAGACCTGAAATGCCTCAAAACAGTCCTGCAACCTTATTTTTGCATTTTTTCCATTCTTTCTAACTCGTTGGGATTTCTTCTTGGATGGGAGAGTTAGAAAAAGGCCGAGGGGACCTCGAAAAACATGATTTTGGGCCTTGAATCAATCTACTTGCTCGGGACTGAATAATCTGATGCATGTTATCAAAATTACCTTAAGGGGTGAATTTTGGATAACAATTTTGGCGACTCAGCAAGGTCATCTACCTGCTAGATGAAGAACGGCCAGCTGCTTGTAGCAATCCATTGGGCATGGAGTCTATTTGATAACCTCTCAGCTGATCTGAAATTTGAAACCTGTGTCCTTGAGCTATTGAAACATTTGTTGAGCTGGTTCTCCCGTGGCTGCAATTCTTCTCCAGGAGCTTGATGAACTGCAAACATGCACATACTAGAAGCAATAGGACATGTGCACAAGCACTTAGGGAAAATAAAAACTACTCTAACAATACAGTACAATGTGCATAAGCACTTAGAGGAATGGAAATTCTAAATTAATATTTACAAGGGTGAGAAGCTTTCTTTCTAGTAGCAACGTTTGAGATAGATCCCATTGACCGGAATCTGCAATTCTTCACCATCCAACTTAGTCAGTCGGAAGGCATTGCTACCTTTGCATCCAATGATCATGTAAGGGCCACTCTAGATGGCATCAAATTTGGAATGCTTTCCCGAGCTTTGCACGATCTGCATCCCATTTCAACACTAGATCTCCAATTTGGAAGGTTCTAGCCTTGGCTTTCCTATCAAAAGTCTTCTTGATCGAGGCTTGATCCTTCTCTATTGCCTGAGCTGCATGCTTTCTAGTTTCTTGGAGTTCCATTAATTCTGCATATCTAACCTCCATGGGTTCAAACTCAGCTAGTTCCAATTGTTTCATGAGTTCCAATGCTGGCAACTCAAGTGATATAGGTAGAACTGCTTCTTTCCCGTACACAAGCTTGTATGGAGAGCTTCCTGTAGACCTCTTGGGTGTGATCCTATCAGCCCATAGGGCTGATTTGAGCTTTGCGTGCCAAGTTCTTTGATTTTCATCCAGAGTCCTTCTGATGATTCTTAGTAGGTTCTTGTTCGTAGACTCGGCTTGGCCGTTACCCTGAGGGTAATAGTTCGATGAAGTGCTGAGATACACACAATTCTTGACAGCCCATTCAGTGATCTTTGTGCCAAGGAATGCCAATGCATTATCTGATATGATAGTGGCAGGGGCACCAAACCTCGTGACTATCCCTTCATAGAAATCTAAGATATTAGATTCATTTGCCTCCTTGAGTGCCACTGCCTCAGTCCACTTGGTGAAATAGTCTGTCGCTGTAAGTATCCACTTGTGGCCTTGACTTGAATTGGGATTGATAACCCCAATGAAGTCCAATCCCCATTGCATGAATGGCTGATTTACTGAAATTGGACGAAGGGGCAGCGCTGCTAACCTTTCTTTCCCTGTGAAGAATGCACATTTCTTGCATTTCTTAACCCATGAGTAGCAATCATTGAACATAGTAGGCCAATAATAACCAGCTTTCATGATTTTGAGAGCTGTCACTCATGGAGCAAAGTGGCCTCCTGCTTCCCCGTCATGGAACTCATGTAAGATCTTCTCAATTTGACTGTTCCAATGCATCTTAATAGAATACCATGGATGTCTTTCTTGAACAAGATACCATTAATGAGTACATACGGGATAGCTTGTAATCTAAAGTATCTCCTCTTTGCCTTGCTCACTTCTGGAGGGCACAAGCCTATTTGGAGGTAATGCACCAAGTCTTGAGTCCAACATGGGATGAGTGCATCATCAGCTAGTTGTTCTTGATCATTCTATAGTAGTAGGACAACATCTTCTTCACCTTTTGAGTCGTCTGGTTGTTTGGAAGCGAGCTGCTCACACAAGCCTTTGCCACGAACTAGCTTGGTCACTTTGATTTCAATATCATATTCCATCATTCGAGTGATCCAACCTGCTCTCTTCTCATTTAAATCCTTATTTACGAGGAAGTCCTTGACACCAGCATGAGACACCAGCAGTTGAATCTTATTGTTCGAGACCAAGTGTCTGAACTTCTTCAAGCTCCTGATGATGGCAAGGACATGCTTTTCGATGAAAGAATACTTTATTTCGTAATCTTCCAAGGTTTGACTGAAGAATGCTATGGGTTGTTACGAACCTTCTTTATTTATTTGTGTCAAGATAGCTGAGATTGTATCTGATCCTCCAAATGCATACAACATGAAGTCCTTTGAAAAGTTTGGGTTGATAAGAGTTGGAGCTTGTGATATTGCATGCTTGATGTTTTCAAAACTCTCTTTGCCTTCTGCTGTCCATTTGAATGCCAGACTCTTCTTCAACATCATTGTTAAAGGCTTCACAAGAGTAGAAAAAGTAGGCACAAACCTGTGGACAAAGTTTATCCTTCCTAAGAAGCTTTGAAGAGATTTCTTGTGGTGTGGCAATGGGAGTGTTCGGATGGCTTCAACCCTTTCAGGATCAATTGTTATCCCTTCCCTAGAGACAATGTGACCCAACAATTTTCCCTCGTGTGCCAAGAATATACACTTCTTTGGATTCAATGACACTCCGAACCTTCTACACCTTTGAAACACTTGCCTGAGGTGAAAGAGATGGTCTGCTTTGCATTCTTTGAGAAGACAAGTGATATCATCTAGGTATACCAAAGCACTATATTGTTGATCAAGCCTTTAAACGCCATATCCATAGCTCGTTGGAATGTTGCTCCGGCATTTGATAGTCCAAATGGCATCTTCTTGTAAGCATACATGCCCCATTTTGTAGTGAAGGCCGTCTTGAATTGATCTTCTTCCTTCACCATTATCTGATTATAGCCTGAATATCCATCTAGCAATGAAAACCTTTATGAACCAGCTACAACCTGCAATATTTGTTCCATTGATGGAAGCGGATAATGATCCTTGAGTGATGCTCTATTTAGATCGCGAAAGTCCACACACAATCTTATTTCTCCATTTCTTTTCCTTAAAGCATCAAGTTTGCAACCCAACTTGAGTGTTTGATGGGGAAGATGATCTCGGCCTCAATGAGCTTGCTTAACTCTTTTCTCATGAGAGGTTCGATATGAGGATTTCATGGCCTTTGCTTTTTCCTCGAGAGGCTTGGATCCGGATCCATCTCAATAGTATGTTGTGCCAACTTTGGGTTGAAACCTCTTAGATCTTTGTAAGTCCAAGCAAAGACATCTGGGAACTCTTGACAAAGCTGAACAAAATCAGATTTTTCTTGTGAGGTACTCACTTTGCCAATTTGCAATGTCTTGCCTTCTTCCACTAAAATAGGCTCTGAATCTTCACCCTTTACTTGAATGTTCACTTTCTCCTTCCGGAATTGATCATTCGGGTTGAAGATTGACTCCAAGGTTATGAGGCCTTTTGGTAATTTGTTAGTTCTCAGCTGCACCACTTGATCACCATAGTGCTGCTCCAACTTGTCTTGATTCCCGGCGGAGAACTCAGCTTCTTCTTGTAGGAAATTAACAATTTGCTGATCATTCTCGAAGACTTGCCAACTTGTATTGTTATCCGGAACAGCTGGTCTCACAACCACTTTGATATGCGGCTGAGTTTTCTCACTTTTGATACTTTCTACAACATCAAACACAGCCCCAATTGCTGCCGGCTGTGGTCAGCAGCTTCATTCTTTTTTCTTGGGATGGAATTAATGCTAAAAGCTTCAAAATCTTCAATAAGATCCCATACCCGATTTTTGTAGTTCTTCAACAGATCATTTTTGGCAGCATTTTTTCTTTTGACTTGGTTTACGATCAGCTCACATGTCACAAAATACTTGTAAATTCTGATGCCTTTCTTCTTTGCCCAGTGCAATCCATGAATTAAGGCTTCATACTCAGCTGTATTGTTTGAGCAAGAAAACTAAAAACGGAAGGCTGAGTAATACTTTATACCTTGTGGTGAAATGAGCATAGCTCCTCCTCCTGCACCTTGTCTACTCCTTGACCCATCAAAGAACAATTGCCATACTTCATTCTTGTCTTTATGATTTGGCTTGGTGATGCTAGGGAGAGGTTGATTCTCTTCATGTAAACAATAAACTCCTAGCTCAGATTCTTCTATTTCTTGATAAGGATCAAAAGCATGCACCTTGCTTGCCCATTCATCAAGAGTCAAATCTGGGATGCTTCCAACCTTGGTGTCAGCTTCATCAGTGCTTGGATAATCTTCTTGATCAAACGCTAAACAGTTGGTATTGATTTGGCTTGGAGTGTAAGGCTCAATGTGAAAGTTCACAATAGGTTCAGACCTGATTGTGGCTTTGGTTCCATATTTTGTTCTGAACAACATTTGTGACCAATCTGCCGAAAGATAGCCTCCGATTTTAGCAGTGAAGTCTCTTGACAAGCACAATGCAAAGAGTGGTGGCAGGTCTATGACTGACACATCTTATAACACTATTGCGTTGGGACATGCGTGTAGTGTGAGGCTCAAACCTTTGATTATTCCAACCGTTGTCACTGTTGTCCCGTCTAATTGCACTACACCCTTGGAGATGACTTCATATTGAAGCCCTAGCTGATTAGCTATTTTCTTGGGCATCACTGAGCTACTTGCCCCGGAATCAATCATGCAATTGTGCACCAATTGGTTTCCAATGATTAATGAGACATAAAAAGGAGGAGGTAGCTTCAACTTTTTACCTTGCTATCCTCCATGATTTCCTTCAGGCTGGGCAGCACTTGTGAGTACCTTCTCTTGCATTTGGACCTATTGATTTGAAGTTGACCAGTCCTTCATGGCAGCTTGTAGCAAATCTCTTTGTCCTGGGATAGATAGTGATTCCCACATTGATATGTTTACATTTGTCTTCTTCATTTGATCAATGATACTGAATGGAGATGAATTATCCCTCTGTTGTCCCTTGGCCTGCACATTCATTCCTTGCACATGGGTGGCAGAAACTGGCATTTGAGTTGGTTTAGGAGCTAGTTTGGGTGCCCCTTATGTGTTTGGAACTACATTTTGTTTGCTAGCAGCTTGTGGAGTGGTAGAAGGTTGTGGATTATTTGGAGCTAATGGCTATCCTTCACCCAAATTTCTCCTTTTTGACCTTGTGTTGGCTGCAACACTTTGAGAGGGTATTTGATTCATACCACAGAAATCTTCAGCCTGCCAATTGACAAGAGTAGTTTTGTTCGGAGATGTTCCTTGCTGAGGTGCTTCTTGCTACTGATCCTCTTCGTGGCTGGACTCTTGTGACCCACCAATGGTTTGCACCATAAGAGCCTAATTTAATGCACCGTTAAAGCACATTGATTGGTTATGTGGCTGACTACACGGGAAACACCAATCATATTCTTGGGCCATGTTATTTTACACCGGTACCAAAGCTTTAGAAGTAGATATGACATTGGGGTTATAGGGCTGAAATGGTCTATTAGCGAGAGGCCTTACTTGGCTTTGATTTTGATTTGCAGCCTGAGTTGGTGAGCTATTTTGTTGGTATGGGGGCCTAGCTTGGTATTGCGCTTGAGGCTGATACGGTCTAGCACTTTGAGCTTGCTATCTTTTGATAGTAACCAGCTCATTTCCCAAAATTTTTAATTGTTTCATGACCTCTTGGATTTCATTTAAAACACTAGAGGATGAAGTAGAAGTCTCATTTGAACTTTGATTTCTAGGAGTGGGAATAGGAGCCGAAGTGGGTGCTTGACTAGTGCTTGGATTTTCTAAGTTTGGATACAAGGGCATGGGAGGTCTAAGAGCCATTTTACCAACTTGAATAAGATAGTTTTGGCTCTAATGGTAATGCTATAAGCAGTAGCGGGTAAGGTTGTGCCTCCCATAGATTGAATTAACATAGAAATATTAGAATTCAAAGCCTTAAGATAGTATAGAAAAGCACCTTCTGCTGCTGGCCTTACTGCCACTGGAATCCTCTCCCAAGACCTTTGAAATCTGAAGTTGAAGTCAGTCAGCTGCTCGTTGGGAGCTCTCTTGATAGTTGTCAATTGTTCTAAAGCAGAGACAAATTGTCTCCCTTTTCCCCAAACTACTCATGGAGAACTATGCATAACTGATTCCAATTTGTGATAGAACCAACTCAAGGCTCCTAAACCATTGCAATGCCTTCCCTTTGAACGAAGATGCCAGCAATTTGATAGCCACATCCATTTCATTTATCTCATGGATTGCACAGACGTTAGCAATGTCTTTGACATGATCACTAGGAGTGGTATGATTTTCTCCAGTGAAAAATGGAATGTTTTTCAATGCTGCAATTAGAACTCGGATTACGTGCATTAAGGGCAAGTGGGCTCTTTGCCAGTGAAGTTGACAAAGGGATTCGGTGGTTGCGCCATTCTGATTGGCCTGAGAACCCTTGCTGGTGTGAGAAAAGGTCTACCAGGTGGACGCGTAGACAAAGTCCGGTTAGGTGGAGATGGTGATCTTTGAGCTCTTCTTCCCTTCTTCTTTCTACCGGAGATAGGTACGGATAAACAAACAATCCTTCCTCCCTAGTTCTTGACTGAGTCCGTATTCTTCTCATAAATTTGCCAGGGCTTGGACTCACTGAAAACAGATGGATTATGCCTCTTTTGGAGTCACCGGATGTATGATTTTAAAGCTCCTTCAAATTTTGGAACTCACCTATCTTGCCAATAAACACAAACCATTCAAATGTGATGCAAGATCATGCAGATAACAAAATTTACAAGTGAAATATCAGGAGGATGCAAATGAACACAGAGAGGGTTGAGAATCATCCATAGACATGCATTACTTGCTCCAAAGATCGATATAATACACTACAAAATGCCAAGAGGCAAGGTTGCATTATAGTTTTAAATGGGAGGTTTGAACTCCACAAATTTGCCTGCCAAAGAGAAGAAGGGAGGGGCAAAACAAGAATGTTCAACCCTTAGAAAGAAGCCCCTCCTTACAATTTATAGGAAGAATGAGAGAGGGAAGAGAGAGGAAATCCAGATCTACCCCAACCACTTCTAGGTTGCATTTAATTCATCTCATTATGGCGGTAGGTGAGAACCCTAGCAAAAGCGGTAAACTATATTTTGCATTTAAGCTGGTTGTTGAAATGTCATTTCTGGCCATTATCACGTGCCAGAGGAGTTTTTAATTTTCTCTCTCCAAACTGAACCAAAATGCAAGATTGACCTAGGAATCATGTAGAGAATTTCACTAGATTTCCATTGATATAAAGAACGTGAAAATCTGAGCTCTGGATCGAAAGTTATGGCGATCTGAAGATTAGGGCAAAAAGGCCAAAACGGATCGGTGGGAAAATATTTGAATTTTTCGGCGCTCTCGCCACTTGGATGACACATTTCAGGCTCTCGATTCATCCGTGGGCTCATCCTTTGAAAATTTCTTTCGAGCCCTTCCTTAATTTCTTGCCACTTGGACACATGGCACTATTTTATTGGCTCGGGCCTGAGGGGCGCACTTTGTCCTTCGAAAATTTGGTATTTTTCACTTTGGGAAAATTTTCCCATTTCTCCCCCATGCTCCACAACTCAAGTGCCACATGGCATGATTTCATTGGACGCGGGCCCTTCCTGACCATTTCCCTTTTGTTTTTGCCTTCGGAAAAATTTTCAAAATTTTCCCGCCGAGCCAATGAGGTGAAGACACGTGGCGAGATTTGATTCGTTGGCGGCTCTTTCGGCTTTTCACATCCCACGCGTACCTTTGGCCCAAATGTCCCAAACTACCTACGACAAATATCTTCGAACTACCCGATTCGGGCTTCCTTGTTCCTATTTGAGGTGAAGACACGTGGCAAGATTCCATTCATTGGCGGCTCTTTTGGCTTTTCACGTCCTCTCCGCGTACCTTTAGCTTTGGATGTCTCAAATGCTTTTGAGATGAAAGACTCTGTTTGGCCGAATCAATTTGGTTCGCATCCTCCGCGTACTTTTTTGGCCCGGATGTCCCAAACTATTTCGGACAAAGACTCCTATTTGGCCGAATCGCCGAGGCAAGGCGTCCTCCGTGTACTTTTGGCCCGGATGTCCCAAATTGTTTCTGACGAAAGACTCCTATTTCGGTTGAAATTCGGTTCGCGGCCCTCCGCGTACTTTTGGCCCTGAGATGTCCTGCATCACAAACAAGACTTAGGCAATTTTCCCTTACTTTCGGGCCATTTTTTTTTTTCGCATCTCGCCGCCCCAACGTCCCAATGGGTTTCAGATTGCCTGGGACTAGGACTTAGCTGATTTTCTTGTTTTTCAGCCCCAAGCTTGGTATGACGAACCTCAGTTCAACCCGAACTGGTACAACCCGAGCCCTTCAGACCCGAAATGCCTCAAAATAGTCCTGCAACCTTATTTTTGCATTTTTTCCATTATTTCTAACTCGTTGGGATTTCTTCTTGGATGGGAGAGTTAGAAAAAGGCCGAGGGGACCTCGAAAAACATGATTTTGGGCCTTGAATCAATCTACTTGCTCGGGACTGAATAATCTGATGCGTGTTATCAAAATTACCTTAAGGGGTGAATTTTGGATAACAAATTCTAACTATTTCCTTGTACTCTACCTTTGAATATGAAAGTGCAATATCCTATTGCTTTTTACACGCCCAAGCAACTAGAGAAGAACCAAGAAAAAAATAGCTAGAAGTGGAATGCCTGTCATCAATAGAACCTGCCCAATCTAAATCTGTATACCCAACCAAATGAGTAGAACCCCTAGTGTAGTGTAGGCCAAAGTGGGAAGTGCCCTGCAAATAGCACAAAATCCTTTTAGCATCCTATCAGTGACTACTATGAGGAGAATGTGAAAACTGAGATACAAGCCCTACTGCAAATGAAATATTAGGGAAAGTATGGGTCAAGTACATGATACTTCTAACCAACTTCCTATATAAAGTAGGATCACAAAGTGGAGTGGTACATGTGGAAGTAAGAGTAACCCCAAACTGAAAAGGAGATGGACTTGGCTTGCAATCATCCATATCAAAGCACTAAAGAAGATCATGGGTGTACTTTTGCTAACTCAAATGAATCCCTAAATCTGTCTGAGAAATCTATAAACCAAGGAAATAATGCAATAACCCAAGATCTGTCATGTCAAACTATGTAGAAAGAGCCCTCTGAATAGTCTGAATGTGTGAAGAAGAACTGCCAATAAGTAACAAATCATCAACATACAAGACAAGTATCACAATATCCTCACCAACATGTTGTAGATATACTGTATGATCGAAGTGACAATGAAAAAAACCAGTAGATAGAAGAAAAGAATCCATCTTCTCATACCAATCACGAGGGTCTTTTTGAGACCATAGAGAGACCTTTGAGCCTACAAACAAAGAGAAGAATCCCGAACAAACCCAGGTTGTTCGATGTTACTCCATGTAAAAAGGAACTCTTCATGTCTATCTAGTATACGGGCCACCCCTGTGATGCAAGCAATATAAATTATAAAGTGTATATAATCCATCTGGAAACGGGTAAAAATCTCGAGTAATCAATACCTTCAACTTGTGAAAAACCCTTTGCAACGAGATGGGCCTTATACTTGTCAATGGACCCATCAGTTGTGTATTTGGTTCAGTATACCCACTTACACCTAACCATATTTCTTCCTTTAGGAAGAGATACCAAATCCCAAGTATGATTCTTCATCAAAGAAGAATACTCAGCTTTCATCACATCATCCCACTCTTGTATCCCATGAGCCTTTGAAAAGATTGTGGATCCTCAAAACTACCTGACACAAAAGTCCATAACCTATAGAATGTGCGTGATGATGCCTAGTGGGTGAAAGATCCTGTATGAAAGGTGTTTCCTCATTCACCGTAGTACCAGCCCACATAGTTATAGTGACAACATCAATGGGAATAGGATCCTCAATGGCATCTATAACCTCCTCATCAACCTCCTCAAAGAAAGGATCCTCAAGATGAGATAAAGAAAATAAGTAGGCATGGAAGAATATGAAGAATCATGAGGTGTGAAGCACTCATCAAATTGAACATGTGTTCGAAAAATAACCTCATGAGTATCAAGATCTAAAATTTGATAAGATCTCATATCCTCACAATAACCTACCAAGATTAAGGGTTTGTTATTCTTATCTAATTATTTCATTTTCTTCTTTAGCACAAAGTCCCAAGCATGGCTCCCAAAGACTTGAAAAAATGATACATATGGCTTAGTGGTTGACCAAGCTTCCTCTAGAGTTAAATTCTCAAGTGCTCTATGTGGTGTGCGATTCGAATGTCGTTAGCACAATTAAATACTTCGCTTGATAGAGTTTGGAGGTAAATCTCTAGAATGCATCATACTAGTTAGCCATTTCCTTCAAATTTCTATTCTTTCATTCTGCTAATCCATTCTTTTATGGATTATGAGGAACAGAATGTTGGTGAATAATGCCTTGAGTTGCCAAAAAGTTAGAAAACACATTACTGAAGTACTCCCCCCCATTATCAGTACAAAGGTTCTTTTTGCAACTAGAATATTGTTTCTTGACCAAATCCTTGAAGACTTTGAAGTTTGAAAAACATCACTTTTTTACTTGAGAAAATAAACCCAATTACACCTCAATAAATTATCAATAAAGGTAAGTGCATACTTAGCTCCATTGAAAGAGGGGGTAGGAAAAACCATCAAGTCACTATGCACAAGATCAAGTGGTGAAGAATCTCTCTTTGAAAATTCTTAGGAAATGGATCTTGGTGTTGTTTCCCTAATGCATAGCCATGAAAAAATCCCTCAAGAAAAGAAACTCTAGGAAGACCATCAACCATACCATGAGTGCTCAACTCCTTAAAATATTTATAATTGAGATGTCCAAATATTTCATGCCAAAGCTTACTCTTTGAATATGCATGAGAAACTAATCATGTCCCTATAGAGGAAGTTTCATCAAAACCTCAAAGTGATATAGTATAGAACTATGATCAACAATGACCCTGAGAAACAAGTGAATAAGGCTCCAACAAATTTCATACTTCTACCCCATGTGGTGTAAAATTCATAGTTTTCCTTGACCAGAATGACAAATTTGATATACATAAAGCAAATTTGTAGTGATGTTAGGAACATATAGTGCATCTTGGATACTTCCACCATCAAGTTGTATATCACATTTTCCTTTAATAGAAAGAAAGGAATAATCTCCAACCTCAATTTTGGAAGTAGAACTCAAACCTAGAGAAACAAAATACTCCTTGGAAGAATTTTTGTGATGAGAAGCACCAGAATCTATAACCCAACTGTCTGCAAGTGATAACTAAGATCTCCCAACAACATTGAGTGTTTTTCCATGCTGATTAGAAGGAGGTGGAGTGGAGATAAACAATTTGTGTTTCTTGACTACATCCTCTAAGGCTTGCATTCACTTATAACACCTATGTTCTTCATGACCACTACCCCCACAAAAAGAGCATGAAAGGCTAGACTTATTCTTGGATTTAGAAAACTCCTTGGGTTTAGAGTTGTTTTTTTTTGGTTTAAGAGCATTTTGAGATGGAAAAGGGGTGGATTTGGTTTTACTTTTTGGTTTTCCCTTGCCCTTAGGATTAGATGCAACTAATGCCTTTTGAGAGGTGAAAGACTCAAGGTGAGATAATTTGGATTCTTCCTAGTAATTATTTCACAAAATGTTTCTAAGTCAGGCATTTTGAATGTGTCACCTAAGGCATCCATGCTAGAGAAAAAGGTAGAAGAAAAAATTTGGAATGGTCCTCTCAACTTAGATAGAATCAAGTAAACACACTCTTCATCTTTCTTATCTCTTCCACTCCCCTTCAATTGTGTCAAAAAATTCTTGAACTTGGTAAGATAGTCTATAATTATTGGAAAATATTCAAGTTTAAGAGAGGTGATCTCAATTTCAAGTTGCATGGCTCTCATATGATCCACCTTACTAAATAAATCTTCCAATTTCTCCCATATTTTGAAAGGAGAGTCACATTTTTCCAAATGAAACAAAAGACTATCACTTACATAGGTTCCTATCAAACTCATACACTCATCAAATTTGCACTGGTGCTGAAATTTCTCATATTCTTTAGTGAACATTGGTTATACTGAAGAAGTTAAAGCCCATAATCCTTTCCGATTGATTATAGTTTCCATTCTTGGTTTCAAATGGCTCAACATTATCTAATGCAGAAGTAGACGCCATTCTCAAAAAATCACCAAACGAAATGCAAGAACCAAGCAAGGCAACAAGAGCCCTAAGCAATGTAAAAAGATCCCCCCCCAATTGTGGCACTTTATAATGAGTGCATGTTACAATATGGCACTTTATAAGTATAGTACAATTCTCAAAATAAATATTTCCAATGGAAAGAACATGAAAAAACAAGAACTTTTGCAAAAAAATGTACTCAAATCCAAGTTGTTGATCAAAAGATACAAGCTTTACAAGTTTATTCTCTACTATTTATTTTAGTTTCCACTAAAACAAAATAAAATGTTCTTATCTTCACCACACAAATAAAATGAACTCGAAATTTGACCGCCTCTCAGAAATGGTCAAGTTTACAGTCAATCTTAGGGTTTTGCCACCTTCTAAATCCAATGAAAGGCTCTGTTTTACATAAAAATGCATGCAAAAACAAAATACAAACAAATCCCAAATATATGAATATATAAAAAAACTTATTTGCAAAATAAAACTTACAGAGACGGATGTCAATAGCAATCTCCTTCTCTGATACCATAAAAGGAACAATAACCAGATTGTACCAAGCCAAGAACTCAAATGTTAATCAAACACCACAATCAATAAGATGAAAGCAATTCACCAGAATAACTTTACATAAAATTTTGCAAACAAATGATTAGTAATATCATATATTATTATGGAACTCAATGAAATACAATGAGAATGGGCCTTTCTTATATAGGCAAGGAATAAAAATCTAAGAACTAGTCAAGGTTGTAGATCAAACTATAAATCAAGGAAATAACTAGTCATCAAAGAATTAGTTAAGACCATAGATTTAGGAAAGAACTAGACATCAAGGATCTATTCAATACCATAGATTAAGGAAAGAACTAGTCAATATCATAGATCAAGGAAAGAACGATACCTAACAACTAGATAATATCCCCTAGTATCTAAATAAATAAAAAGAAATATTGACACACATAAGTGGGTGAGGATAAATACAATAAAGGTAAATAAAGTACCTAGGTGAATATGAGCTAAGGTAGATACCTACTCTAACAAAATATGTACAATAGGTGGCCTTTTTAAATTTCCTTAAGGTAGTTTCAATGATAAGAAACATTTTTTGGAAAAAAATGTGATTTTTCAAATCGACTTTTAGATGATAGCATGTGATCAATCATTAGGATAGATTGTATGCTAAGATTTCTAACAAAAGCTCCTTATATAGACAACTCTAGTCAAGGAAATGATACCCATTGGACCCACCAAAGGATAAATTAACAAACACATAAACTAGCCCTTACAAATGTTGAAGATGATATCCCACTAACTTAAGAACATTAAATGCCACATCTCTCAAGGTGGGGGAACCTACATTAATTTTTTGATAATGATTATCGAAAGCAGTGGATCAATCCCAAGTCCTTATCCCTATTCACTCTATGGGTATAGTTTTCCATAAATACGGCGTGCTTTAAGTGATGCTTGAAATAGTGGTCTTCCACTTCTATCACTTTACCATCTTCAACAGGAATGTGGTAGTTTGTTGGAAAACTAGTGCTCTGCTAAAGATGAATTTCCAAACCTGTAGCAATGGATATTTACACAATAGTCTTTCACCCTACCCTGAATTGATCTACTCATTTCACCAATGCGAGGAACACCACAAGAGAATTCAATATAACAAATAACATTCAATTTAACCGTTATTCATTTCTTATTACCAAGAACCAGATAACAACCATGGCTAGGTGTATTGTGCGATGTTGTATGTGAAACCTCGGTAGTTATTGAGCAAACCATTTTTTGGAGACATACTCTGTCTAAAATTTCTATTTCACTACTTTCCATCATCTATCTAGTCTTTTGCACAGTAAGAAAGTCACAAGGATTCTATCCTTCATCTCTTGCTTTCCAAATTCATTTTGAATGAGTTAAACTTTAATAATTTAAAAAAATCATGTTACAAAGAATGAAAATGCCAAAATATAGTGAGAAGAATAGACTGATTCTTCTAAAAATGTAGGATTCTAGAAAAACTTAAATTGCTTTAGAAAATTGAAAGCATAATTTTTCTACCTAAAGATTTCGTATTGATTGTTGAGTAGTGGGATCGGACACAATGATATAATGAGAAGCAAGTGGATAAACCCTCCTCCACAACATTATCGAAAAATGATAACTAATAATTATAGTACTCATTAACATTTAGCAATCCAACCTTAATGAAATTAAAAAAATCTGTCATCCAATAAAATTAACATCTCACACATTTATAACTAAAATTAGGCACTACATTTTTGTGTATGCCAAGTTGAGCCCATGTAATGACTTCCAACAATTCTTCCAAAGATATTGTATCCTCCTCCTGTCACTACCACCACGGTTAGAGAACAAGTAAAATATGTATACACTCATGCAATTCCATAATTATAATTCACCTTAAGTAGAAGTATGGGCGGGGAAAATAAAATTAAATAAGGTTGAAACAAAGAAAATCCGGATCAATCCGAGGTAGAGGTTGGAAATTATTTAATAGTATTAATCAAAAATATCCCATCAAAATTTAATGATTGTAAACATATAAAATAGTTAATAAATATATGTATTTAAAAAAATTAAGAAAAGGTAGTTATTATAGTTAGTTACGATTTCAAAGATATAATTTATAATAACAAAATCAATATGATGTACAAGAAGATATCAAGATTTCTATCAAGATTCCCAAGTTTCACTTTTAGATTTAAAAATCAAGTCTACATTATGGTTTATGATATTTTGTTTATAGGTTCACCACTTTCATCCATGGAGAAGTGTGTCGGTTGTTGGAATAAAAGCCATGAGACTGTTATGGAGAAATGCATCTTTCAAAATGAGCTTAGCAAGTAGAATTTAATCAAATATAGAGGAGGAATTTTCACCGTGAAATTCTCTAAATTCTTCCCACAATAACAACCTAGTTCATTGTTTGCAAAAAGTGTGTGGTGTCTCAAACTAAAAAATGTTGAAGTGGAGTTGAAATCACTTGCAATGAAATAGAGTTTTCAATATCACGGACCTCATCTTAACAATCCATGTCTTAAATCTAGTGATAACAGTGATGCACTCAATTCATAGTATAATTCCATCTTATACCCAAACACCATGTTGTTTTCACTTTGCAATGAAGGAAGGCATTTCAAAATTCCATCCAAAAGGGAAAGAATCAAACTGATTCAAAAAAAAAATTGCAAAGGGAATTTGATTGGGTAAAGATTTGTGTATACTTGATTTAAATATTGTTTCTTAACATTTTTAATCATCTTAGATTACCTTGATGTTATCAAATGATGATTCTAATTTTCAATTTCATATATGCTTAACCCATGGCCCCATGAAAAGGTATGAATTTGTTTCCTACTAGACACATTGAATGGTCTCAAATAGTATTATAGTCTTTTGTTACAAATTCTTCTGTTTTCTCTAAGTCTTCAATCCTTTAAAGAAGAAGAAATTGGTAGTGCTTCACGTGTGTTTGGTATGTTGTGTTCGTGTCGTTTATTTTTAGAGAAGTGGAATGTGAGTGATGATCAGATTTCTTTAGTTTTTGGTTGTGAATCCTCATCAATGACCAATTCCCTAGACCTAAAATTGATGTTGTGACAAATGATGATATTGTGATCAATGTATAGTGATATACTCTTCAATGTCGGCCTAGGTATTTACCTCTCGCTTCCATTATAGAAATCTCAACATAAACACAAAATTTCCTTTAAATACCTATATATACATACTATACTACCTCAATTCCAATATATACCACTCTAAAATCATCCTTTACTAGTTTACATTCTAATATTTTAACTTTAGTAACACTTATTCATGAAAAAGTGCCATATATATTAAATTGTTTTACCCTAATGAGATTTGTTTTTATCACTTTCTTTTGTCCATAAAATGAGTAAAGCAGAAAATAGGGTTTTATATACCATTAAAAATTGTAACCTTAATTTCACACCTATGTTATCACCCTTAAACTCATAGTAATATATCTAAAATGAGTTATGTAAAATATATTCACTCCTTTTCATTTTCCATGATTTTTTTCATGTGCTAGCAAAAATATTTAACTAGAGAATAAATGATTTCATGAAAAATATAAAATGTTGAACCAAAATAGATTAACCAAAAGCTAAGGCCCATTTTAGTTGAATAATTAACACAATTTTAGAACACAAACTAATCAATCCTTTTGGGCACTGAGAGAGGGTTAAGTAGAGACAAAATTGTTGAGTTGTGGAGCTTAATTGCTTCACATTAGCATGCTTTATCAACTTTTTGGAATACACAATAATCGGTGTCGATCGGGTGACCAGCGTCGGTCACTTAGGGACCAGTATTGGTCAAAACAAGGAGGAACCGGCATCAGTTTCCTATGCATGATTATTTTATTTAACTCACGGGAATTAGATCTAACCTTTGATATAAATTTGATCTAATGGTTGTAATAGCATAACTAAGTTTCCCTAAGTTTGTATATGGTTATATAAGCTAGAAAACTAGGGTTAGATGATAATAAGGGAGAATTGTAAGAAGGAATTCTTAGAGAGAGAAAAAGAGAAGCTTGTGAGGAAGAAAGTACTATACATCTAGGAGGTGTGGAAGATTGCAGATCTTCATTGTATATTCTCTACAAATATTTGAATAATAAGATTGGTTGTTTCTTGGTGGACGTAGCCCACACTGGGTGAACCATGTTATATCTTTTGTATCGTTCTCCTAGTTTATTTCCATATTTATTATTTATAGCCTTATATCTTAATAATATAAGCTGTAAAATTAGTATGATTAACCCCGATGATTGGTATCGAGCTTTCTTGTTTGAGGTTTTTTTTACGGAGTTTACTCACAGAGGTATTTTTGATTGAGTGGGAGCTACAAAGCAATGTGTGAGAAGATGGAAAATAAAAAGTTGAGAAATTTGATGGCTGTAATTATCAATTATGGAAGATGCGGGTGGAATATTATCGTATCAAAAATATCTATACCTATTGTTCGATGAGAAGGAAATACCTACAAATATGGACTGATGAAGAATAGAAAATTCTTGAAGAAAGGCTTTGGGATCTATAATATTGATCCTGACAACATATGTGGCTTCGAATATTACCAAAGCAGCAACCATGGTAGAGTTGATGAAATTTTTAGCTAATTTATATGAAAAACCTAGTGCTTGAATAAATTCTATTTGATGAATAAATTATTTAATTCTAAGATGTAAGAAGGTGAATCTGCATCAAGTCATTTGAACGATTTTTGGTTTAGTGTAAATCAATTAAAATTAGTGAATATTTCATTTGATGATAAAGTGAAAGAACTTTTATTTCTATTCTCTTTGCGAGATAGTTGAGATAACTTGGTAATGGTTGTTAGTAATACAACGTCTGCTACTAATATTTTAAATTTTGATGATGTGGTTAGTATAATCCTGAATGAAGAAATACATAGGAAAAGTATAGGATAATTATCATCTGGTAATGCTTTGAATGTAGAAAGTAGAGGAAGGAAGAAGGAGAGATCCAAGAGTAAGAATAATGGGAAATCGAGTGTAAGAATGGCAGATCCAAATCCATAGGAAAAGGAATAACTTGCTTGAATTATGGAAAGAAAGGACATGCAAAGAAGGATTGTTGGTTAAAATAAAATAAAGAGAATGTACCAGAGAAAGGTAAAGAGGCAAACATTTTTGCATCTAAGGTAATGTAAGATGCCCTTATTCTCTCCTTGGATAGTAAAAATGAATCATGGGTTTTAGATTCAGGATCTTCTTTCCATACTACCCCTAATAAGGGTTATTTCAAAAATTATGTCCAAGGTAATTTTGGGCATGTTTATTTGGGATATGATGAACCATGAAATATTTTTAGTAAAGATTAAGTTCATCTAAAATTGCATAATGGAAATACATCGATATTAAAAGATGTGACGCATGTGCCAAGTCTCGGGAGAAATCTAATTTCTACAAAATAATTAGGTGAATCTAGTTACATGGCTACATTCACGGCCAAATCTTGGAAGGTTGTTAAAGGATCTCTTATTGTAGCAAGAGGAAAGAAGGTAGGAACATTTTATGTTTCTACATGTATTATTGATTCCTTTTTGTGATATCTATTTCATATTTAGATGCAATCATGTGGCATAATCGGCAAGGCCATATGATTAAAAAGGAATGCAAATCTTAAAGGCTAAGGGCAAGTTATCAGATTTGAAAGATGTAGATGTTGATTTCTATGAGTATTGTATATTTAGAACATAAAAGAGAGTGAGATTTCTCAAATTTGGGTCAACAAAGAAGGAGAAAAATTGGAGCTTTTACACTTAGATGTGTGGGGACCAACCGGGTAGCTTCTCATGGAGGATCCCAATATTTGTAACTTTCATTGATGATACCACAAGAAAGGTAGGGGTTTATTATATTAAATGTAAATATGATGTTTTTGAGACTTTTAAAATATGGAAAGCCCTTGTGTAAAATGAATCAAATTCAAAGGTAAAATGCCTTGGATCCGACAATGGTGGTGAGTCTTTGCAATAAGGATTTCAATGATTATTGTTTAGTGAATGGAATACATAGAGAAAGAACGGCTCCTGGAAAACCATAGAAGAATGGTGTTGTAGAAATAATGAACAGGAAAATCATGGAATGTGAAAGAGGCATGAGGATACAAGCTAGATTACCCTTGCAGTTCTGGGGAAGCAGTAGACACGGTGGTTTATTTAATTAATTGTGGTCCTTTAAGTGCACTGGATGGTGGAATACTAGAAGAATCTTGGACTGGAAAAGAGGTAGATATTTCTTTTCTTAGAGTATTTGGTTCAAAAGATTTCTTACATGTTGATAAAGAAAAAGAAAGAAGTTTAATGCTCAATCCAAGAGGTGTACTTTTGTTGGTTATGGCTCTAGTGATTTTAGATTCCATTTTTGGGATTTAGAAGATTCTAAAATTGTTAGGAATCATGACATTGAATGGAATGAAAAGAGAATATACATGGATCAAGTTTTGGTACCTAAATTTGAACTGGTTGGAAAGTTTTTGGAAGAAAAATCATTCTCGGAATTAGAAAAGACATCTACAAGTACCAGTGTCGGGTTTTCCTAAACTCCGTATCATTTGGACAGAACCGACATCAATTAGCAAAACTAGCATTGGCTATAGAATAGTAGGACCAACGTCGATTAACGTAAGCGACATCGGCAGGAAGTGATTAGCTTCGATCACCATCCGAGATTGATACAAATTTGCAAAATGATAAAAATGATCCTATGGCACCCCAAATATCAATGACAATGTCACAAAAAGGGTACGTAGACCTCAAAAAAAAAAATCACCTTCCTTATCTTATTTATTATTGACTAATAGTGGTGAACCGTAGAGTTTTGAAGAAGTAATGCAGGATGAGACCCACGTACGGTGGGAGCATGTCATGGATGAGAAGATGGAATCCTTGAAAAAAGAACCAAACTTGGGATTCGGTTAAGTTTCTAGTAGGAAAAGAACATTACAAAATAAATAGGTTTATAGGATCAAGGAAGAAGAGGGTGGACATAAAATATACAAGGTAATGCTTGTGGTAAAAGGATTTTCACATAAATTAGGTATTGATTTTGGTGAGATATTTTCTCTTGTAGTAAAAATGACTTCTATTCATATTGTATTGAGTTTAGTTGTAGTAGAATATTTGCATTTAGAGAAACTTGATGTCAAGACGACTTTCCTTCATGGTGATTTGAAGGAAGATATTTATATGCAGAACTACTTGGTTATGAAATCAAGGGTAAGGAGAAACTTGTGTGCAAATTGAAAAAGAGCTTGTATGGGCTCAAACAAGCCCCAAGGAAACAAAGAGTATATGATTTTTGATAGTTTCATACATGAGCATGGTTATATGAGATATGAATATGACCATTGTGTTTATTTCAAGAAGCTTGAAAATAGAAGCTATATTATTTTGTTGTTATATGTGGATGATATGCTTATTGCAGGATCTAGTATGTAGGACATTGGTGAGCTTAAGAAAAATTTAGCTCATACATTTGCAATGAAGGATTTGGGAGTTGCAAAGAAAATCCTTGGCATGCAAATTCACAGAGACAAGAAGAACAAGAAATTGTATTTATCTCCAGGACATTATATCAATAGGTGTTGGAAATATTTAATATGTAGAATTTAAAACACGTAATTACACCTATGGATGGAAACTTTAAATTGAGTAAAGATCAGTTTCCTACATCACATGAGGAGGTCGAGTACATGACACAAGTTCCATATGCTTCAGCAATTAGATGTCTCATGTATGTTATAGTTTGTACCAAAACAGACATTCGCACGAGAAGTGGGAGTTGTGAGCATATTTATGGCCAATCCAGGTAAATAGCATTGGAAATTAGTCCAATGGATTTTCAGGTATTTGAGAGGGACATCCGGAATGCAATTATGCTATGGAGAGTTAGATATTTATTTATACAACTATGTTGATTCATATATGGTTGATGATTTGGATGGTAGGAGGATAACCACTTTGGATATGTATTCACGGTATGTGGTACATCGTTAGTTATATTTCGAGATTACAAAAGGTTTTGGCCTTGTCTACTACATAGGTTGAGCATGTTGGAGCTACAGAGGCTAGTAAAGAGATGATATGGATGAGCAGGTTCATGGGAGGGTTAGGAAAGGAGAAAGAGGATTGCATATTATATAATGATAGTAAAAGTGTGATTCATCTACAAAATAAATCAAGTGTTTCATTCAAGAATGATACATATTAAGTTGAGATATCACTTCATATGGTAAGTGTTGGAGGATGGGAAGCTGAAAATGGAGAAAATAATACAAATAAGAACCTTGTGGATATGCTAACAAATTCATTGGCAAAGGAGAAGTTAGAGCTACACTCCAATTTTTTTGGTGTTCAAGTTTGAGACTGGAAGAGGGAGAAACGGGCCAAGGAAAGGATTCAAGAATGGAATTATATAGTAAAGTTGCATCAATTTATCTCCAAGTGGGATATTGTTGAGTTGTGGAGCTTAATTGTTTCACATTAGCATGCTTTATTAACTTTCTAGAATACATAGAATCGGCATCGGCCGGGCCGACCGACGTCGGTCACACAGTAATCTGGTATCTATAACGCCCAAAAAAATTGACATTCTAAAACCACATTAATCCTTAAAAAATTATCCAAAAGGTTGCATCAATTTAATTTTTTAAGTTACAGTGTAAGGGTGTCAAACCTTAATATGTGTTTAATTAATTCATACTTAGCAAGGTTGCATTTCATAGGATAGATCCATTTCTATATTATAAATTTATTTAATCTTAATTTAGTTCTAATATCAATTTAATTGTCATTACTAGATAAGTGTTCATTAATTCCTTTCACTAGGTTAAATAGTTTCTCTCTTGGGTATTAACATTCCATCCACATTTAATAAACCTTTATCCTTAGTTATTTTAGTGCACTTAAATTAATTACTTTAATGTTTATAGAATTAATTTCTAAAACATACTAGGAACTAAATAAATAACTTAACATACAAGGGTATTAAATGGCCCCATTCACCCATTTACACATACGTTTTAGAATAATTTAAAACACCCATAATACGCATCCTTACCTAATAATTATAGGGTTAATTCTCAACCCTTGGATCAAATCAATTGTGGCCACTAGATCTTAGGGTTCCATTCTAACCCTAACTATCCTTATGAAAACTTATTAAACATTTTTCTTTTCCCTAGCCTCCTCATTTGGTCACTTTTCTTTTGTTTAATTTACAAGTTGGAGAAATGGAAGCCATGGGAACAAGGAAGGAAGACCCATGAATAAAATCCACAAGAATCAGGCTTAGCTTAGTTTAGTTTATAGATTTATTTGAGTAATGTCTTCCATTTGAAGATTGTAGAGGTTTCCACTCTAAATTGGAGTTGTTATTTAGTTATTTTCATTTTGAGTTCTCTATTTGGGCCAAACCCTACCTCCATTATAATGTATGAGATTGAGCACTTTTAAATATCCATTTAAATATTTACTTGCTTTAAATAATGAATTTGTTCCCCTATAGTATGCTGGTGGTCTTATTTTTATACTTTATAGGCTTGGATTTTAATTTGGCCAAGTTTAAAATTACATGACGCGAGTTTGTCTTTTTTTTTTGTTGTTAGTGATGAAATGGCCACCTAAAACAAGTCGGCGATCTGGAACCACCGCCCTACCTAGGTGACGATTCATAAACCTCCACCTTTCCTAAGAAGTGATTCAGAGACCACCACTCTGCATAGGGCGTCAGTCTTGTTCTTTAAAAACAGAGCCATCATTTCTCACAATTTTCTAAAACTAAATTTTACTAGAGTGTTTTAGAGATTATCCTTAAATTGAATTTAAAATCCTAAAGTCTCAAGTTGAAAGGTTTAACCATCTATTCATTCCATACTTTAAATTTTTATATTTAAAGAGTTGTTGTTTCTATAGTAACAAGAAACACAACTATAAGATTATTTTTCCCACAAAATTGTTTTCAACTCAAAGGAAGAAATGAAACTTAATCTAATTCTAATTATCATTGTTTTCCCTTTTTACAACAAAATGCAATCTATCAACAAGGTAACTTATTATACTTAGTGCATATTTTCATTTCCACTACAACCATTTACTCAAGGATAACACAACAATTATTATACATTTAATATTCTCTAAGAATACATCATTAATGTTTTACACTTCCATGTTCTTCCTTCATTTTTACAATAATACAAACACTTACAATAACAATTTAAATTTCCTTTTTCTTTTGAGCATGACTCATTCTCTTACAATGCAAAGAGTTTCCTTTTCAACAATGTATTACAACTTAATGAATAAACTACACAAAACAACTTGGTACATGAAACTTACAATGCAACACTTTTTTTTAAAATACAAGTCTACAAGTCTTCCACCTAAGTGGGAATTACAAGAAATGTTTTCTCACAAAGAAGGATTTATTTTTGGACTTCAAAAATGCTCCAAATTTCAAATCACCAACAAGAGCTCCACCATGTCTTCACTTTAATCACAATAACCAAAAATGGGGAGAGGAAACACTCTCCACCCAACCAATAATCCAATGAGGAGAAGAAGTTATCCTCCTCATTGGCCCCCGAGCCCCAACCACAATGCAATAAAAGATGGATCCAACTCATGGCAACAATACAATGCTTCCACATGACAATAAAAAAAAAATACAAAACATCCAACACAAGGAAACCATCACAAGAATGAAGCTAATAAAACACACAATACTTGAAATGTAAAACCAATGGAGAAAGGATCTATGGGGAGATCACTTATGCCTCCCAATGGGATTAGGTGCCCACCTTAAAACCCTTCAACACACAACTCAAACCCCTATACAAATTTTATGCCTCCCTTAAGATTCTCTTATGCCTCCCACATTCTCTTATGCCTCCCTACAATCTCTTATGTCTCCCTCAAAAGAACCAAGTAAGAAATGCAAGAATTTTCTTATCCAAGGTGGGGAACCCAACCCAAATCCCTCCTAAAACATGAAATAAACTCTTATGCCTCCATACATATAAAATCCCCATAGCCTTCTCCTACACCATACTTAGGCATTCTACCCAATATCCCAACAATCATTCCAAAACATTCACATACATGCAATACACACAAATAAAAAACAAAACAAGTAAAAAGAGTGTAGCTCCTACCTTTCCATGGTAAGATCTTGATCAAGAAAACACACTCCAAGCTCCTTCAAGCTCCAACCAACCCCAACAAGCTCCAAGAAATCAATAAGCACTCCAAAATCCTCCAACTCCCAAAAATACAAGAGCACAAATGAATGAAGTAACCCCCAAACAAACAAATAAACTTGCATATATAGAAAAAAAGAGGAGGATGAGGTGGCTCCATGTAGGATGCCACATCACTCATCCTCAACTCCACATCACAATTCAAACCTCAACCCCAATGCACAATAAATGGGTGGTTGAAAGGAATGAAAACCTCTTACACACACCATTAGAGCCCACACCCCCTAAGGACAAACTTTAAAACCCATGTAAGAAAAGTGCAATAAATATCACTTTTTGTCTTACAAAACACATAATGGGGTTTATTTTTGACCCCAATCCATAGGTAGGGTTGGTATAAGAATTTAAGAGGTGTGGGACAAGCTTAGCTTGTCCCACAAGCCTCCAAAAATGGTCTTTAAGCCCAAATCCGAAATTCTAAGGTAAGGTAGAGTGTACAACACTCAAAGTCACTTACACTCAATCAAACTCACATAGTCCAAAAGACCAACAACTCTAATAAATGACTCATTTGTCACACCCCCCAAATAACTTAATAACATAATAAAATTACTTAATGAAGCACATTAATCAACAAGGATTAAATAAATTACATCACAAATAAACCACATACTCTACAATAAATGAAACAAAAGGGAAGAATTGCACACATGCCCATGGTCACAACCGAGGTCATTCCCATCATGAGAACCCCCAACAAAATTAAAACACGCAAACAACAACATAACATAAGTTTTCATGGTGACCTTTGTTGTATCCATCTAGTATTCTATCACGGTTGGTCTCCAATCCCCCTTTTGATTGTTGTTATATAGTTACCTACAAAATCACACCATAACTCCTTTGGCCTTATGACCGAACAAAAACATCAAGGATAAAATGTACGCATATCAATCAATAAACATCCGCATACAGCTAAATCATCATCTCGACTAAATAATGCTATCATTCATCTAAAATTTCAACAACATCTCAATTCTATCTTTTATCAATTTCAACAAGATCACAAAATTAGTTTGAAAGCTTAACCCTACTCAATATGACAAGAATTCCAAGTTCATTAATACATAAATCAACAACACATCATCATCATAAAATGTAAAATATTTCTCTATGTATCTAATAATCCACACGATCATATTATGAATCACAATCCATCAAAATCAGACTATATCTATCATCTAATATCATGTTAAACCAAAATAATACAAGTAATATCTTTGTCTAAAGTCAACAAAGTGATCAAAATGAACATAAAAATGTCGAAGAGGAGTGGGCACTACATCCCCCTCCCCTTAGACTCGACTTCCTCCTGGAATTCACTAAAATAGGTGTGGAAACTAGACTCATAGAAATGTAGCATCCTCCCATGTAGTAGCAGTCTCATCATACATGTCCCACTAGACTCGCACCTGATCAATCTCTCGGCCTTAACGGCCCAGGGTCCTGCACTCTAAAATATGCATGGGCTCCACCATCATCTACCCCTGCTCCTGCACCTGCAATGCGGTCTAATCCAATACATGAGATGGATCTGGGATATATCTCTTAAGAACATATACATGAAACACATCATGCACGCGAGACAAGATGGGTGGAAAGGCTAGACAATAAGCTAAGGGACTGATCTGCTCCAGGATCTCAAATGGACCCATGAATCTAGGAGACAACTTAGAGCCTTTTCTCGTAATGGATAGGAATCTTATGAGGTCTAACACAAAGAAACACCTTTGTGCCCACCTCATAACTACGGTCAACTCTCCTTTGATCTACATACTTATTCTAATTTTCGCGCCTCCCGCAACCTCTGACAAATCAAAACAACCTATTGCTCCATGTCCTATAAAAATTTGGGCCAATAGATACTTTGTCCTCAAGTCTATCCCAACTCAAAGGTGTCATACACTCCCTACCATAAAGTTCCTGAAACGGTGCCATGCCAATCAAAATATGAAAATTATTGTTGTAGGAAAACTCCACCAAATACAAGTAATCCTCCCACTTTGACTGATGATCCATGACATATATCTGAAGCATTTCCTCTAAAATCTTATTCACCCGCTCCATCTGTCCATCTGTCTTTGGATGATATGTTGTGCTGAAGTTGATACTCATCCCAAGGGCATGCTACATGGTAGTTCAGAAGTGTGATGTGTACAAAGGATCGTGGTCACAAATGATCTTCCACATAATCATGTACAGTTTAACAATCTCATCCAGATACACTCTTGTTACTACACTAGTTGTATAGGTGGTCTTCACAGAGAAAAATGAACCACTTTCATCAATCTATCCACCGTGACCATGATGGCATCATGGTGGTATCTCGATGTCGATATCCCTACTATAAAATCCATGGAAATGGTGTCCCATTTCCACTCTAGGATAGCATGTGGGTAAAGAAAGCCATCTATATGTTGATGTTTTTCCTTCACCCTCTATCACTCGAAACAACGAGACACGAACTGAGCTAAATCTCTCTGAAGGCCTCTCCAATGATATAGTTGTCTTCAGGTGGCATGCATCTTCTTCACCCCTAGATGGGATGAAGAAGGTGCATGATGAGCCTTTGCTAAGATATCCTATCTCAAACCTCCATCCCTAGGTACAAATATCTGGCCTCTGTGTCTAAGAATTCCATATCACTCTACTACAAATCCATCGAAATTCCCCTCAAGGGGTCTCTGAGACTCAATCTCTACTCTAGCAGCAAGGTAGAAAATTTCATGAGGAAGATGCTGCAAAATCCTACTCCACAAATTTGTACCCACTAAAGTAACCAATGTCAATCATCTCCATCTACTCAAAGCATCGGTAACCATATTCTCATTCCCCTTCAAATTCTCTATATCCATGTCATACTCACAAAGAAACTCCATCTAACACCGATGACTAGCGTTGAGATTGGGTTGCATGCAGAGGTGACGCAAGCTCAAATCATATGTCCTGAGAATAAATCTCCTTCCAAGAAGGAAATGTCTCCATCAAACCAAAGCATGTAAAACTATTGAAAGCTCAAGGTCATGAGTCATATAATTGAGCTCATGGTCCTTGATTTTTTTGGACTCAAAGGAAACCACCCGGCCCTCTTGCATCAATACACCTCAAAGTCCTGCCAAGGAAGCATCTAAACAAATGAAGAACTCTCCAAGTGGGACTAGCACTACAAGAATTGGTGTTGTCATAAGGCATACCTTCAATGTACTGAAGCCCTTATCACATCTATCGACCAAACAAAATTCTTCCCTTTCCGTTGAAGGGAAGTGATGGGGTGCATAATCCGAGAAAATTCCTGAACAAATCTCCTATAGTACCCTACCAACCCCATGAAACTACACACTTCGGTCACACTAGTTGGCGTGGGCCAATCCATAATAGCTCGAATCTTGGAAGGATCGATGGTGATACCTTCCCCAGAAATGATGTGACCCAAGTACTATACCTCTGACTGAAAGAATGCACACTTCTCTAGGTTCCCATAAAGTTATTATTCCCAAAGACACTACATAACCTGGCGAAGGTGCTCCTCATGCATACGTGAGTAAATCAAAATTTCATCAATAAATATGAGCACGAAGTGATCCAAAATGTACGGAATACACCATTCATCAAACTCATGAATATCATGGTGCATTCACAAACCAAAAAAGCACTACCGTGAGCTCATAATGGCCATATCGGTACGAAAGGTTGTCTTATAAATTTCGCCTCTCGTGATCCTCATCTAATTATATCTAGACTTATGATCTATCTTGGAAAATATTGTGGCTCCCTTCATCTGATCAAACAAATCATCAATGCGTGGCGGGGGTAATGATTCTTTATCGTTACTTTGTTAAATTAACAATAATCAATACACAATCATAGAGATTCATCCTTCTTCTTCACAAAAATCACCGTGCACCCCAAGGGGATACACTAGGATGGATTAGGCCTTTCTATAGAAGGCCCTCTAGCTACAACTTGAGCTCACAGAGCTCAGGGGTAGTCATCCTATAATGTGCTCGTGAGATAGGTTCAGCTCTCGGAACCAAATCAATGTGAAAATATATCTTACATGGGGGAGGTAACCCTGAAGCTCTCTCGGAAAAATATATGAAAACTCCCTCAAGATATGATGATCATCAAGTGATGGCCCACTAGAATCATCCTCAGATTTTTCACTAACCGTGACAAAGCATACAACTGGAAACCTCGTCGCGCACACCACTTAAGCTGCATAGCAGATATGGTGCGAATAGAGGTGGGTCTCCTAACTCCACTCCCAAATCATATGCACATGATATTACCTTTCTGTAACAATCAACTCTAGACCTGTGTGTAGATAACCAATTCATGCTTAGAATAATCCCATAGGAACCCAACGGAAGGATACGAAGATCCAAGGTCATGGAAAAGGGTCCTAGGTCAACTATGCACTCCTTAACTAAGGATTCCATCGCTACCTGGGGCTAATCCATCTCCACATCCCAACTATGGCTCTACCTAATTGCCACCAGCCTACATCGCTCTACTACAAATGGAGAAATAAAATAATATGAGGAATCAATCAAATAAAATAGGAATAGAAATGCTTTCAATATTATCTGTCATCTCAATCACTCGTGCTCTAATGCTTTTCCGATGGTTCTCGACCATGGCATAGATAATGTGGATCCTAGCGATGTCTCCCATAGTAATCTCTGAAATTTGTGCCTTACCCTTGTTATTAGGGTTCTGAGGGCACTCTCTCCAATGATGCCCCTGTACATCGCATCCATACCAACTACTAGGTCCCCTCCAATGAGAAGAACCTCCTGCAAGTATTCTACTGGTATGTGTCATGGATCCTGATGATCTTGTTATGGACTATTTTGGTGTCTTCGACAAGCTCTCCGCCGACCGAGCTCTAGGTGGTGCCTAGGTGCTAATCGGTCCCCAGGAGGAGGCCCCATACTGCATCCCATCGAGCATTGAATATCTGTGGAGGTATAAAAAGAGGATGAGCCTATCAATGCTGAAGTGGCTACTGAGGTATCTTGAATGAATACTGTGTAGAACCATGTCCACCATGAGGAGGAGTTGACCCTCTCGACCTACTATCTTGCATCTATTAGATACAACTCCACACTCTATCTCTCACCTGCTACATCTTCCCCCTAGTCTCCTCCGCAATATAGGCCTTCTCAATAGCCTCTGCTAATGTCTTTGGGAATTAATGCACACTACCCCTCTAATGTATAGGTTCAAGCCCCTGATGAACCTATGGATCCTCACCTACTCATCCAACATATAGTCCACACACTGAAGTAGGTCCAGGAAATGACTCTCGTACTCCTCTACTGTCATAGATGCCTAACGAATGTCCTAGAGCTCATCTATCCTATATCAATGAACCTCCGACAAGTATCTACTCCTGAACTACTCCTCGAAGAGCTCCCAAGTGACTGTCTCAAAATCCACATAGAGCTTCTACTCCTCAATCCTCCACCAAACCCCGACTCCATCTCTCAGAAGGTGTATGGCAACATGAGCCTTCGTGTTGTTGGTAGATAGACATAGCTTGAAGCATCCGCTCAAGCTGACTAACCATGCCTCTTCCTAAAATCCTCTAATGTCCCTGGTGAAATGAGATGGTTGGAGTTTTAGGATCTCTTTAATGTGATCTACCGTTGTAGACTATCTACCTCTAGGTCTCTTAATACGATCATCATGCTACCTGTTGGTGTGTGTGACTGTCTAGTCATCGTCCACATCACCTAGGTGAGTCATCTCGCCTTGTGAGAGTCATAGGTCTTAGGAAGTCAAATGACAAGTGTTAGATTCTGTCATAGAATCTGACATTGTCATTTGCATCAATGCGTCATAGGAGTTACATTCCTTATTTGGAATTGTAACTCCTCTTCTAGTGGCGTCATATGCGTCAGTCAACGTCATATGCGTCAGTGGCGTCATTGATTTCTTTCCATGTTTAGGCATGGGGGTTACACAACACCCCTATTTGTACTTCCTATTTTTCGATCTATGAGTATGAGCAGACCCATTCTTCTTACTTGCAATCTTCTTTCCATTGTTTCGAATCTTGCATATTGCATTGGCTTGAGGTTACCATCGGAGTGCAACTTCGTTGTGGTGCATCACTTTTCGACATCGGTTCTCGTGAATCCCTCTTTCATGGTACCAGAGCTGGTTTCGGTAAACGTGCACTCTTCGTTTCTCAGTTGTTTATTACTTCTGGTTTCTTCTCATTTCCTTGTGTGCAAGTTTTTTTCGATTATCATTTTGGAATTATTGCTCACCTCGTATTGAGGTTTCAGCAGTTGCAAGTTAAGGTATTTGGTTGGTTTGTTTATCAGCTGAGTTCATATTTGGATATTTCTAGATCTTTGTGGCTGTTGTTTCTGGGTTATTTCTTGCTGGTTGTGTTCAGATTCAGCTGCAGGGTAAAAGAAGAGCTCGATTTTTTGGCGTGGACCTGTGATTACTGGTTGGGATCGTTGTTTTTTCTTCACCGGTGTATACTCAGACTATTCCGAGCTTCTTCCTCATCGTTGTGGTTCCTTGCTGTCTCAAAACGTTTTTTGCAAACCTCTCACGTTTTTTGCAAAACCTCTCACGTTTTTGCCTTGTCTCTCACATTTTTTTGCAAAGCTACTCACGTTTTTCCTCTGTTCTGAGCATTTTCAACTGTTCCAGACATTTTTTGGGCCTTTCTGACTGTTTTCTCCCTTCCAGGCATTTTTTTGCCTGTCCTCAGGTGTTTTTCTCCCCTGGCTGCGTTTTCTCCTTTGTTCCGTGCGTTTTTCTATCACCTGGCTGCATTTTCAACTGTTCAAGCGATTTTTTTAACTGTCCTAAGGCGTTTTTTCTCCTTTCCTGTGTTTTTGCACGCTGTACTGGCATTTTTGGACTGTTAAGGCATTTTTTTGGGCTGTCAAGGCGTTTTTTGCATGTTACTGCGTTTTCTGTACCTGCTGGCGTTTTTCCTACAGTGGACAGTCACTAAATTATCTCTTTTTACCTGCCTTTCATCCCCACGTGGCTTTCTCAGTCCGCTGCCAGGTAATATCTCTCTTAAAATACGTTTTTTATTCACTTTTCTTTTAAAAAAAATGTGGTTTCATTCTTTTTATCTTATCACTCTTCTAAAAAACGTGTTGTTTCATTATTTTTAAAAGGTATAAGGTAAAAACATTACATTTTATTGGCATTGTAAGTTTTTTGGCTTGTTTTATTAACCTTCCGTCGAGTGCCGAAGACGAAGGGTGAGGTCCGGGATTGGCAGGTGGCTAATCCCCCCTCGCAATACAAACAAACCCTACCTCAAATTCCATGCCATTTCCAACGAGCATACATACGACACCCTTTGCATGCGTTTAGGGCACTTTTTTAATCCGTTTGCAGGCTTATTGGCTTTTTCCTCATCAGTTGCGGGAATTGGTTTTTGCTATAACTTTTGACTCGTTGCTCGGTTTTGAGCACTTCTTTAGTCAAAGTTGCATGTTTTTTCGCACTCTAGATGATGGGATCATTAGTTTTGTAAATGCACTAATTTTATAAAGTGCCGCATTCTGGGGGGTGTCTTTGTATTGCTTAATTCAGCTCATTTTTTCTTGAGCTTTGTTCTATTCCTTTTTTGGACTTGTGAGCATGTCCGCCACAGTCTTACAACAAAGGGATTATTTTTGTGCGACGTGAGATGCTATTTCTCACAAAGCTCTTTCTTCCCCCTCTTGCTTCTCTCTTTCTGTGCTTGCTTGCAGTGTTGATCTATTGTGCCCTATGAACCTTGATTGTTGTCTCCACCATTGCATGTTATTACGCTAATTGCAAGGTGAGTGACAAACTGGTTCTCGGAACACAGTCACATCTGGTTGTAATCAACACACTGAATTATAAAGTGCCAAACTGGGGGGTGTAATTTTGTTCTGGGGTGGTTGTTTCCTTTCTCTCTCCTTCCTTCTGCATTCCTTGGTTCTATCTCTTCATTATGGATATCTCTAAAGTACCAGTGCTCACACCTTTTAATTTCTTCGAATGGAAATCTAAAATTATATTGGTTTTATGAAGTAAAGGGTTATACCGAGTTACCATGGGGTTAGAGACCGAACCTACTGATGAACCTGAAAAATCTAAATGGTTCAACCATTGTGATGAAGCCTTAGGTCTTATCTGTATGTCCGTATCTCCCGACTTTCTCTTCCACATCGAAACTTCCTCAACACCCGATCAAGCGTGGAAAATGCTCGATGATATGTTTGGGAAGCAAGATGACATGAGAGCGCATGAGTTGGAGAGAAACTAACACCTAGGACTTTGAAAACCTACAGGCCTTCTTCTCAAAAAATTTCCGCACTAGAATGCTTCTAAAGGAATGTAAAGTGGATAAGAAAGACTCTCAATTGATCTTGTTGATTCTTTCTAAGTTAGGTCCTGAATACTCTATTTTCGTTTCAACTTTTCACGCCACGAAAGCCGCCTTGGGTAGTACTTGGACTATGCCCTCCTTTGACAGTTTTTCGTCCCAACTCATTCGAGAACAGGACAAACTCATTCAAATGGGGACTCTAAAATCCAAGTCACATGCCCTTGTGGCGAATAAGGGCAAGAAAAATGAAAAGAAGAAAGAAACTAAGGACCAACCTAAGAAAGAAACCAAGACCAACCAACCCCCAGTTAAGCCCATCACTCATACTTCGACTTCTGAGCCTAAAGAAAAGAAGGAAAAGTATAAATGCTCCTACTGTAAGAATACTGGCCATGATGAGCAACATTGTTTTCGGAAACAAATTGATCACTTAACTCATTTACTTGAGAAGAATAAAATAAGTGTTCCTGAATCCGTTAAACAAAATGCTCAGAAAGGTGAGTCTTCTAATGCAAAGGAGACTAAAAATGAAAAGAAGAAAGGTAAGGCCCTCGTAGCTAGATCAGCTCCATCATCAACTTGGATTATCGATTCTGGTGCCTCACACCACATGGCTTCTTTAGAGGTTGAATTCTCTAGCATTGAACCATGTGGCATGTCCCAAATCACGTTGGGTGATGACACTCATGTGTCGGTTTCTAGTAGTGGATCGGTAGAGATGAAGGTGGAACATTTAACCAAGTGTTGAGTGTTCCCAATCTCTCTACCAATCTCCTATCGGTTTACCAAATCACCCACCTTGGTGAAGGAATGCGAGTGGAATTTGGTCCTAACTCGGTGATTATTCGTGAGCTTAACTCTGACTGCACTGTGGCTGAGGGAAAGGCAGATCACCATTCACGGTTGTATACCTTTTCCCACTTCTTCTCGATTCGACGCCAATGCCTTGCTCACTCATGCAAATGAGGTTAGCAAGTTATGGCATGAGCATTTTGGGCATCTAAATTATCATTACCTTGAACAATTGAGCCAAAATGAAATGGTCAATGGGCTACCCCGAGTTAAGTTTTCTAAGGGTCTTTGTGAGGGTTGTACCCTTGGAAAGCACCCTGAAAAAAGCTTTGACAAGGGAAAATCCTGGAGAGCTGCTCGTCCCTTGGATCTTGTTCATAGTGACGTTTCTGGCCCTTTTCCGTCTCCTTCTTTTACTAGAGCTCTATATATACTAACCTTCATTGATGACTTTTCGCGTTATACTTGGGTATATTTTCTTAAGCTTAAGTCTGAAGTTTTTGAGTTTTTTCAAAACTTTAAGGCTCTTGCTGAGAAACAAGCAGAACGGTCTATCAAGGTTCTTCGAACCGACAATGGAGGTGAGTATGTGAGCAATAGGTTTGAGGATTTCTGCACTTCTGAGGGGATTGCTTTTAGCGCATGAATTGCTTACAGCCCTTCCCAAAATGGAGTTACAGAAAGAAAGAACCGAACTTTAAAGGAGATGGCTACTTGTATGGTTCACTTGAAATCTCTTCCTCCACAGTATTGGGCTAAAGCAGTGAATTGTGCTTGTTATATTCAGTAACCGTGTCCCACACAGCAAAAGAAGAGGGATGACACCCTTTGAAGCCTGGTTTGGACACAAGCCTGATGTTGAGCACTTTCGAGTCTTTGGATCCAAGGCTATGGCTCGGATTCCCAAAAATAAATGCAAGGCATTGGATCCACAATCCAAACCTTGTATCTTTGTCGGGTATCCTGATGGCGTAAAGGGATATCGATTGTTGAACCCTACCACCCATGAGCTTTATATTGAGAGGAGTGTGAAGTTTGATGAGTCATCCTTGACTTCAACTTCCACTAAGGTCCTTTTGCCCACTGATTCAGATTCTGACTCTTCAGATGATGATGTTGTTGAGCGAGTTCCACCTCTCCCTGCTCCTCCCGATCCTCAAACTTCTGAGTCTTCGATTCGATAAAGAGTGATGATGAGGACTATGTCCCTTCTCACTCAAGTGAAGAATCTTCCAACTCGGAGCCTGAGCCGTCGGGACCTCTTTGGGCTAGGAAAACCTTACAGAGTGCTGGAGATTTAGTTGGAGATCCTTTGGATGAGAGACGTACTCGCTCAGACTTCACTGGACCTCACTCCTTCTTCGCCTCTGCTTCTGATCCACCATCCTTCCACGAAGCTTCTGGGATTCCTGAGTGGGATTCTGCCATGGATGAGGAGTATTCCTCACTCATAAAGAATGACACTTGGGATCTTACCCTTCTTCCAAAAGGAAGAAAAATCGTTTGGTGTAGGTGGGTATATCGAACAAAGTATGGAGCTGATGGAGAAGTTGAGAAGTATAAAGCACGACTTGTAGCTAAGGGTTTCTCCTAGGTAGCTGGGGTTGATTACTCAGAAACCTTTGCTCCGGTTGCGAAGATGACTTCCATTCGACTAACCCTTGCCATCGCTGCGCTAACAGATGGGAAGTCCACCAGATGGACGTTAAGAGTGCCTTCCTTCATGGGGACCTAGAGGAGGAGATCTATATGGAACAACCTCCGGGTTATGTCCATGATCCATCCCTCATTTGCAAATTAAAGAAGTCTCTCTATGGCCTTAAACAAGCCCCTCGGGCTTGGTATGCCAAGATGGACTCCTTTTTACTTGCATCAGGGTTCACTCGGTGTCACTCTGACCCAAATGTGTATATTCTGCGACAGGATGACTCCATGCTTATTCTTGTTCTCTATGTTGATGACTTGTTGATCACCGGTAGCTCTTCCTCTATCATTGATTCTGTGAAGATCTCCTTGGCCAACAAGTTCTCCATGTCTGACTTAGGATTGCTTCATTACTTTCTTGGGATCCAGATTTCACAATCTGACTCAGGAATTATGATCTCGCAGCCTAAGTACTCTCTTGATTTGCTTGCTCGGTTTCACATGTCCGACTACAAGTCCTCACCTACTCCTTTTCTTTCCGGGATTAAGTTGGTTTCTGATTGCTCTTCCCCCTTGGTTGACGGTACCCTTTATCGACAGTTGGTGGGAAGCTTGATCTACCTTACTCACACTCGGCCAGATCTATCGTATGCCATCGGGATCGTGTCCAGATTTATGCAGGAGCCTCATGAGCTGCACTTAAAAGCAGCAAAGCGGATCCTTCACTATGTTCGTGGCACTCACACAGATGGTATTCATTACTTAGGAGGGACTGAGATTGACTTGGTTGGATTTACAGACTCAGATTGGGCCGGTGATCTAGATCATCGGAAGTCTACCTCAAAGTGCTATGCAATTTCACTCTTGGTTCAGTCCCGCTTGGTCCAAGCAAGAAAATGTAACGCCATTGCCATATCATCGCATGTAAGGTAATACAGAGGAGCAGCTTAACGCGCCACGTAAGTTGTTTGGTTACAGGTGGTATTATGACAGAGTTTGGCATCCACTTTCAGCGGCCTACCATTATCTACTATGACAACATGAGCACTATCTGATTTGTAGAAATCCATTCAAGCATCATCGGATGAAGCACATTGAGATTCATATGCACTTCATACGGAGCTGATACATGAAAACATCATCGACATACAAAGTATGTTCGCATACAATTGATCAAAGTTGCAGTATATTTTCACCAAGCCCTTCACTGAGGTGAAGTTTCTTCACTTGCGGTCTCTTCTTGGGGTGAGGTCTGCTATAGCCGCCCATCTTCTTCGGGCTATATAGTCCTCCTTCTTGTCCTCTTCTTCTTTCCAGAAAGATGTTGTTTGTTCATGGGCACCTTATCAGGCCTTTAGTTGCCGGGGCCCATTGACACATCTTTCTTAGTTGTTTAGGGGAGTCTTCTTTTTTTTTTGGCTTACCTTGACCTCTTCCTCGGCTTCGATGAAGGGGGGGTGTTGGTGTGTGTGACTGTCCAGTCATCGTCCACATCACCTAGGTGAGTCATCTCACCTTGCGAGAGGCATAGGTCTTAGGAAGTCAAATGACAAGTGTCAGATTTTGTCATAGAATCTGACATTTTCATTTGCGTCAATGCGTCATAGGAGTTACATTCCTTATTTGGAATTGTAACTCCTCTTCTAGTGGTGTCATATGCGTCAGTCAACGTCATATGCATCATTGGCGTCATTGATTTCTTTCCATGTTTAGGCATGGGGGTTACACAGCACCCCTATTTGTACTTCCTATTTTTCGATCTATGAGTATGAGCAGTATCTATTCTTCTTACATGCAATCTTCTTTCCATTGTTTCAATCTTGCATATTGCGTTGGCTTGAGGTTACCATCGAGTGCAACTTCGTTGTGGTGCATCGCCGACATCGGTTCTCGCGAATCCCTCTTTCACTACCTAGGGATCCTAGATCTATCCTTATGTCATGTAGCCCTATCTCCATGACCTCTCTATGGTGAATCTCATCTAACTAACTCCACGTGGGAGTTATCTACCCTATACTCATCACTATGTCGGGAAGGTGTATGAGCCTCTACTGATGGCTCTTTGTCCTGTCTATTTTTCGTCCCTCCCAAGGATCCTCTGTATATAGCAGCATTAACATCTTGTAATGTCTCAAGTGTCTCGAGGTAGTATGGCCACTACTTCCCGATCTCGTAGGTGGTAAATCTAATTCAATGTGCAAAAACCCTCGTCTAGTTTATGCCTCCTTCACACCAAGGCGAGAGTTAGTTTTACTATTCTAGAATTTAGTTCCAGTTTTTCTAGATTTTCTACATTTTAAAACATCATGCAATGTCATGTGATCTAGGTTTAGAGTTGCGCTAAGTTTTCTTGTTATGTCTTATGTTTCAAGTGTTCTCGGGGTCCAAGCGTTGAACCCATGGCTCTAATACCAAATGTAACGCCCACAAATTTTGACGTTCTAAAACCACATTAATCCTTAAACAATTATCCAAAAGGTTGCATCAATTAAAAGGGTTTCAAACCTTAATATGTGTTCAATTAATTCCTACCTAGCAAGGTTGCATTTCATAATATAGATCTATTTCTAGATTATTAATTTATTTATTCTTAATCCAGTTCTAATGTCGATTTAATTTTCAAAGTACTAGATAAGTGTCCATTAATTCCTTTCACTAGGTTAAATAGTTTCCCTCTTGGGTATTAACATTCCACCCACATTTAATAAACCCTTATCCTTAGTTATTTTAGTGCACCTAAATTAATTACTTTAATGTTTATAGAATTAATCTCTAAAACATACTAGGAACTAAATAAATAACTTAACATACAAGGGTATTAAATGGCCCCATTCTTCCATCTACACATACCTTTTAGAATTATTTGAAGCACCCATAATACTCATCCTTACCTAATAATTATAGGGTTAATTCTCAACCCTTGGATCAAATCAATTGTGGCCACTAGATCTTAGGGTTCCATTCTAACCCTAACTATCCTTATGAAAACTTATTAAACCTTTTCCTTTGCCCTAGCCTCCTCATTTGGTCACTTTTCTTTTGTTTAATTTACAGGTTGGAGAAATGGAAGCCATGGGAGTAAGGAAGGAAGACCCATGAATAAAATCCACAAGAATTAGGTTTAGTTTAGCTTAGTTCATTGATTTATTTTAGTAATGTCTTCTATTTGACAATTGTAGAGGTTTCCAATCTAAAATGGATTTGTTATTTAGATATTTCTATTTTGGGTTCTCACTTTGAGCCAAACCCTACCTCTGTTATAATGCATGAGATTGAGCACTTTTAAATATCCATTTAAAGTTTTACTTGCTTTAAACAATGAATTTGTTCCCCTATATTATGTTGGTGGTATTATTTTTATATTTTATAGGCTCAGATTTTAATTTGGTCAAGTTTAAAATTACACAGACATGGATTTGTATTTTTCCACCCATGGTGATGAAACCACCACCTAAAGCAGGTCAAGCCAGACCTAGCACCGCCACCTTACCTAGGTGATGATTCACAAACTACTGCCTTTCTTGAGTGGTGGTTCGAGACCACCGCTCTGCATAGGGTGGTGGTCCTATTCTTTAAAAATAGAACCATCATTTCCATGAATTTTCCAAAAAAAATTTACTAGAGTGTTTTAAAGATTATCCTTAGCTTGAATTTATATTCCTAAAGTCTCCAGTTGAAGGGTTTAACCATTTATTCATTCCATGCTTAAAATTACTACATTTAAAGAGTTGTTTCTATAGTAATAAGAAATGCAACTATAAGATCATTTTTCCCACAAAATTGTTTTCAACTCAAAGGAAGAAATGAAACTTAATCTAATTCTAATTAACATTGTTTTTCCCTTTTACAACAAAATGCAATCTATCAACAAGATAACTTATACTAAGTGCATCTTTTCATTTCCACTACAACCATTTACTCAAGGATAACACAACAATTATTATACATTTAATATTCACTAAGAATACATCATTAATGTTTTACACTTCCATGTTCTTCCTTCATTTTTACAATAATGCAAGCACTTACAATAACAATTTAAATTTCCTTTTATTTTGAGCATGACTCATTCTCTTACAATGCAAAGAGTTTCCTTTTCAACAAAGTATTACAACTTAATGAATAAACTACACAAAACAACTTGGTAAATGAAACTTACAATGCAACACTTCTTTTTAAAAATACAAGTCTACAAGTCTTCCACCTAAGTGGGAATTACAAACAATGTTTTCTTACAAAGAATGATTTCTTTTTAGACTTCAACAAATGCTCCAAATTCCAAATCACCAACAAGATCTCCACCATGTCTTCATTTTAATCACAATAACCGAAAATGGGGGAGAGGCAACACTCTCCACCCAACAAAAAATTCAATGAAGAGAAGAAGCTATCCTCCTGATTGGCCCCCAAGCCTCAACCACAATGCAATAAAAGATGGGTCCAACTCATGGCAACAATAAAATGCTTCCACATGACAATACAATTTTTTTCACAAACATATAACACACATCCAACACAAGAATGAAGCTAATAAAACACACAAGACTTGAAATGCAAAGCCAATAGAGCAAGGATCTATGGGGATATCACTTATGTGACATGTCTCCCATGGGATTAGGTACCCACCTTAAAACCATCAAATACACAACTCAAACTCATGCATAACTCTTATGTCTCCCTCAAGATCCTCTTATGCCTCCCACACTCTCTTATGCCTCCCTATAATCTCTTATGTCTCTCTCAAAAGAAAAAAAGTAAGAAATGCAAGAATTTTCTTATCCAAGGTGGGGAACCCAACCCAACTCCCTCTAAAACATGGAATAAAATCTTATGCCTCCCTACATATAGAATACCCATAGCCTTCTCCTACACCATACTTAGGCATTCTACCCAAGATCCCAACAAGCATACCAAAACATTCACATACATGCAATACACACAAATAAAAACAAAACAAGTAAAAAGAGTGTAGCTCCTACCTTTCCATGGTAAGATCTTGAGCAAGAAAACACACACCAAGCTGCTTCAAGCTCCAAGAATTCAACAAGCACTCCAATTCCCAAAAATACAATAGCACAAATGAATGAAGTAACCCCCAAACAAACAAATAAACTTACATATATAGAAAAAGGAGAGAGAAGGATGAGGTGGCTCCATGTAGGATGCCACATCGCTCATCCTCAACTCCACATCACAAGTCAAAACTCAACCCCAATGCACAATAAATGGGTGGTTGAAAGGAATGAAAAACCTCTTACACACACCATCAGAGCCCACACCCCTAAGGACAAACTTTAAAACCCATGTAAGAAAAGTGCAACAAATATCACTTTTTGTCTTACAAAACGCATAATGGGGTCTAGTTTTGACCCCAATCCATAGGTAGGTTTGGAATAAGAATTTAAGAGGTGTGGGACAAATTTATCTTGTCTCACAAGCCTCTAAAAATGGTCTTTAAGCCCAAATCCGAAATTCCAAGGTAAGGTAGAGTGTACAAGACTCAAAGTCACTTACACTCAATCAAAATCACATAGTCCAAAAGACCAACAACTCTAATAAATTACTCATTTGTCACATCCCCCAAATAACTTAATAACATGATTAAATTACTTAATGAATCACATTAATCAACAAGGATTAAATAAATTACATCACAAATAAACCACATACTCTACAATAAATAAAACAAAAGGGAAGAATTGCACACATGCCCATGGTCACAATTGGAGGTCATCCCCCATGGGAACCCCCACCCCCAACAAAATTGAAACATAAAAACAATAACGTAACATAAGTTCTCATGGTGACCTTTGTTGTATCCATCTAGTATTTCGTCGTGGTTGGTCTCCAATACCCCTTTTGATTTTTGTGATATAATTACCTTCAAAATCACACCATAACTCCTTCAGCCTTGTGAAAGCATCAAAAGCATCAAGGATAAAATGTACACAAATCAATCAATAAGCATCCGCATACATCTAAATTTTCATCTCAACTAAACAATGCTATCATTCATCTAAAATGTCAACAACATCTCAATTCTATCTTTTTATCAATTTCAAAAAGATCACAAAATTAGTTCAAAAGCTTAACCCTACTCAATACGAAAAGAATTTTGAATGTTAGTAATACATATATCAACAACACATCATCATCATCAAATATAATATGTTTCTCTATGTATCTAAGAATCCACACAATCATATTATGAATCACAATCCATCAAAATTAGAATATATCTATCATCTAATATCATGTTAAACCAAAATGATACAGTAATATCCATGTTTATAGTCAATAGTGATCAAAATAAATTATTGTACATCCAAGAGCTGTGGAAGATTGCATATCTTCATTGTATATTCTCTAAAAATATTTAAATAATAAGATTGGTTGTTTCTTGGTGGACGTAGCCCACACTGGGTGAACCACATTATATCTTGTGTATTGTTCTTCTAGTTTATTTCCATATTTATTGTTTGTAAGCTTAGATTTTCATAATATATTTGTACAACTGATGTGATTAACCCCAACAAAAATTAGAATAAAAGACATGAATTTAAATATTATGAACCTCACTCCCCAAATATATTTAATTATGAATCCAAAATTAAATTTACCGAAGTTGGCTATGTCAAGGAACTCCTTGAGCATTCTTTGTTATAGATATCATTATTAATAAGTGAAGGAGAATAAGAATGAGAAAGGAAAAATAAATTCCACGAAGCACATGGAAAAGAAAGAAGAATATAGAAATAAATGTGGCTGGTATGACCCACTTGAATTTATACTGCCCTAAAAAACAATTTACAAATATTAATTTCTTCATGTTAAGAGAACATAAAATGAATAATTGTAGTATTTTACATTTAAAAAGAATAGGAAAAAGTTGCAGGGCATCAAGGCCCTTTAGACTGAAATAAGGTGTTAAAGACACATAGTATTATATTTCCTATTTTATTCTTTCATAGACTTATATGTATCTAAAAAGTAAGGTTATGCAGCTCTGCCTATAGCTCTAAGAGAGGGGCAACCCAAATTGGAGGTCATTTCTTCCTTTGAAATGGGAAACCCTACAGCTATGGGAACAATAATTTCCAAAATCCAGTGGAGGGAAAGGGAATTGGGGAGAAAAAATGGTACAAAAGCTTCCTCAAAATCAACAAAAAAATGAACATAAACATGTACCTCATCATGTGAAACATATTCCATTATTCACTGTCAATTTTTTCTCCTTTGGGCATCAACATTTTGGCAGCCAAATTGAATGAAGATCCCACAGTGGGTAGTGACAGGGAAGGGCATGATTTCCTGTCCTTTATCATCTTATCTTCCTCACGATTTAAATTTGATATTGGCACAGTTTTACAAACAACATTTACATCATTGGGGAAAACACCTCCCCTGTACATTTGGCAGAAGTTCATGTACTTGTTGTGGTGGGGGTCACATTTCACCATCATGGAAGAGTGCTCGAAGGTGTTGTTTGTAATCTCCATAATGGAAATTTTCTCATGATAAGCCTTCTCTGCAGAGACCACAATGGCATAAGCTGAAAGAATGAAATGGATTTGAGGGTAAGGAACAAGATTAGTCTGGAACTCTGTCACATCCACATTTAGAGCACCATCAAAATGCAAAGATGTTGTTAAAGAAGATATAACCTATTGTAATACCATAAAATACCATAAACCCAAAACACCGCCAAAGACAAATAAGAACTCTAAAATCAGGATCTACACAAAATGCTATTTACAGCAGAGTAAATTTATGAAAAAACAGAGTCACATTGGCATGCAAATAATGCAAAAGATGTAAATAATTACTGACCTAGTAAGTAAGCATGTTAAGGTTATTGTAATTAGTAGGGAACTCTATGTCAAGGGAATGACGACAGATGTCATAAATGGCATCATTATCTAGTAGAACAGACACATTAGTGTGCTCTAAAAGTGAGTGGGTTGAGAGAACACTGTTGTAGGGTTCCACCACAGATGTGGAGACTTGTGGTCAAGGGTAAACAATGAAATATAAGTTGGATTTATTCCCATAATACACAGAGAGCCTCTCTAGGAGCAGAGATCTAAGGCATGTACCGGTACCACCTCCTACAACGTGAAACACACACAAAATAAAATGTAGTTGTGAGTTTTGGAGTAGAACTACTTACAGGTGTAGAGGGCCCAGTGAAGTTTGTTGCATCCTCTTTGTCGGTGATGAGCTACTCTGGTTGAAAAATTTGATTGTAGGTACCGGTTCAAACCTTGTTAACACAGAGATGAAGCTGCCAGTCCCTAACAAGTTTTCTTGGCATAGCCCCATTGCCTAAATGAATTCTTCATATGAAATCCCTCTGTTATCCACGGATTTTGGATCCAACACTAGAGATTTCTTCTTACACCTCCAGTAAATTAATCCTAATATTGTTGAAAAACACAAAAGGAAGGCCACGAATCCTACAATGACTGCAAATATCAGGATATAGGGCTTTGTTGATTTTTTTGGCTTGTTAGTAATCTCTGTCACTACCAATAATTTCCCACCATTTAGATGGTCAATGTAAGCACTATTCATCATCATATTGTTAGATAGGGAGGGATCTATTAGTTCAAAATCACAAGACCCCGTAATGGCCTCGATTTGAGTAGGGCATCCGACGTGATCTCGCATAAAATTGGACCATCTCTGCCGTGGGACTTGCGAACTTGAGATGGACCTCCGAGAAAGATGAATTCTTCTTCCAAATCCTAATGCTAAACTAATCCTAATGTAGAAATGACGCCTAACTACACCTATTCTAACAATTCCAAGGAGACAAGGAGAGAAAAAGTGCATAAAGAGGGAAATCCTACACTAACGAGATGATAGCACCAAGAAAAAGGGGTGTTGATCACAATCTCAACTACGAAGTGGAGAGGGGTGAGCAATGGAGAGAATGGACAGATGCATTACAAACCAAGGATAGGATTCACACATAACACCACTTCAAACCCATTAAACACAACTCCCAAAAACCCTGCAACAAACATCATGGATATGCATAGTATACCCCAACAATGAGAGGTGATAAGAGACAATAAAATAAGCAAAAATGGACAAAATGCATCATGAAACATATTTTATTGCTCCAAGAGTTTACACGTTACATCATCGGTGGGCAAGGGGTAAGAAAATGCCATTACAGAGTCAATATAGGAGGCTTAAGTTCCCATTCCATCCTAAGGAAGAAAGAGAGGGGGAAGGAGAGAAAAGATGACCAACCTCTTTTAAATTGCCCCTCCTTTACAATATATAGAAGAAAGAGAGAAAGAGAGAGGGAAAATTTCAACCTTGCTTCAACCACCCCTACAAGAGCATTGAATTCACCTACTTGAACCACCCCTAAAGCATTGAAATTTTCCCGCAACAATGATGGGTTCCTAATGATTCCATGCCTCCTATGTGTTGTTCCTTACTCGCACAAGAAAGGAATCCCATTCTTCAACATGGCAGCAAGTGAGAAGTGTGACAACCTCACAATGGCGGACTAAAACATTATGGTGGTAGGTGGGTGGCAGAGCTCTCCAAAAAGTCTCTCTCACTCGAATCCAAGCTCCTAGTCGAAAGATATAACTATTTCAAGGTCGAGGGTCAAACGTTTAATGAGTCTTCCCATACAGAGTCCATGCGGTAACCCCATGCATTTTAAGATTTTGACCCTCCTTTCACTCTTGTAGTTGCGCGAACTCACATGTGGTGTCATCCACGGGCCTACTCTATTTCCTTTATGTTCTTCCTAAGTCCCTCCCATTGGTGGAGACACTCGCTGCGACCTAAGACACATGGAGGGCCAGCGCTCATTTGGAGACTACCCTCATATCATGCCCCTAGAGATGCACCGAGTTGATGCATGGAGGCTTCCGCAAGCTCTTCTTTACTTACCCGATTCAACAGCCGGCTCTACCCCTTTTGACTTCTGGCCACATGGCAAGCATGTGCTTATTTGGGGACCACCTATGGATTTTAACTTTGAATATGCAATGAGCTGACGCATGGAGGCTTCCACCAACTTATCCTGAGCTTGGAATTTCCAATGGCTAGTGTCCCTTGAATCTTTGACATGTGGAGGGCTGGCATTAGTTCGAGTATTTCTTTGGGCCACACCTTTGAAGTTACATCGATGAGGCACGTGGCACCTTCCGCAGATCTGCTCTACCTTCCTCGTGTTCTGCCCAAGTCCTTTCTATTTGATAAATGCTTTATGTCTAACCCAAGACACATGTAGGCTTCCCACTTCCCTAAGACTTTTCAACTATCGACTTTGTCTCCTTTGGGCCATGGATGCGTGGAAATCCTTCACTCATTTAGGGACCTGTCCCTCGGGTCTCACTTCGAAGCCGCACCGAGGTGACATGTGGCACCCTCCGTGGGTCTGTGACTTTTTATTAGCCGATGAGACCCTTTTTAGACCCTGACTACGTGGTGGGATGGCACTCGTTTGGAGACCACCTTTTGGGATTGACCCTTGAATTACGTCGATGAGACACGTGGGGGCTTCCATTGGCTCTTCCATACTTAGTTGTTTCAGAGCCTCAAGTGAACACTGCCTCTTTGGTTTTTGACCACGTGGAGGCTTCCACTGACTCTGTTACTTGGCTCCGGGTCAGCTCATATGTGAAGTCCAAAAAGTTCGAGCCTTTTCTCCAATTTTCTCTTGTCGAGTTTTTTATCTCCTTTAACATATTTGGCCTCATCGCGATCCTCGCTCCTCCATTGTCAAGCCCACTCCGCCCTTTAATTTGGGATCAATTTTGAGCTCACAAGACCGAGTTGACCCCTTGATTATCTCCTATGCAGGGTTATGTTTGATCAATTTTTCCTAGGGGGAAAAATTGGATAACAGTTTGGCAACTCACGAGGAGATCTCGCCTATTAGATGAAGGGACCAGTAGCTTGGAAGTATCCATTGGCCATGGAGTCATGAATGAGAGAATGTTACCGATCTTTCCCCGAAACCATGAGCCCGAATGCTTACACTTGGTGACCTTGAGCCTACCCTCGCTATCCGTACCCTCAATTTTCATAAGAAAATCTTGGAAATGGGGTTTCTGATAGTAGAAATTTGTCTTGACCTGGGGCTTTCTCCTCGTCCCTAGAAATGGACTCCCTCGCAACCTGATTTTAGTTTCCCTATATTTGTTTCATTTTAAAATTAAAATCACAAGTAAGTAACTATGGGTCTCCCTTCCGTAAATATCAAGGGCATGGCACATTGTACCTCGAAGTAATATGAACAAATCTTATATACAAAGATAAAATCATACATGCCTCAAATAAGACATGCAGAGTGTGAAAAAACACTTCTTCATTGAAAGCACTAAACATAACTTTTTCTCAAAATAGGTAGCCATGTATCTGATTTGGCACTAAACATGGCTATTATAATGAGTGAAAAACTGACAAGAGGTCGATCCTCCACCCAAATCATCAAGGTATCAACATCAATCAAAAATACCTCCTCAAGTTGATTGACATTAGACTCCTTGAGGTGTTGATGGTGACCCTTGGTGATTTTATACTCATCATCATGCCCTGAAGTGGGCATGACTGGTTTTGGCTTCTCCTTGGTTCCAATGAATCCAAGTACCTGATTGGGCATGGTCTAATTTGATGGATGTGCCCATTCTTCTAAAATTCAACTCCGTAAATGGATTCTTCTCGCCGACCTTCCCGAGTAAATGATATGGGAGAGATGGGAGATATGGGATCCTCATGCTCTTTTCCTTCCTCCTTCTAAGAAGAACATAGAAGATTTGGATCCTCCATCCTTGGTTCCATAGGGTTGTAGTGAGATGCGGGCTACTATCCTTGAATGCTCTCCTCTATGGCAGCAAGTTCATGTGCTTGGAAGGTGGATGATGGAGGATAAAATGATGTAATCTCCTCAAGCTCCTCTCCATCAAAGCACTCCTCAAAGTTAGATAGATAATTTGTCTCCTCGTCGTCTTGCTGCCTGTGCTTGACCTCCTCCATGGTGTCCTCCGGATCTGTAATTTTCTCACCATGGTTCTCCTCATCCTCAAACATGAAGTTTGAAATCTCAAACTCTTCTTTGACATTAGAGTTTGAAGGGGATGAAGTGGGAGGAATAACTGAAGGTTCTTATGTGGCCTACTCTACGCTTGAAGCCTCTAGAACCGCATGGTCCTCCTCCATAGCCAAGATGTACTCCTCTTATTTTGGATTTGGAGTAGCTCTTTCTTCCTCACTTGTGCTACAACTAAAGCTTCCACCACTTGTGTCTTGACCTCAACCTCCTCCATAGGCTTAACCAATAAAGGAATCTTTTCAATTCTGAATCTAAGAGCCAAGCTCACTAAGATTCTGATCATTTCTTCTTTTGTTGGCTCTTCCTCTTGGTTGGTTTTTTTAGTCTCTTCCCAACATTGGCTTGGGAGAGTATGAGGAGTGGTGGATGGGGTCTCCACTAGTTGTTTTTTTATTTGTGGTGGAGGGGAAGATATTTTTTTTGTCTCTTGTGGAGGGGACTTGGATTTGGAAGGAAAAAGGGAAGAGGAAATGAGATGAGATGGAAGACTAGGGGATGGAGAAGGGAAATGAACACTTGGATTAGCAAGTGAGAAACTAGACTCATGATGCTACTACGATGACATTGATTAAGGAAGAGGAAAAGAAAATCTATGAGGTGGTGGACTTACCCATTGACAAGGTTTTCTGGCACTAAGCTCATAGGCTTCTATCTCCTCTGTCCATTGTGCAAGTTGGGGCAGCATTTAGACCATGAAGTTGAGCTTCTCTTGCGGGCTATAGTGTCTTGGAAAAGGGCCGACCCATGGACAAGGCTCCCTACAACCAATCCTGGATGCCTTCATCTAAGTCAGTAGCCCTGGGATCGCACCATGCTAGCCTCCATTCTTTGAATCTTCTCAAGCAAACAAGCATTCTCCACATAATTATCACCATCATATGTGTACGCTTACTCTTGATAAGCTCCATGGCCAAAATGATTTTGCCATTTCTCATATGGGTAAGCATAATGGTTGTGGATCTGATCATAATTTAACTGGAGGAGTTGGGAAATACATTGGAGGCGGACTACACTATTGTTGCTGCAAGTGTGAGTTCCAAGAGGGGAATGAAGTCATGATTACACAACTTCATGGAATGGGAGAAAATGAAAGATGTGGAAGGAATAATGGATGAAAATAGATGGAAGAAGGTCTAAAATTTTAGAGATGTGGGTTGTTGACCAGATGGAGTTTCCAGATGTGCTTGAAAGTGCCTCTAAAGGCTGAGATATTCACCAAGAGAACATCAAACCTTATGAAGTGAAGTGGTAAGGTGCTTCAGACATGTCCCACTGGGTGTGCCAAAATTGTTAGGGTGAAATCATAAAGCACCCTCGAATGGCCTCAAATTTGAGTGGGGCATCCGACGTGATCTCAGATAACATTGGACCATATCTCAAGCTATGGGAATTACAAACTTGGGATGGACCTCCGGAGAAATTCATATTGTTCTTCCTAATCCTAATGCTAAACTAATCCTAATGCGGAAATGACACCTAACGACACCTATTCTAACAATGCTAAGGAGATAAGGAGAAAGAAAGTGCATAACGAGGGAAATCCTACACTAACGAGGTGATAGTACCAAGAAAAAGGGGGTGTTGATCACAATCTTAGCTGCTTGAAATGGAGAGGGTGAGAAATGGATATGATGGATACATGCATCATAAACCCATGATAGGATTCACATAGAACACCACTTCAAACCCATTAAACACATGCTCCCAAAACCTACAACATACATCAAATATATGCAAAGTATACCCGCAACGATTAGAGGTGAGAAGAGACAATAAAATAAGCAAGGATGGACAAAATGCATCACGAAATATATTTTATTACTCTAAGAGTTCACACAAGACATCATCAGTGGGCAAGGGGCAAGAAAATTCCATTACAAAGTCAATAGAGGAGGCTTAAGCTCCACATTCCATCCTAAGGAAGAAAGAGAGAGGGGACGGAGAGAAAAGATGACCAACCTCTTTTAAATTTCCTCTCCTTTACAATATATAGAAGAAAGAGAGAAAGAGAGGGAAAATTTGAACCCTGCTTCAACCACCCCTGCAAGAGCATTGAATTCACCTACTCGAACCACCCCAAAAAGCATCAAAATATTCCTACAACAATGATGGGTTCCCTTACAGAGTTCATGCCTCCCATGTGTTGTTCCTTATTACACAAGAAAGGAGGCCCGTTCTTCATCATGGGGGCATGTGAGAAGCGTGATAACCTCAAAAGGGAGGACTAAAACATTATGGTGGTAGGTGGGTGGCAGAACTCTCAAAAAATTCTTCTGTCACTTAAATCCAAGCTCCCAGTCAAAAGATATGGCTGTCTCAAGGTCGAGGGTCAGACATTTAATGCGGGCTTGCAATATTTGAATGAGTCCGCCATACTGAGGTCCACGTGGCAGCCCCGCACATTTTAAGATTTTTCCCCTTCCTTTTGCTCTTATAGTTGTACCGAATCGACAAGTAGCGTCATCCTTGGGCCTGCTCTGTTTCCTTTGTGTTCTACTTGAGTCCTTTTCGCACAGCAGAGACACTCTCGCCTAACCTGAGACATGTGGAGGGCCATTTCTCATCTGGAGACTCCTCTTGTATCCTACCCCCGGAGATATGCCAAGTTGATGCATGGAGGATTCCGCAGCTCTTATTTACTTATCCGATTCAACAACCAGCTCTACCCCTTTTGATTTCTCGGCCACATGACGAGCCTGCACTTATTTAGGGACCGCCTCCAGATTTTAACTTTGAAGATGCACCGAGCTAGCATGTGGAGGCTTCCGCCAGCCTGTCTTGAGCTTGGAATTTCCAATGGCCGATGTCCCTTTTTCAGACCTTGGACATGTGGAGGGCTTGCACTAGTTCAGGGTCTTTCTTTGGGCCGCGCCTTTGAAGTTGCACCGATGAGGCACATGGCACCTTCCCTTGGGTCTCACTTCTAAAGCTACACCAAGGTGACATATGGCACCCTCCGCAGTCCGTGAATTTTCAACAACTGATGCGACCCTTTTTTAGACCCTAACTACATGGCGGGTGGCACTCGTTTGCATACCACCTTTTGGGCTTGACCCTTGAATTACACCGATGAGACACATGGGTGCTTCCATTGGCTCCTTCATACTTAGCTGATTCAGCCCTCGAGTGAACACCTCCAAGTTGGGTTCGACCACATTGAGGCTTCCGCCGACTCTATTGCTTGGCTCTAGGTCGGCTCGTATGTGAAGTCTGAAAACTTCAAGCCTTTTCTCTAATTTTCTCTTGTCGAGCTTCTGATCTCCTTTAACATATTTGGCCTCATTGCCGATCCTATTCCTCCATTATTGATCCCACATGCCCCTTAATTTGGGATCAATTGTTAGCTCACATCACCGAGCCAACACCTCAATTATCTCCTATGGAGGGTCATGTTTGATCAATTTTTCCTAGGGGAACAAAATTGGATAACAAGATATTTCTACCTTTGTAAATGCCTTTTAGAGTAAAAATGTAGAATCTCCTAATTGGAAAAACAATAAAATTAACGAACCAGCCTACCTTTTACACTCCTTTATCGGGTGTTCCCACACCCAAAGAATAAATGCTAAAATGTAAAACAAAGGAGGATGTGTTCGGCCATCTCAGTCTCTAAGAGGTTAATATTTTTCGGCCTCCATCCAGCCTCTATCTACCCTATTCCCGGCACTAAACAAACACCCACCATTCAAA